>CM076572.1:65668030-66224046 GCA_034641835.2 Pinus albicaulis | reverse complement strand
AATTAATTGTAATTTTTCTCATTGGCCTTGATGCCATCCTGTACAGCTCCATTCTTATTTTAATACCCAAGAGGTGATTTTTGAAATACTTTCATATCTAGTTTTCATATCTGGATTTCACATTTCAAGTTGACAATATAACAGATAAGTTGACAATTTTTTCAAATGCAAATCTAGATAAAAGCATGGCTGTCTTTGTCAATGATTTTTGGAATACCTCTTATCGTCTAAATTATTAAAATATGAGTTCTGATTTGTTGCATTGTTTGTCAAACCACCTTTTTTGTTGCAGTATTTGTAAAAACCAAAGTTTGATAATATAAGTTTATTAATGTCCAGCAAATGATCAAAGGAGTATGTCAATGGGAAGACCAAGGGTTAGCTCAACTGGTTTTTTTTCATGTTGTTGGGCATCTGCCTAGTTCAACCCTCCTGGTTAGGCACACTAGTCTATGACTTTAGCGAACAGGGTTACTAGGGATGCCATCCACAAACATGAGGAAGCATCTCTTGGGTTTCCCCACAAGGTTTTCCTTGGGGAAAATGTTAGGTCAATGGGATTATAAGAGTACATCACTAGCCAAAATACAATGTGGAAGTGTGGAAGTGTGGACTATAAAGATGCTAAAAATCATATCAAAACAGATTTTTAATTGTGCTAGAAGCAGAACAACAAGAGAAGATAAGAAAGTACATGACTCGGAGTGGAGATAAAGTAATTACAAGAAAAAGATAATATGTATGATATCTGAGGACCAAAGGAACTTTAGTTTGAACTAGTCATGGTATGCTAGTGCTGACAGGTGAGGACGAGCAATTAGATCAAGGGGGGTCTCCCTGCTAGAGTCCTCAATGACCGCAAAATTTTTTTTGGACTAGTGGATGATGTCCTTTGGAGTGTGTCTGGGACTGATAGGGCTCTACAGTATGATCCTTGTGGGAAGCCCAAATTTGAGCAAGCTCTCCTAACATCCAGGCATGGAAAAATTCTCCTGATGGATGGTTGGCTGTGTGGATTTGGGGGCACCCAGCTCCAAGGCCTTGTCGAGTTGTCTACTAAATTGTCTTGTTGGTAAAATGGTGTGCACGTGTGGCCTGGAACAACAACTCCATAAGGACCTTGTGAGGTAAGTGACTAGTCCACTCCTTTCCCATATGGGAAGGGGATATTGAGAAATATATGCACAGATCGACAAAATAATTGTATTAGCGCTGAGAACTCTATTATCACAGTGGTTTGTGAAGCTTTCCAATGAATGAACAAAATGTATTTCATTCTGAAAGTACCCTATAATATATTCTACTATCCTATTATCAACTATATAATTTAGTTTAACTAATTATATAAATGGATGCAAATTAATGCTTATTTAGAGTCTTGTTGATCAAAATAATAGTTTATTGCACCTATATTTTATAGTATTATAGTATTTTGGTATTAAAAATAATATCTTCTAAAATTTGGGTTTCGAAAATTGTTGATAACTTCTTGACTGAAGTGCTTGAGTCTCTCCAAGGAGATGCAATGAGTCACAAATCAATCAAAGTAAGGCAGCAAGCTTCACATTAACAAATCAGCCATATCTTCATCTTCTACTAGCTTCTTAACAAGCTGATAAAAAATAAAGTCAACTCTTATTTTCTGGGTAGAGACTTCTTTTTGTTCGAGTTCAACACCAAGGAGGATAAGGACCTGATCTTTAGGAATGGGCCCTATTTCATGGGACCTCAGGGCCTCTACCTTAACAAATGGACCCCCGATTTCGATCCGGCTGTGGATGTCCCAACGGCAGTCCCTGTCTGGGTTCGGCTCCCCAATCTACCAGTGCACTGTTGGAACTGGGAGTCCCTCAAGCACATTGGAGATACTCTGGGAAAATTCATTGACAGAGAAAACAACAATGATCAGTATGATTGCGCCCAAATCTATGTCGAGGTGGACTTAGAGGTGGGGCTTCCGGAGGCCATTAAATTAAAGGTGGGCAGTTGGACGCATGTGCAAGTGCTGGACTATGAGAAACTCCCCTTCAAATGTCGCAAATGTCACATATATGGCCATTTTGCAAGAGGGTGCCCGAACAAAGGGGAAGCCGAGAAAGGAAAGGAAGAGGGCTGGAACCAGGTCAAGAGGCCAAAGACATCTCACAAGAAATCTGGGGTTCATGGACCCCAGCCTGCCTCCATCCAGAATGTTCCCCCGCCAAAAAGCCAAGAAAACAGGTATGAGGTCTTAAGCTCTGCTGAAGAGACTCCTCAGGAAGAAGATAGGCAAGATCAACCTTTAGAAAAAATGCCTTCAGTAGAAACAAGACCTGAAGAAAGCGTCACGGCAAGAAACAAGGATAAGCAAACAGAAGCCTCCGAGGAGGAACATGACTCGGAGGAGTCTGAGGAGGATGGAGAAACAGGAGATACGCAGATATCGTTTAGAAGATCTGCAAGGGGCCACAAATCTGCTAGAGAAAAGAGAGATCAGGAAACTTACAAAGACAAGCTTCAGGGTAGTCAGCCCACTCTGGAGAAACTTCTTGGCAAAAATCCGAAGATGGTAAAAAACCAAGCGCAGGGTTCCAAGGGAGCCCATCATCATAAAAATAAATGATGAAGATTGTCTCCTGGAATTGTAGAGGAATGGGGAGCAAATTGAAAGAAGAAGCAACGAGAAGCCTTATAAGAAGAGAAGCTCCAAACACTCTTCTAATTCAGGAGACCAAAATGGAGGACAAGGAGTTTCTCCAAATCAGTAAAAAATTTTGGAAAGGTAGCAGCGAACATGCATTTTCAGCACGGTGAGCATCTGGGGGACTGGGCTCCCTTTGGAACCTCTCAAGTTCAGATTGGTCACCGTGCTGCACAACACCCACTGGCTGTTTTTGAAGCTCCAGCCTT
This sequence comes from Pinus albicaulis, assembly GCA_034641835.2. Taxonomy (NCBI): domain Eukaryota; kingdom Viridiplantae; phylum Streptophyta; class Pinopsida; order Pinales; family Pinaceae; genus Pinus; species Pinus albicaulis. The sequence goes on along the minus strand of CM076572.1, from coordinate 66,221,157 downwards.
TGGACTCGAGGGTGGCAGTCAGTCTTTTCAATGTCTATGTTCCAACAAATATAGGGGAGAAAAGGGAGTGTTGGGACTCCATCAGACATCTTTCGAAGTCAGAAAATTTGGAAAACATCATCGTGGCAGGTGATCTTAACCTCACCTTGCACATGGAGGAAAAGCGAGGAGGCACAATCGTAAGGGACCCTGCAAGGGAATGGGTGGAAGACCTCATGCAGGATTGGGATCTGCTTGACATCCCTCCAGCAAATGGTAAGTATACCTGGTCTAACAAAAGAATAGGTCCTGGTCACATTGCTGCTCGACTTGATAGATGTTTGGTTCAGAGTTCCTTTCTTTTGCTGGGCTTAGATTTCAGATTGCATATCCTCCCATGCAGTGTTTCTGACCATAAGCCCATCTTGCTTGAGATGCTGGGCCACAAAGATCTTGGCCCCATCCCCTTCAGATTCAACCCTCTTTGGGTCAAAGAACTTGAGTTCTTAAACTTGGTTCATGACTGCTGGAATCTGCCAGTGAAAGGTTCCCCTTTCTTCATTTGGGAAGAAAAACTTAGAAGACTGAAAACGGTGCTTAAATCTTGGGCCAAAGCTCTTCCCTCTCCTGCAAAAGAGAGAAAGCAGGCTCAAGATAATCTTTCCCAGCACCATGCCCAATGTGAAGATGCAGAAATCACTAAAGAAGTTCTAGATAAGGAAGCTGAGCTCCAGCAAATCTTCCACAAAGCTTGCCTTTCGGAGGAAGAGCATTGGAGACTGAAGTCTAGGACCTTATGGCTTAAAGCAAGAGACAGAAATTCGACCTTCTTCCACAAGCAAGCTCAAGCCAGAAAGAACTTCAATTCTATTGCAGAAATCAAAGATAGCAATTTGACACACAAAGACTTTGATAGCATAAAGAGAGCAGCTTTCAACCACTTTCAAAACCTGTATAGAGAAGAGGGCATGACGGACCCAAACTCCAAATTCTTGGAGGTGGTTCCCCCTAGGATCTCACCTTCAATGAATCAGCAGCTTGAAGCAAAGATCTCTATTCAGAAAATAAAGGATGCCCTCTCAGACATGGAGCCTGACAAAGCCCCAGGCCCGGATGGTTTTACAGCAAGATTTCTTCAAACCTGCTGGCAGATTGTGGAGAAAGACCTCTACAAAATGATTTTGAAATCACAAGACTGCCAGAAAATTGGGGGCAGCACCAATTCAGCTTTTCTTGCCCTCATACCCAAGGAAAAGGGTGCTAAAGAATTTAATCGGTTCTGCCCCATCTCTCTTTGTAATATTGGATACAAATTAATCACAAAGGTTATTGCCAATAGACTTAAAGGTATTCTTCTAGCCATCATCCCGGAGAACCAAGGTGGATTTGTTCAGGGGAGACAGCTCACTGACAACTTCATCCTAGTGCAAGAGGCGATTCACTCGAGCCAGCTTCGCAAAGAGAAAGGTATGGTTATCAAACTAGATCTGGCTAATGCTTTCGATCGGGTCAGACTTAGCTTTCTTTGGGAAGTCTTGAAAAAATTTGGCTTTGGAATGGGCTTTATAAAATGGATCCGTGCTTGTATTGCTGATCCTTGGATCACCCCCCTGGTGAATGGGAGAGCAGCTGGTTTTTTTAAAGCTTCAAGAGGGCTTAGGCAGGGTTTCCCCCTCTCTCCGCTCCTCTTCATCCTTCATGTTTCCGTCCTGAGTTTCTACCTGGATCAGAAACTGGTTGACCAAGAGATCTTGGGGCTCAATATAGCCAGAGGGGTCAAAAATGTTAATCACACCCTCTTTGCGGATGATACCCTCTTGTTAGGGGTTGCCTCTGCCAGATCTGCTCTTAGATTCAAGGAGGTCTTGGATGACTACAGTGAATCTACAGGCAACAGTTTAAACAATGGTAAGTGCAAAGCTTTTTGCTGGAACATCTCGGCTCCCACCCTTTCTGCCATCTCAAGAATTCTGGGCTTTACTGCCACTCTCAACTGGTCCTCCTTTTCTTATTTGGGCCTTCCCATCTTTCACAAATTGGCATATATCAGAGATTAGATTCCTCTGTTGGACAAGTTCAAGGCCAAAATTCAAGCTTGGGGATTCTCTTGGTTAAATCTAGTTGGCAAAACTGTTCTCATCAAATCTGTTCTTAGCAGTCTCCCCATTTTTCAATTCTCTATAATTCTAGCCCCTTCAGGCATCATAAAAAAAAAGGAAGCCTTCATTTGCAAGTTCTTTTGGAAAGGGGGCAATCACAATGACAATAAAATCCCATTAGTCAGTTGGGAGAAAATCTGCAAGCCCCAGAGTGAAGGAGGCCTCAATTTCAAAGATCTTAGCCTCCAAAAAATAGCTATGGGAGCCAAGATCTTCTGGAGAATCATTGGTCCAAATCCAGGTTGGGCGCAAAAAGCCCTATGGAGGAAATACTTCATGGGAAAGAGGAAGATATGTCTAGATGCCCTCCTACCCTCCTCAAGTTCGCAGTTGATCAAGCTCTATCATAAAGCAGCCCCTTTAATCAGAGACAGAGCGTATTGGATCCCTGGAAACGGCAAAGAAATTAAAATTTGGGATGATAGCATTATGATGCAACCTCCTCTATTGTCCCACTGCTCTCTGCACGCACTGCGTTTGTGGTTGGACAACGCTGAATGCACCACTCTTTGGGACATTTCACAATGGGAAGGCAGACATTGGCAGCGATGGAGGCTCCCTCCCGTCCCTCCTGTGCTGTCCCAAGCTCGAGATCTTTTCCTTTCTTTATTAAATGGTATGGTGCCTCTGCGCGTGGGTAAGAAGGATGCCCGAGGATGGGGAGCTGCCCCAGGGCTTTACACGGTTGCACAAGGATACAAATGCCTTCATGATCGCCCTAACGTCCCTCCTAATCCTGCAGTCTGGAACGGGATCTGGAATCGCAAAACCATGCCTAAGGTCGACTCTTTCTGTTGGCTGTTATGCCACAGAGGGATTTTAACTGCAGATAGATTGAAGAAGAAAGGATTTCACGGTCCCTCTCGATGCTACTTATGATGTGATTGTGAGGAGAACGCTCAGCATATTATTTTGGACTGCAACTTTTCAAGAGATATCTGGCACGGCCTTCTGAGCTTTTGGAATTCTGAATTCACCTTACCCACGTCCATATCTGATCTTTTTGCAAACTGGCGGAATTCCTACCCAGGATCGCTTCCAAAAAATGAGAGTTTCACAACTGCATGGCTCTCTTTGCCGAAATTTGCTTGCTGGCAGATCTGGCTTGAGCGCAACAGAAGAGTTTTCAGAGATGAAAGTCTAAACGCTTAGTTCATCATCACCAAAATAAAATGCCTTTGGAAAGAAAGTCTGGGGGATCATTTTCCGGATCTAAATCTGAGTCAGCAAGACTTAGAATGGGGTGCCTCGATGGACCTCCATTTCTCTAGTGAAATAAGGCATTACAAGGCCACAAAAGAGTGGCAATTCAGAGGGAAGGAGAATGATCTCTCGGATCTGCTCCTCAGGCATTCCAGATTCTCTTTATTCTTTGATGGAGCAGCGAAAGGCAATCCTGGTTTGGCTGGGGCAGGAGGAATTATTAAAAATAAAGAGGGTATTACTGTGGTAAAGTTCGCTTGGGGTTTAGGGCATTCTACCAGCATGCAAGCTGAAGCCTTGGCTCTTCTGCAAGGTCTCAAGCAAGCAAAGGCTTTCGGTCTTTCAGATATCAGTATCATTGGAGACTCTCAATCCATTATCAAAGTTCTAGTGGAGGATTCCACTCCTGCAGACATTAGACTGGCAAGAGTAATTTCAAGAACCAAAAATTTGGTGAAATCCTTCCGGACTGCTTCCTTCCTTCATGTTTTGAGGGAAAATAATAAAGTTGCTGACTTGGAAGCCAACAGGGCAGTTTCACTTCCAGCTGGCTGTCTCTTGGCAGATGGAATTGAGAATTGGGACCCCATTCCATAAAGTTTGTCATGTTTTTCTGCATTTTGCTAAAACAGTTTGTTTGTCTCTTTAAGATAGGGAAAATAACGGAGATAGACTCGATAGTCTCGAGTAAATCTTGCGGTTTTCCAAGTTTAGGGGCTTGTGATCAGTTAGTGAAAGAAAGGTTAAGGGCTATGCCCGATCAAATGTATCCGGTGAAAGACATTTTGGCCAAATTCTAATATAAACCATAACCGTTCTTATTAAATAATATATATATATATATGGGTTCCATGCTTTTCTAAGAGTAAAGTCATTTTTTATTTTGTTTAGAATACAAAACTTTGCGTGTGTTTTTAATTGCTTATCATGTGTTCTATTTGAACTGGATTTGTAACCATGATTATTGTTGCCTATGCAAATATTAATCTAGGTTGCATTATTTTGGTATCAAAGTAGGTTTAAGACTTACATACAAATTGAAGAACAATGTCATCAAAAAGAATTTGTTTGGCGGATATATAATAAGGAGAATTGTAAAAGAGCACATAAGGAATTAGGAATACAAGCATAGGGTAGAGGGAAACATAGCTACAAATAAAATCACCTAGATGTTGAGGTCCATGTTAACTATAATGGATTCCATGAAGGAAGCTAAGAAAATAGAGGTTGTTGTAGATATTCATGATGTGAGTAATGAAGAGTGAAAATTAGAGGCCCCATGGGAGATAAGACTAAATGATTTATTAGATTGGGAATATGGAGAAATCCCTAGAGTTTGAGAAATTGAGGACCCCGAGAGAGTGAAGCATATATTCACAAAGTTGAAAGGGCATGCATCCCTTCAGTGGGATAATGTATTTTGACAAAAAAATAAGAAGGAAATATAAAATTAAGACTTGGGAGGAGATAATTTCCAAACTAAATGGTATTCCACAATTTATAGTTGTTGGCTTGAAAACAATTATCTGCCACAATTAAAGATTACTAACATAGATGACTAATTCATATACTTGTTGTTCTTGTTATTTGGTCATATTTTTATTCTTGGACTATAATAGTCATTTATGTTAATCATTATTAATTTTTTCACTTATTATCTAGTCATATATTTAGTCATAGACTAAATTAGTCATTTAAGTTAGTCATTTTTAGTTTAGTCACTTATTATCTAGTCGTATATTTTATCTCTAGACTAAATTAGTCGTTTAAGTTAGTCATTTTTAGTTCGGTCACTTAAAATTGCTTAAATTTAGTAGTAATTCACTTGAAATAATTGCGGTGACTAAATTTTTTAGTCACCTAGTCACTAATTTCAGCATTTTCTACTAGTGTTGCTTTATGTAAACAATTAGAACATGCTCTAAATGCTCTACAACATAATGAAATATTCTAGAGTTGAGCTTTTGGACCCAAACTAATTCAGGTGGATATTGTGCCTATACCCGCCTATTCCACTTGGACCCCCCCACCATTGTTTCTTTCTGGGCTTTTTGGTTTAATTGTAGCACAATTTACTATTTTTAGTGTTTTTTTCTTTTAATCTTTTCTTTCTGTAAACAATTAGAACATGATCTACAACATAATGAAATATTCTTATAGTCGAGCTTTTGGACCGAAACTGATCCAGGTGGATATTGGTGCCCACCTGCCTATTCCACTTGGACCCCCACCATTGTTTCTTTTAGTTTTTTGGTTTCCTTAATTATAGCACAATTTACTATTTTTGGCAGGTTTTCGAGTCCTGAAATTCTGGAATCATTTTGAGGCCCTAAACGACGTTCCGAAAAATGTGAGTTTTCGACTTGACATTCACTGTTAGCACTTATAGTCCTCGGATAGATATTTCTAACGAGGTATCATGTGCGTCAAACAGAGATCGTATGCCAAAGTTACAACCCAGAGAAATTGATGTACCAATTTACCCCAACGGGGCCCATAGTTTGGAGTTTCATCTCCTAGGGTTAGGTTTTTGTATGTTTAGGGTTTTCCATTTTTTCCCAATAATAAATAGGCCTTCAAGCCTCATTGTAACATAGTTCAGAGACTTTTAGCCGCCACATCTCTTCTCAGAGATAAGCTACTAGCACCCTAGCTAGTTTATTTCCATTCTGTCTGTAAGCATATTTTAGTTATGTGATATTAATGAAATGAAGTCTTATTTATGTTGCATCTCTAGGTTTATGTGTATTTCTGTGTTTTATTGCGTTCCTGCATAAGTCCGGATCAGTGGTATCAGAGCGGTATGCTCTTTCTCGATCCTTCTTTGCATGTCCTTAACGAGGTCAAGGTAGAAGGAGTTAGGGCTCAATCTGGTTGAACCTTTGCAAGATCAACCCCGCAAACCTAGACGACTGCCCATGGGGGACGAAAAGAAAGATGAGGGAGTAGGAGATCTTATCAAAATATTGCTCGAGGAGGCCCTCGAGAAGCAAAGGAACGTGACGATGGATAACTTTGCCCAAATCCTTCAATGACTAACCACTAGTGGTGCATCCGCATCCAAAAACCACTCTAGAGGCGCAACTCCTTTTAAGGTAAAAGTAAACTTTGACATTCCCATATTTCAGGGCCAAATAGATGTAGACGTCGTATATAGAAGGTTGAATCTATTCGAAGGGTATTTCTCGATTCATGACTTTTCCAACCGAGAAAAGATTACTTTTGCACTCCTCAAAGATGCCCCCCATGTCAAGGACTACTGGGAAACCTACTGTGAGCAAAAGGAAGAGAGGGAACCGTCTCTGATTTCGGCTACATCCACTTGGAATTCTTCCAGAGACATCATCAAGGAACAATATTATCCCATGGGAAGCTATGAAAACAAGTACATACAATGGAATACGCTGCGGCAATAAACAGATCAAAATATGCATGAACTAACGAATCTGTTCCATACCTTGGGCACAAAATTGGGTATCAAAGATTCAGAGAAACATTTGGTGCTGAAGTACCGCAATTGCATGCACAGATAAATTCAGGAGGAAATGGAGCTCCTCGACATCTCCTCGCTTGGTGTAGCATAACGGTATGCTGCCAAGATTGAGAAGAAATTTAAATAGAAGAAGCGAGACTTTGGATCTACGAATCAGAAGCAAGGGAAAGGTGCTCCCAGACCACAAAACAAAGGAAAAATCCAAGGCAGGGTGGCCCAGGATAACCTACTAAAGCCGCAAGAAAAGAACGACACCATGAAGCCAAAGAAGGACACGAGAAAGTGGTGTGAGTTCCATAAGAGCTCCACTCACAGCACAAGTGAGTGTTGGGCCAAGCAGTCACTAGTGGCCGAGCCGAAGGCTTCTGAATCAGATGCATGCTTCAACTCTGAATCAGAACCCGACAAGGGGAATGACAAATGGAAGAAAATTATCAATGCGGAGCCCAACGCCACTGTTGCCACCACAAATATCTAGAAGGAGGAACCAGAATATCTAGAGGAGGGGAGGCGCCTCTCCTATTCCCAGATGTGGGTAAAGGTTTCCTTGCTGCAGTTCATTGTCGACAGCGGGAGCCAAAGGAGCCTCGTTTCAGCAGAGGTCATGAAGCGGCTAGGCTTACCAACCACAACACACCCACAATCATACACCATCAGGTGGCTTCACCAAGGAAGGGATCTTCGCGTCAGCAAACAGTTCCGCCTTCCCTACAACATCAATTATATTTACGAGATCTTAATGAAATTATGCTTGAGGGTTTGTAAATTACAAGTGATTAAATTAAGTTTTGGGGAGATTTTATGTTAGTTTTTGAACACATAAAGCATGAAAATAAACTCTAAAATATACAAAAACATCAGACAAATGCACCATAAAAATAACCACAACAAATGATGAAGGAGTTCACCCCTCCTGGACTACGTCTCCTTGGTCCAATTTCCAATGGCTTGGCCCTCTTTCATTATGCTCAAAATGGCAATTACATATATTTGTAGTGCTCAAATGGCTTCAAAACCTGTTCAATCAACTTTAGAATGCCCAAAAATGCCTGTCTAGCCTCTTTCTGATCCGAAATTGGTAAAAAATTGAAGAAGTTATGAGCCTCCATAGTTTTCTACTAATCGCACCACAAATTCCCCAAAATCCAAACCGGTCCTACAAATTCGCCCAATTTTCAACTAACGGAGCGACAATTTTTCAGAATTCTAGGCGAAATTGTCGGAGCATTAATTTTCCCAATAACGCCATAAATTCAAATTTTGAACTATATGGTTTGGCGCCGAATAATTTATATATATATATATATATATATATATATATATATATATATATATATATATATATATATATATATATATATATATATATATATATATATATATATATATATAGATATATATATATATATAAAATTGTGCGGTTAACTCTAACCGACGGTGGCTAGGGGTAGGTGAGGTCAGGCGGTTTCCACCATAGTTCCGTGGCTGACAATTACGATTACGATGGCGGTTAGGGCCTAAGCAATCACATTGGCAGTGACGGTGACATTTTGGGTGGCAGTTAGTCCTTCGCACCCCCGGTCCCCGACTATGGTCGCATGCAAATACAATATGGGGGATCGGAGCTAAGCCTTGGCCCCTATCCCCAAACTCCGCCAAACAACATTTGAAATATTGTTTTGCACCATAGTTTTAACAAGTAATAACGTTGGTCCAATAATGAGGGCAGTGAGTTGTTAGATGCTTGGTCTCGGTTTCGAATCTCTCCGGTGACGCAGTTTGACCTTAACCAATTTTGGTGGCCTCCGTGCTGCCACGTGGTGGCCTCCGGTTGGGCCACGTGGCAGCATGTGGTTGGCCACCTACCAACCAATCATAATTCGCCAAATCAGAACCAATAAAAAACAGACAAGTGGTGCACCAGGATTGTTTCACCATGCACGGTCACCCTTTGACTAGTCAACCATGCCCAGTCAGTTGTACAAACTACTGACTGTGCAACCTTCACATTTTTGCCAAAATTTTAACTATTTGGGAAAACGAACATAACTCATTTCCGGGAGCATACAATGTCAAGTTTCCGCAAAACAAGTTGCTCTATATTCAGAACAACGATATATACACGGTCATTTAGGTTCCACACCATTCCGACAACTTTCACTTTTTAGCATAATTTTAAGTACCCATTCACACCTCCCCACTAGAAGATTTTGGAAAACTCCACAGTTAAGCGCGCTTGAGCCAGAGGCAATCTAGGATGGGTGACCTCCCAGGAAGTTCTGGTTACCAGGTGCAAGCCCCGGAAGTGATGACTGATGCTATGTGATTCATTTCACTAGTTTCAATCCCACTTCTTCACCCTTGTGAGCATGGGTTAAATTTGATGCCCATTTACCTGTTTTTCCACTTTTTACCAGTAAAATACAGTTTATTTTGAAACAAACACGTCAAGGTTAAATTGCAAATAATTTTGAAAAATGTCAAAGTGATGGGTATATAAAAAAATCAGAAGTTTCAATATATATATATATATATATATAGCCGGTAATTTATTTATGGTAACAACCCGCACAGTGTGGGTGGTATTTATATCACCTAGAGAATCCACTAATAGAGTGACTTATCAAACTATATAAAAATAAAATTAAAACTAGCAATAAAACTAATGCTGCAAAGAAATACCTAAGGAATACAAATAATAATGCCTTACGGCGTAATTAAGATTAAAACTAAATAAAATAAAATTATAAACTAAAATAAGATTAAAGTAAAATAATCAATTTAACATAGACAATTTTTGTACTCTACATCTTGAATATAGTATTTTAAAATGTAATAATTGCATTTTAAAAATAATACAATGTTATTTAAAAATTAAATTAATAAAAAATAATGTTCAAATAAAAATAACTTCATGGTATTGATCCATGGTATGACAACCCATGGTATTCATGTGGAATGTATCATATTTAAAGGGGGGAATTAAGGAATCTACCAAATCAAATCACCTTTCACTCTAAAGAGGTTTGCATCTCAAAAGATTTGATTCCTCTGGGCCTTTGATAGCTCATTTAAGATCGATCTAGGTTGCTTGTAATGTAATGTAATTTAATGTGTTGTTTATCCCTAAAAATAAAAATCACACTATGTGAAAACATTTTTACTTAACCAAAATAAAATAAAAATAATAAAAAAATAACATTAAAATAAAAATAATTTCATGGTATTCATCCATGGTATTCATGTGGAACATAACATATTTAAAGGGTAAAATTAAACCAACCTAGATCCATCTTAATTTAGGATCTAAGTGCGTGAAAAGAGGTTTGCGTCACAAGCTATTTGATATCTGCTTGGTACTGAGTTAAGATGGATCTAGGTTGGTTTAATTTTACCCTTTAAATATGTTATGCTCCACATGAATACCATGGGTAATACCATGGATTCTCATACCATGTGTCAATACCATTAAATTATTTTTATTTTATTGTTATTTTATTATTATTTTGATTAAGTAAAAATGTTTTCACATAGTGTGATTTTTATTTTTAGGGATAAACAACACATTACATTACATTACAACCAACCTAGATCCATCTTAAATCCGGCCCTATCAAGGGCCCAGATGGATCAAATCACTTGAGATGCAAACCTCTTTAGAGTGAAAGGAGATTTGATCTGGTAGATTCGAAGTTAAGATGGATATAAGCTATTTTAATTCCCCCCTTTAAATATGCTATATTTCACATGAATACCATGAGTTGTCATAGCATGGGTCAATACCATGAAGTTATTTTTATTTTAACTTTATTTTTTTATTAATTTAATTTTACATTGACCAAATAAAAATGCTTTCACATAGAGCTATTTTTAATTTCATTTTATTTTCACTTAGTTCAAAAATAAATAATTTTATTAAAAAAATAAAATTTTTATAGTAAATAATATTGTATTATTTTTTTAAAATACAAATATTACATTTTAAAATATTATATTTAAAATGTAGAGCACAAAAACTATCTATGGTAAATTGACTATTTTACTTTAATCTTATTTTAGTTTATAATTTTATTTTATTTAGTTTTAATCTTAATTCTAATTTTATTTTTATGTAATTTGACTAAATCACTCTATTAAGTCACAAGTTATCTGGAACGTGCCAAAATACACTGCATTCCGCGTTGTTACCACATATCCTAGTACCAACGATATATATATATATATATATATATATATATATATATATATATATATATATATATACACACACGTATATAAAAAAATAAGAAGTTATATATATATATAACTTCTTATTTTTTTATATACATGTCACTTTGACATTATTTGCAAATTAACTTGTTTTTTTTCATAATTTTTCAAAATTATTTGCAAGTTAACCTTGACCTGTTCGTTTCATAATAAACTGTATTGTACTAATAAAAAAGTGAGAAAACAGGTAAATAGGTCTCAAATTTAACCCTTGATTGTAATATTAATAGTATAATAATAATGATAAATAAATAAATGTAATTATTAATATTACTTTTATTTATTTGAGTATGTATTAGTTTGTCTTTGATCAAAAAATTGTGCCACTTATACATAGTTTAACATTGGGAATTCAATTTGTGATATTTATTATTATTATTTAAATGATTGTTTGAAGTCTTATTATGGGTTGCTTAGCAACTTCCATTTCTATTAGTTACTATTTTTTCATATTTTGTTTTATTTCATTTTTTTTTGTTTTTTTTTTGTTTTTTCTATTATTTCGATTTTCATTAATTATAATTTTTTTTTTTTCCATATTTTCAATTTAAGATTACTTATTATTATATTAAAAACACATTTTAATAATGTTAGATCTAAGACTTTTGTGATCAATAAAATAGATAGATGCATTTAGGATAAATCACATTATTCAGATTACTCACATTATTAATAATAATGTGATTAATCTAAAAGACATCTATCTACATTTAAATATATATATATATATATATATATATATATATATATATATATATATATATATATATCTTAATTTTCTGTGATCGCATTCAACAATATAATATTTTATTAGTTGTTTTATTTTTGTGATAAAATATTTGTCTTTATTATTTTTAGTGTAATTAAGCTATATTTAAACTAAGCTGCAGGTACTAGCTACTACATATCTTTTGTTATATTTTAACCTATATTATTCCCAAACTTTCATTCAACTTACATTTGTATTACTCTTTCTATTTCTTACCTAAGTTTTTCACCAGCTCTCTTAGTTAACGTTTTCACATCTCTTCCTACACATTTTTTTCTTCCCTTGCCTTGACTTCTTGACAAATGATTTTGAAAATAACTTGGTCAAATTACATTTTAACTATAAATCTATCAACAACCAAAACACCAAATCTATAAAAATATAAAAAAAACATTTTAAAATATTATTATTACTCTCTTGTTACTACTAAAATATATTTAGTAACAAAAATAATCTTCAAAATAAATTTTCCTCAATTATATAATTAATAATTACCTAATCTAATTATTATATATAAAAGTCTTCCTCCCACCTGCTTCATGGATCTTTTCTTTGTCCTCTCCCACCTTCTGTTGTACAAATCTTTCTTTAGGACCTCTCATGTTTTCCTTCTCCCTATGCCTTTCTTGTTTCCTTCCTCCTTCCACATAGTTTCCATTAACATTTTACAAATTAAATACAAAAACTTGTTTTCCTTCTCCCTCCTTTCTTGTTATTTTCCTTCTGCTTTCCTTCCTTCTTCCACATACTTTCCATTAACATTTTAAAAATTAAATACAAAAGACTTGTAGCGATTGCATAACTGACATTCCGTACGGGAAGGCCAAATGTGTTGAGCTCATTTGCTCCCAAAATTGGTACTGCTCCCTTGGGTGCTGGTTATCCTCCTAGTGGTGAGCAACAACATTGCCGCAGCAATGGAGCATCGCAAGGGTTTGAGAATTACCGAAAATCGTGTTCAACCTGGGCAAAGCAGAGGTACCTTGGAAAAGAATCGCGTTCACGCCGCCCAGGCCAAGGGTACCATGGAAAGGCACCATGTTCCGGCCGGCCACGGCAAAGGTGCCCTAGAAAATTACAGTGTTCAGGCTGGACAGGGCAAAGGCGCCATGGAAAGGCATGCTGTTCAGGCCGGGCAGGTCAAAGGCGCCGTGGAAAAGCATCGTGTTCAGGCCGGACAGGGCAAAGTCACTGTGGTAAAGAATGCTGTTCAGGCCGGTGACGTCAGAGGCACCGTGGAAAAGCATCGCGTTCAGGCTGGACAGGGCAAGGGCGCCGTGGAAAGGCATGCTGTCCAGGCCGGGCATGTCAAAGGCGCCGTGGAAAAGCATACTGCTCAGGCCGGGCAAGTCAAGGGTGCCCTTGAAAGGCAGAGTGTTCAGACAGGGCAGATCAAAGCTACTGTAGAAAAGCGTACTGTCGGGACTGGCCGTGACAAATCTGTTGTGGAAAAGCATACTGTGGAACTATTGGGCATGCGCTTTTCTGGTCCCTGGACGTCCCATGGCGGTAAGTAGCTGATAGATGAAGGAGAGACGCTGACCTAAAGGACATTTTTTTTTTGGGTGTGGTTATCCTTCCTTTATGTAAATAATAAATAAATTTTGGAAGAAACATGGTTGATATATTTTGTAAGTATATATCTGAAGAGTGAAGAGGGTTGATATATTTTGCAAGTACAACAGGGTGGTTTTATTTTAATTGTAAATTTTTGGAATATTTTGAAAAGTGATGAAAAAAAGAGTTAGTTGCTTCAACTTTTTTTTTTGTTATCATTATTATCAAGTTTATCAAATTTTAAAATATTTTTTGAATCTGTGATCAAAATAAATTTAACAAGAATTTATTTCCTGTATTATCCTTCTGTCAGATATGTTGAATATGCTTTAACATGGAGTTTAATTTGTTTTACATGCTCAGAGTTATTGAATGAGCAGGGCATTTTTATTGGATTTTCTTTCCTAAGTTTTATGATGTTATGTAATGTTCACACAAATTTTGGATTTGTCTGTCCCAAATGTCCCATTATTATTGTTATAAATTGAGATTCTCCGTCTATTTCATCACCATCGTCTTTTCTGGGTTTGTCCGGTATGAAGGATAAATCCCATTGTCGTTTTTATCTCTATCCCAAATATTATTAATATTTTATTACCATTGTCTTTTCTGTCTCTGTCCCAAATATTATTAATATTTCATTACCATTGTCCTTTCTGGTTTTGTCTGGTATAAAGGGTAAATCCCATCAGGAGATCTCCACTATTTTCAAGTTTAGATTCTCTGTCCCAAATATTATTAACATTTTATTAGCATTGTTTTTTCTGATTTTGTCGCTGTTCCAAATATTATTAATATTTCATTACCATTGTCTTTTCTAGTTTTGTCTGGTATGAAGGATAAATCCCATCATCAATTTTATGTATCATTTTCATTAGATTTCCTTACTTATTATGTAATGCTCATACAAATTTTGGATTTCTCTGTCCCAAATATCTCATTACTATGGTCATAAATTTGGATTTGTCTGTCTAGTATATTTCATTACCATTGTCTTTATTTTCTTCTTTCGTTTCCTATGAAGGATAGGATAGGATAGGTCTACAGAGCCGGTTTGTAATATCATCAATTTTAAGTATAATTATTTTTGGTGGTTGAACATTTGGTTCCCTTGTTTTGAATTATGTGAAATCCTAATTTTAAGTATAAATTATTTTCGGTGGTTGAAAATTTGGTTCACTGGTTTTGAATTATGTGAAATCCTTTGAGCATTATGGGTTCTAATATTAAAGTAATAGATGTGAATTAGGAAGCTAAGCTTTCTTGTTGGTGGTGTTTTTTTAAGATTTTTTTTAATTTTACTGGATTACAGATTATAGTTAATTGGAAAAACGAAGTAATATCAAATTAAATTAAGAAATTGTAATATCATCCATTTTAAGTATAATTATCTTTGGTGGTTGATGATTTGGTTCACTGGTTTTGAATTATGTGAAATCCTTTGAGCATTATGTACTCTTATGAGTTCTGTTCTAATATTGAACTGATAGATGTGAATTAGGAAGCTAAGCTTTATTGTTGGTGGTGTTTTTTTAAAGATTTTTTGATTTTACTGAATTATATTCAGCAGATTATAGTTTAATGTAAGAACTAAGTAATATCAAATTAAATTAATTTTTAAAATTTTCAAAAAAAGAGTCTTATTAGTTCAGTGAAATTGTTTCCAATCAAATCATTTCTAAAAAAATCTTATTAAATCAGTGAAATTGTTTCCAATCAATTCATTTTAAGCATTCACATATCATAAAGCAAAATTTCCAACCTAAATTAGTAAAATTCCCAGCAAAATGACTAACATAACATAGGTAAAAATACCAAAGCATGAAGAAAAGAGATTCTTTGAACTTAACAAGTGAAATCCTTTAATGATCTAAAACTTAGGTGAATGCAAAGTCACATATCTATTAGGTTATTTTCCATGTTAACCAGGCATACGAGTTCCCACTTAGAAATGATATCAGAAAGTTTTCAGAATAATATATCAAATTAAATATTTTTTAATTTCAGATTAAATGAAATAACTCAACTTGAAAGAGTGCAGAATAATATATCAAATTAAATATTTTTTCATTTCAGATTAAATGCTATAACTTGAAATTTGAAAATGCCATTTTGGAGCTCACATAAAGTTTCAACTTCGAAAATGAAAATTTGATCTAAAATCACAGCACAGTTCCGAGTAGGCTAAGTGGTATCTCCCTAAGTAATGCTTAGCATTGAAAACTTAAAACTAGCTGATCACAGTATTTCCACTGGCCTAAGTATTATGTCTATTCATGATGGTTAGCATTGAAAACTCCAAACTAGCTGATCACAGAATTTTGTTTTAAATCAACAATCATATTTTGGTTTTCTATATCATTAAATTTCATCTATGTATTATTTTGTTTAGGAGAAAAAAACAACTCTGATTTATTAAATATCAAAGTTACATATTCTGATCTCTTAAGTAACCAGCTGATCACAGAATTTTGTTTTAAATCAAGGTGTGCAGAAATACGTGATTACGCAGTTACAAAGTACTTGACCATGGTTTTTATAGCATTGCTAAACCTTCGTTAACTGTCAAGGTTATTCTGAAATCACCACTGTCAAGGTTATTCTGAAATCACCACGGAAATCTTAAAAAAAAAACATTTTTACAACTCCACAATAAAATACCCAAAAGAACTTTTCCAAGCACAGAGCTTGTAGAAAACGTCCATTCCCTAGTAGAGTAGAGATGTTGCAGCAGCATCTATAACACATGCCCCTCTTAAAAAATACGAAAAATAAAAAATCCTTGTTTTGTATTTATTAGGAGTATAAATGTAAATATGGAATGCTTTATGTTTCTTTGAATTTGTAACCATAAATAAATTTAATAAAATAATTTTTGGTACGAAGCTTATATATTTTTATTTATGTTTAAAAAACTTATTTTAAATTTTTTTATTCTATTAAAATGGATATAACGGATTTCTTTAAAAAAAAAATGTCATTTACCAAAAATAAAAACTTACTATAAATAAATATGTTTAAATAATGATTTATTAAAAGATTTTCTGGCAAAGCAAAAAACAAGGCATACTACAATTAAAAACATTTACACATGTATTTTATAAAAGAGTAAAATGTGGATATGTTTTTCTTATATGGTAAAGCAAATTTTAGAACCTATTAAATTTAATTAGTTTCTTCTTTTTTTAATGGTAACAAAATAACAATTTTTGATTAAATGCAAAGTTTATGAATTACCAAACTTATTTGATAACTTCAAGTTATCAGAAGTAGAATATTGCATTCTTAAATAATTCAAAATGGATTATTATAATTTGATATTGATTTGTTGATTTATTGGAAATGGGAAAACTAAATTTGGGATCTATATGGGGCATTTTAAAATATGTATATTCTAAAAGCTATGTGTAAAGTAGAATGTAAAACCTTCTTGTTTGACACTTTAAAGTGCATTTATGGGGTCTTGGACCTAAAGGGAACATGTTCTGGATGTCTCAAATGTATTCCACATCTCAACAACTCCATATTTTAAAAAGGGGCACCTTAAAGGAAATTGATATATGAAGATAATGTTTTCAATAACGTAATGGGACAAGTCCTATCGAAACAATTCCATGTTCCATAATAAGGTTTCTACCAAGAGGAGTGGAGAGATTGTAGAGCAGAGAAGAAAGATCAATCTACAGGGTATTGTAGAAGATCACAGTGTCATGTAGCTCCATAGTGGAGCTTGGTGATATCAATATTATGTCTTTCCCTGTTTATCACTTAGAACACATCCATTTAATTTATTATGGTAAAGTTTCAATTTCAAAAACCTCTACAAATGGATTTTGGAATGATGATTTATTTGGTGACCACCTTTGTGTCAATGGCACTTATATAATGATTTGTGACATGTACATGTTTTGCTAAGGCAGGTTTTCAATAAGGGTCATGGAGGAGGTCAACACAATTTTATTTCAATCTTCACTAGATGGAAAGCCATGTTTCATTAACATAAGGTGTGTCACATGGAGAGTTAATCATATGAATTATTGTGTGAAGATAGGAATAATTTTTATATTTAATTGATTAATCATGTATTTGAAGGTATTGTGAAGATTTTGGTGTTGTTCCTTGAATGCAGGGCATGACATCCTTAAAACCCATTCTATTGTTATAATAATGGATCCAGTTTAAGAGATACAAATTTCTAAATGAATTTATTAACAAACCACTTTTTGCACACATTTTACACATTTATTTTCAATACCTTGTAGAGATAACTCTTTCCCTATCATAGATGTTCATTACTAAAAATCCTAATAGAACATGAAGTGAGGGTGTCGATGTCAATTTTTGGTGGAAGATGACCATCTTTATTTGGTTGCAATCACACAAGCAAACTACTTTAAGGAAAAAATCTCCAACCTAGGCTCTATGGGCCATATACATCATGAGCAAAGATTGGGAGGTTGCCTATGCTCTTAAAAATCCCCTGAACATGATGACTCCATGATGTTTTTCATGTCTCTTATTTAAAGTAGAAAGTAAAACATGAAGTGGTCATTTGATTGCTTAGACATAGAATCCACTGATAAATTATGGAGGTGAACTCATTTTGGACCAAGAAGTTACTCTAAGGGTGACGGTGAGAAATATCTTAATACAACAAATCTAAAAATAAGATCAAGTGGAAGGGATTCACATAATATCAAGCCACATGGGAGTTTGAACATTGTTTGGGGGAGCACCCAAGTATGTAGACATTGTAATGCACTATTATTATAGGTATTTATTTACTTAGTAAAAAATATCCTCCTTTCTCCTTTTATACTTTAGATATAATTACATTTAGGTCATTTGGTTGTATTACTTTCTAAAATAAATGTCTTTGGGTTCAAATGTTTCTCTCATAATGATTTATTTTATAAAGTGCACTCTCTTTTCTTCACAACCATTCTTTAAAAGTCACTCTAGAGAAAGTTGATATGACCCTAGGGGTAGCAAATATGGGGTTAAAGGTACATGACTTGAAGGGGGACATATACGAGGTAAAATCTATATGATATGACTCCAAGAGGAGAATATATGGGATTAAATTTATATGTAATGGGGCAAATGCATATGTAGTAATAGTTGCCCTAAAAAACTAACCAAATGTGCAATGTATGAATATGTATATATAGAGATCACATAGTCATTATTGAACGACACATGATCTAGATATATAAATGTATTGGGGTATTTGGAGGAGCTTCTCCTATTATTTCAGTTGTTATTTTGTAATTCATCTCTCTTATCTATATTAGAGTTGTGCTCCACTCATATCTTATGTACATGGTGTGTGCTTAGATTTATTATGATATGTTAAGAATTTGGTTCATAGCATACATCTTGCACTTAGATTAGAATAAACCTTGCATTATGTATTCCACATTTTTATTTTCATAAGTAAAACTTGGTAATGGTTACTGAGCTTTAAAATTGAATGGGTTCCCTATTCCAAACAACACGAGCTCTAATTAGGACTTAACATTGGTAAACAACCATGTTATTAAGGAGGGCATTTTACCTATGTTAATATAGTTGGCACTAGAAGGAGAGATGAACTTATATAGCTGATAGGAACATTCAACAATCACATAGTTTTCACTATGAACGTTCATATAATTATTTGCACCATATTTGTATACCTTCCAAGATGACAATTTAGTCCAAAACCCATTGTGGTGCTGCTAACCAAGAGGTTAACACCTTTCACCATCTTACTCAAATATACACTCAAGAAATTGGATAGATTCCCATTGCTCCTTTGCTTTCTTGATGAGAAAGAGCTCCTAATTAGAATTTCATTCAAGCTAAAGATAAACTATTGGTTGATATTATATATAATTATAGTAGACCTTTCTCTTGCTCATATTCCTCATTATTTAAATGAAATCCCTGTAACCCCTTGCTAATTAGCTTCACCCTCTCACTCTTCATGTTCTACAACCCCTGAGAAAGAGGCCAAAATTATTAGTAAAGCCTATGAAATCTTAAAGAACTTGCTCATTGAATGGTAAGAGTTAACCAACCTTTAGTTCCTACTTGGAGGTACCAAGGTGCTTTGAATATATTAGGGTTGCTTCATGATATACCTAAACACCTAGAAAGAATTATTCCCAAATTTAACCTTAACAAACCATGCATCCTAGAAGACCATGTAAAGGAAAAGTTATTTTTCTATCTGGTTGATGAATGTGGAGCTTGAAGATGTAATATGTAGGGTGTTTCCATACACTTTTGGATATAAGGCATATACATGCTATTTAATCTTAAATGTAGGATCCATCATGAACTAGAGAAATTTGAGAAGGAATTTATTAATAGTTTTATGAGGAAAAGACTTTGTTGCATTGCTAAAAGCGTTGATAGTTATTAAAAGGGATAAAAAAGAATGTACTAAAGACTACAACTAGTGTTTCACAACTATTTTAAATAATGTTTCTTGAAAAATCCCAAATAGTTAATGGTGTTGAGTTAAATAATGTATTTCTACTTCTTCATGCACAATACAAAATCTCTTCTACTATTGATCATTACTTGCAGAAATAAAATCAATTGCATGCACACATTAAAACCATAAAAATTCACACATATGAACACAGTAATTTATGGGAAAGCTTAAAGCTGAAAACCCCCAACTATCTATATATTATATGTCATAGAGATCATATAACAATCATCATATAAAGCTCCTCACAAGCTCTCAGTACAATCTCCAATTGCTACACACTAATCAGGTCCGATCTAGCAAATCCCATGCACCGATCTCTGCCACCTGCTAGCGTGCTTCTACTGCGCAATCACTGCTGAAGAATGACTCTGAATGAACTCGAATTGTTCCAGCCTTGCTCATGCAATCCTCATTGGCATCTCCAACTACTGTGTGTTACAAATCATGCAACACTATAGTCACAATTGATAGTCACACTGCTCTTTCACCTACCTCTCCACTGGTCTCCACTGATACTGTCCATGCACTGTAGTTAACTGATGTATTCTTCAGTTGATTAATGAGTTAATAATTAGTGAATTGATTAATAATTAATTCACACCACTCTCACTAGTGTATCAATCAGTTAGATTAGATACAACTAGCTCAACTATGTTTAACTAAGTTAAACTGAACACAACTCCACCAACTACTTCAATAACTCCACCAAACTCTGTCACATGAGTTCTAACTGAAGTCTCCATGCAGTAGCTCCACTTAACCCTCAGGAGTAGCGTAATTCCTTCTGTTAGCTCTTGTGCCACATCTGAGCACTTAACTGAAGTGCTCCAAGAGAATAAGATAATGTTTAGAGTCCAAATATTATTAAGAGCTAATAATATTCGACATATCTATTTTTATACCAGCAATCTAAAAATAGATTCCGCCCAGTATGTCTAAAAATAGAAGTCCATCTATTTTTCCAACTTGACCAACCATCCACAAATAGCATCTTGTAACTCATAGAATATGATCGACATATCTAAAAATAGACATAGTCTAAAAATAGACTTGCGCCAAAAATAGCTTGCGGGCCCACTTAGGGAAGGCGACTCTTTTCACTAAGCTCATCATCTTGGTGCAATCTAAACACTCCCTCTCAACAAGATAGGGATTATCTTCCACCCCGATCCTGCCCCTGTGGTATTTTAATTTGCTCCTGGTGAGCGCCTTCGTCAAGATATTAGCATCTTTATCCTCCGTAGAAATGTAAGAAAGTAACATGATCTTCCGCTGCACACAATCTCTGATATGATAGTATCGGTCCATGAAGCCATGCCGCCTCAACTCATCCTCCTATCTGTACCATAATCCATATCCCAATGTGCCTCTGAGATATCTCAATACATGCTTCCCCGCCTTCCAAAAGAGCTTGGTAGGCTTAACCATAGCTTGTGAAAGCTGGTTAACAACGTAGCATATGTCAGGTCGTTTATTGACTAGATACATAAGCGACCCCACCAACTGTCAGTAAACAGTGGCATCCACTACCTCTGTCGATGTAGCATCCTCTTTCCTCCATCCACCAGGAAGAGGAGTGTCGATAGGCTTGCAGCGATGCATGTTGAACTTCTCCAGTATCTCTCGGGCATACTTGCCTTGAGACACAAAAAATCCATCACCGCGCTGCCAAATTTCCAATCCCAGAAAATAATGAAGGAGGCCCAAGTCCTTCATCTCAAACTCTTTTGCAAGATCAGCCTTGCATGAGTGTATCAACAGTTCATCACTTGTCAGAATCAAAACATCTACATAAAGTACAATGATCAGCAACTTACCCTCCACCACAATCTGGTATAGGTTCGGATCCGCCTCACTCTTGGAGAATCTAAGTCCGGTGAAATAATTGTCTATCCATGTGTACCAAGCACGAGGTGCTTGTTTCAACCCATACAGCGCTCTCCTGAGCCTGCACACATGTGACTCGCTGCTGAAGATCTCGAAACCTTCGGGCTGCTCTATGTACACCTCTTCCTCAATGACTCCATTGAGGAACGCAGTCTTCACATCCATCTGATGAATGTGCCACACCATCTGCGCTGAGAGAGCAATAATCATCCGTATGGAAGAATACCTTGCAACAGGTGCAAAGGTTTCCTCATAGTCGATCCCCTCAATCTGTGAGAAGCCTCGGGCAACAAATCTTGCCTTGTACTTCTCCACACTCCCGTCAGCTCCTTGCTTCACTTGTAAATCCATCTCGAACCTACCACTGATTTCCCTTTCGGCCTTGGGACAATCTCCCATGCACTGTTTCTGACAATCGAATCATACTCTTCCACCATGGCATCTACCCATGTAGGGTCCTCCACAGCTTCCTCGAAAGAGGATGGTTTCACACGACACACTTGCCTGCGAGAGCGCGGTATCCGCATATCGTCGTGTGACCTGCCCTCGCTGCGCCGTGATGCGGTGTGCTCCGCATCTTCTCTACATCAAGATTTAGTCGCTCAGCTTCTGTAGTGCGCTTCCACCCTCTGATGTTTGGCGCTGCATGAGTGGTTTCTTCCACTCCATGAACCTCCTCTTGTGGCTGATCCACATCCTGAGGCTCATCCTTAGGAACTAATAGCTCCTCATCTGCATGCAAGTGTGGCTCCCTCTCAAGCGAACACTTCATGGCTTTCTCCTAATGAAATTTGATATCCCATCGCACAACAGTCTTCTGACTGTCTGGAAAATACACACGATAGTTGTGGGGTGTATCGGTGTACCCCACAAATATCTCAACCTCTGTGGTCGGCTCCAGCTTCTTCCTGGCATCCTTTGTCACATGAATGTAAACAGGTGAGCCAAAAATATTCAAATGAGAAATATCAGGCTTCTTACTAGAAAACGCCTCCTCGGGTGTACTCATGCTAAGTATCCTATGAGGACAACAGTTTTGCACATAAACTGCAGTATTGCATGCCTCAGCCCACAAGTGTATGGGAAGGCCCTGATCATGCAACATCGCCCGTGCAACACCCACGATCGTTCTATTCTTTCGCTCCACGACCCCATTCTGCTGTGGGTTATGAAGCGCTATGAGCTCTCTTCGAATTCCTTCCGCACTGCAAAAGTCCTTGAATTCGCCAGAGATGAATTCACCACCATTGTCGCTCCTAAGAGCCTTCACCTGCTTCCTCGATTCTTTCTCAACCAGTGCCTTGAACTCACAGAACTTTGAGTATGTCTCGCTCTTCTTCTGCATGAAGAAGATCCAGCACTTACGAGAAAAATCATCAACAAATATCACATAATAACTGTGCTTTGCTGTCGAAGCTACTGAGAAAGGTCCACACACGTCTGTGTGAATTCTCTCAAGGATCGTCGTGGCGCGACTATCCTTCTCGTGAAAGGTGGCTTTCACAAATTTTCCTCTAGTGACATCCTCAGACCGATCCGACCGTGGGTGTACCTTCGGGAAGTCCCAGGGACTGGCCGCAAAATTTTCAAAGCACCATGGTGAAGATGGCCCAATCTCCTATGCCATAGCTCGCCCTCATCTCGGCTCACCACTCCTTCTGCCCGTCCTGCCATTGCTGTGCAACCATCTCCCTGCAACAGATAAAGGTTCTTAACTCGAACCCCTATCCTCCGGGTTTCACCAGTTGCCTTACTGCGCAAGAAAGCCTTTCCCTCGCTAAAGACAACATCATATCCCTTGTCTTCCAACATCGCCACAGAGATAAAATTCTTCTTCAATCCTGGAACATGCATGAATTCCTTCAATACGAAGGGTTTACCAGATTCCCTCTCAAAGGAAATGGTACCAATACCGGTTGCACTGTATCTACCATCATCACCCATCTCGATGTGCACTCTAAGTTCTTTCTCATCCAGATCAGTAAACAAATATTTGTCTCCGGTCATGTGAAAAGACGCACCACTGTCAAGAAACCACACCGAACCCATCATACTTGAGACCAAGCATGCGATCAGCGAAAAATCCAGCTCAAACTACGAGGCTAAGGCCTCTCCAGCTGCGGATCCAGCAACCTGCTTATTTTTCTTCTTTTGTGGACAATTAGTGGCGTAATGTCCGTGTTGGTGACAATGAAAGCACTTCACCTTGGACATGTCCTGCTTCTTGCCTTTTGCACTGGATTGAGAAGCATTCTTCTTGCTCTTCCCCTTCCTTGCTTTGGCGTTCCAAAGCGCAATTTTCTCATCCGCATTCTTTTCGATGAAAATCCATCCTTGGTACTCCGCCTTATCTCCTCTTGCACAAGATCCGACCAAAGTCGCTCCCATCCTGGCAGTTTCTCCCGACCATTGACAGAGTCCTGATAGGAATGCCAACTCTTCGGAAGCCCAAGGAGAGCCAAGCTCACCAAGTCCTCGTCATCTATAGTAGCCCCCACACTTCCCAGCTCATCCCTGCACTGGATAAACTTCGTGAGGTACTTGGGTATACTGTCGCCTTCCTCCATTTTTATATTCCTGAGTTTATCCTTGAGCGCCAACTTCCTCTGGTCACTCTTGCTTTGGAACAAATCTGTCAAAGCCTTCCACATCAAGAATGGAGAAGCTTTACCATGAAGGTTGGACACTATGTGATCCTTCACACCTTCCAACAGAATCCTTCGACACTTTGTTGTCTTCTTTTGCCATGCGTCAAGTGCGGCAACATCGCTAGAAGCAGGTTTTGGAATTTCTGCATTTATGAACTCCTTCAACCCATTGTCCTCCAACACCGCCTCCATTATGTCCTTCCATGCAATATAATTCGAGCTTCCCTCAAGGGCATACTCCATTCGCAATCCATTGAAAGACATCTCAACTTTGACACCAAGAAAACACTGCTGCAAATTTGAATTCCACCAGCACAAAACTCAACCGCTTCAATGCTTTGCAATTGCTCCAATGATCAATATCGGCTCTGATACCATGTAGAAATTGTATAACTGATATGTTATACATCCAAGATTCTCCTGATCACACACTATTTTAACTTCATGCACAATATAGAATCTCTTCTACTATTGATCATTACTTGCGGAAATAAGATCAATTGCATGCACACATTAAAACCATAAAAATTCACACATATGAACACAGTAATTTATGGGAAAGCTTAAAGCTGAAAACCCCCAACTATCTGTATATTATATGTCATAGAGATCATGTAACAATCATCATACAAAACTCCTCACAAGCTCTTAGTACAATCTCCAATTGCTACACACTAATCGTGTTCGACGGCAAATCCATGCATCCTGACTTCCCACCGCTAGATCGCCCGTACCGCGTAATCACCGCCAGAATGGTTCTAAATGAATTCGAAAGTCCTGTACCTTGCTCACACAATCCTCATCGTTAATCCCAACCATCGTGTGTTGCAAATCATGCAACAATATAGTCACAACTGATAGTCACACTGCTCTTTCACCTACCTCTTCACTAGTCTCCACTGAAACCGTCCATGCACTGTAGTTAACTGATGTATTCTTTAGTTGATTAATGAGTTAATAATTAGTGAATTAATTAATAATTAATTCACACCACTCTCACTAGTGTATCAATCAGTTAGACTAGATACAACTAGCTCAACTATGTTTAACTAAGTTAAACTGAACACAACTCCACCAACTACCTCAATAACTCCATTAAACTCTGTCACATGAGTTATAACTGAAGTCTCCATGCAATAGCTCCACTTAACCCTCAGGAATAGCGTAATTCCTTCTGTCAGCTCCTGTGCCACATCTATTCACTTAACTGAAGTCTAAAAATAAACATGTCTAAAAATAGACTTGCACAAAAAATAGCCTGCGGGCCCACTTAGTGAAGGCGACTCTTTTCACTAAGCTCATCATCTTGTTGCAATCTAAACACTCCCTCTCAACAAGATAGGGATTATCTGCCACCTCGATCCTGCCCCTGTGGTATTCGAATTTTCTCCTGGTGAGCGCCTTTGTCAAAATATCAGCATCCTGATCCTCTGTAGGAATGTAAGAAAGTAACATGATCTTCTGCTGCACACAATCTCTGATATGATAGTACCGGTCCGTGAAGCCATGCCGCCTCAACTCATCTTCCTGTCTGTACCATGATCCATATCCCTATTTGCCTCTGAGATATCTCAATACATGCTTCCATGCCTTCCAAAAGAGCTTGGTAGGCTTAACCATAGCTTGTGAAAGCTGGTTAATAGCGTAGCATATGTCAGGTCGTGTATTGACTAGATACATAAGCGACCCCACCAACTGTCGGTAAACAGTGGCATCCACTACCTCTGCCGATGTAGCATCCTCTTTCCTCCATCCACCGGGAAGAGGAGTGTCGATAGGGCTGCCAGGCTTGCGCCATGCATGTTGAACTTCTCTAGTATCTCCCTGCATATTTCTTTGAGACACAAACAATCCATCATCAAGGCTGCCAAATTTCCAATCCCAGGAAATAATGAAGGAGGCCCAAGTCCTTCATCTCAAACTCTTTTGCAAGATCAACCTTGCATGAGTGTATCAATAGTTCATCACCTGTCAAAATCAAATCATCTACATAAAGTACAATGATCAGCAACTTACCCTCTACCACAATCTGGTATAGGTTAGGATCCGCCTCACTCTTGGAGAATCCAAGTCCGGTGAAATAACTGTCTATCCATGTGTACCAAGCACGAGGTGCTTGTTTCAACCCATACAACGCTCTCTTGAGCTTGCACACATGCGACTCGCTGCTGGAGATCTCGAAACCTTTGGGATGCTCTATGTACACCTCCTCCTCAATGACTCCATTGAGGAATGCAGTCTTCACATCCATCCAGATGAATGTGCTACTCCATCTACGCTGAGAGCACAAGAATCGTCCGTATGTGGAAGAATACCTTGCGACAGGTGCACAAGGTTTCTCATAGTCGATCCCTATCCCCTCAACTGTGAGAAGCCCTTGTAAAATAAATATTTCCTTGTACTTCATACCTCCGCGCCTCTTTGCTTCACTTTGTAGATCCATCTCGAACCTACCACTAATTTCCCTTTCGGCCTTGGGACAATCTCCCATGCACTGTTTCTGACAATCGAATCATACTCTTCCACCATGGCATTTACCCATGCAGGGTCCTCCACAACTTCCTCGAAATAGTATGGTTCTATCACGATACACTTTCTCATCAAAGCCATGTATCCAGTATATCAGTCAGGTGATTGTCTCTATCTACGCTGTGATGTAGGTGCTCCTACAATCTTCTCTGCATCAAGATTTATCCGCTTAGCTCTTGTAGTGCGCTTCCACCGTCTGATGGTTGGCGCTGCATGAGTGGTTTCTTCAACTCCATGACCCTCCTCTTGTGGCTGATCCACATCCCGAGGCTCATCCTTAGGAACTAATAGCTCCTCATATGCATGCAAGTGTGGCTCCCTCTCAAGCGAACACTTCATGGCTTTCTCCTCCTGAAATTTGATATCCCGTCGCACAACAGTCTTGCGACTGTCTGGCAAATACACGATAGTTGTGGGGCGTATCAGTGTACCCCACAAATATCCCAACCTCTACGGTCGGCTCCAGCTTCTTCCTGGCATCCTTCGTCACATGCATGTAGATAGGTGAACCAAAAATCCTCAAATGGGAAATATCAGGCCTCTTACCAGAAAACGCCTCCTCGGGTGTACTCATGCCAAGTATCCCATGAGGACAACGGTTTTGCACATAAACCGCAGTATTTCATGCCTCAGCCCACAAGTGTATGGGAAGGCCCCGATCATGCAACATCGCCCGTGCAGCACCCACGATCGTTCTGTTCTTTCGCCTCCAATGCACTCCAGTATTCTCGTCGTGGGTTGGTGAGGCGCTGCGGGAGCCTTCTTTCTCCGACTCCTTCCCGTGTTGCAAAAGTCCTTGAATTCGCCAGAGATGAATTCACCACCATTGTCGCTCCTTAGAGCCTTCACCTGCTTCCCCGATTTTTTCTCAACCAGTGCCTTGAACTCACATAACTTTGAGTATGTCTCGCTATTATTCTGCATGAAGAAGATCCAAAACTTACGAGAAAAATCATCAACAAATATCACATAATACTTGTGCTTTGATATCGAAGCTACTGAGAAAGGTCCGCACACGTCTGTGTGAATTCTCTCAAGGATCGTCGTGGCATGACTATCCTTCTCGTGAAAGGTGGATTTCACAAATTTTCCCAAAGTACATCCCTTGCATTGATCTCACTGCGCAAGTGTACCTTTGGGAAGCCCGGTAGAAATCTGCTGCAAAATTTTCAAAGCACCATGGTGAAGATGGCCCAATCTCCTATGCCATAGCTCGCCCTCATCCCGGCTCACCACTCCTTCTGCCTTGCCTGACATTGCTGCACAGCCATATACTTGCAATTGATAAAGGTTCTTAACTCGAACCCCTATCCTCCGGGTTTCACCAGTTGCCTCACTGCACAGGAAAGCCTTTCCCTCGCTAAAGACAACATCATATCCCTTGTCTTCCAACATCGCCACAGAGATAAGATTTTTCTTCAATCCTGGAACATGCATGACTTCCTTCAATACGAAGGGTTTACCAGACTCCCTCTCAAAGGAAATGGTACCGATACCGATCGCACTGTATCTACCATCATCGCCCATCTCGATGTGCACTCCAAGATCTTTATCATCCAGATCAGTAAACAAATCTTTGTCTCCGATCATGTGAAAAGACACACCACTGTCAAGAAACCACACTGAACCCATCATACTTGAGGCCAAGCATGCTATCAGCGAAAAATCAAGCTCAAACTACGAGGCTAAGGCCTTTCCAGCTGTAGATCTAGCGCCTTGCTTATTTTTCTTCTTCTGTGGACAATTAGTGGTGTAATGTCCGTGTTGGTGACAGTGAAAGCACTTCACCTTGGACATGTCCTGCTTCTTGCCTTTCGCACCGGATTGAGAAGCATTCTTCTTGCTCTTCCCCTTCCTTGCTTTGGCATCCAAAGTGCAATTTTGTTCATCTGCATTCTTCGATGAAGATCCGTCCCTGGTACTCCGCCTTATCTCCTCCTGCACAAGATCCGATCGAAGTCGCTCCCATCCTGGAAGTTTCTCCCGACCATTGACTGAGTCCTGATAGGAATGCCAACTCTTCGGAAGCCCAAGGAGAGCTAAGCTCACCAAGTCCTCGTCATCTACAGTAAACCCCACACTTCCTAGCTCATCCCTGCACTGGACAAACTTTGTGAGGTACTTGGGTATACTGTCGCCTTTCTCCATTTTTATATTCCTCAGTTTATCCTTGAGCGCCAACTTCCTTTCGTCGCTCTTGCTTTGGAGAAAATCTGTCAAAGCTTTCCACATCAAGAATGGATAAGCTTTACCATGAAGGCTGGACACTATGTGATCCTTCACACCTTCCAATAGAATCCTTCGACACTTTGCTGTCTTCTTTTTCCATGTGTCAAGTGCGGCAGCATTGCTAGAAGCAGGTTTTGGAATTTCTGCATCTATGAACTCCTTCAACCCATTGTCCTCCAGCACCACCTCCATTCTATCCTTCCATGCAATATAATTCGAGCTGCCCTCAAGGGCATACTCCAATCGCAATCCGTTGAAAGACATCTCAACTTTGACACCAAGAAAACACTGCTGCAAATTCGAATTCCACCAGCACAAAACTCAACCACTTCAATGATTTGCAATTTCTCCAATGATCAATATCGGCTCCGATACCATGTAGAAATTATATAACTGATATGTTATACATCCGAGATTATCCTGATCACGCACTATTTTAACTTCATGCACAATACATAATCTCTTCTACAATTGATCATTACTTGCAGAAATAAAATCAATTGCATGCACACATTAAAACCATAAAAATTCACACATATGAACACAGTAATTTATGGGAAAGCTTAAAGCTGAAAACCCCCAACTATCTGTATATTATATGTTATAGAGATCATGTAACAATCATCATACAAAGCTCCTCACAAGCTCTCAGTAAAATCTCCAATTTCTACACACTAATCAGGTCCGATCTAGCAAATCCCATGCACCGATCTCTGCCACCTACTAGCCTGCCTCTACTGCGCAATCACTGCTGAAGAATGGCTCTGAATGAACTTGAATTGGTCCAGCCTTGATCACGCAATCCTCATTGGCATATCCAACTACTGTGTGTTGCAAATCATGCAACACTATAGTCACACTGCTCTTTCACCTACCTCTCCACTGGTCTCCACTGAAACTGTCCATGCACTATAGTTAAATGATGTATTCTTCAGTTTATTAATGAGTTAATAATTAGTGAATTAATTAATAATAAATATACACCACTCTCACTAGTGTATCAATCATTTAGATTAGATACAACTAGCTCAACTATGTTTAACTAAGTTAAATTGAACACAACTCCACCAACTACCTCAATAACTCCACCAAACTCTCTCACATGAGTTCTAACTGAAGTCTCCATGCAATAGCTCCACTTAACCCTGAGGAATGGTGTAATTCCTTCTGTCAGCTCCTGTGCCACATCTGTGCACTTAACTGAAGTGCTCCAAGAGAATAAGATAATGTTTAGAGTCCAAATATTATTAAGAGCTAATAATATTCGACATATCTATTTTTAGACTGGAAATCTAAAAATAGATTTCGCCCAGTATGTCTAAAAATAGAAGTCCATCTATTTTTCCATCTTGACCAACCATCCACAAATAACATCCTGCAGCTCATAGAATATGATCGACATGTCTAAAAATAGGCTTGCGCCAAAAATAACTTGCGGGCCCACTTAGTGAAGGCGACTCTTTTCACTAAGCTCATCATCTTGTTGCAATCTAAACAGAGAAGTGGGAAAACTTCTCTAGCTGAGAATTTTGAAAACAATAAGAATATTGAGAAAGAAATGTCTAGTTAGGTAGAGAATAGAGGGGTTGAAGCTGCCAAAGCTTCCACTACTGTTAAGAAACTACTTTGACACAAATATGTTTAGTGGGCTCTTAGGGTTCAATAGGAAAATTTGTATGTTTTCCTGAATTTTAATTTTCTGTGTGGTATGGTTGATTACCCGTGAGTTGTGAACTCCAATGTTCTACTCTACCCATTGTGAGCATAATTGTCTTCATTCATCGTGAATCCCAAATTTTCCAGCTAGATACAAGAGGGGGGAAGGGGTCAATGAATTGGAACCCCAAAAATATCTTTAAAAACTCTTAGGGTTTCGATTTAAGTCCAACTTCTGTCAAGCCTGAATTTTACGAAATTCCAAAGTTTCATGGGTCTAACTCTAAATCCCTTCAACCTCTTGAGAAGTGAGCTTTGTCTTGCTATTCTACCTCCTTCCAATTGTGATTTTCCACAAATGAGAGAAAAAGGAAAAGAACATTCTAGAGCTTAGTATGCATGCAAACATGATAACATTTCATTTATCTTTATATATCGGACGGTTGATTACAATTTGATTCATGTGGATATGAGAGTTTCTCATAGAGACTTGAATTCATTTTTCCCTTTGTCCCTCTCTCATCCAAGTCTGACATATTCATATATCTTCAATAGGGGGAAAGTATCTCATAACAAATGGGGAGGCCACTTGCTAGCAAAACCTCTCATATGGCTACATTTGGCATGTTTCTAGAAATCTACCGTAATTGTTTATTTAAATTTGTCCCATAGGGACACATAGATATAACAAATAGATTCTTTGAAATGGAAATTTATTTCATGGGAAAAACAAAAGATCCCACCTAGGATTCTCTTGCAATAGAATACCATAGAATAAAATGTTTTCATGGACTCTTATCCATGAGATATTCGACAATCTTTCCATGCTTTTGAAGCTTTATAGCACTCATCCTTTTTTTATCAAGGATCTTTTCCATCTGCAACTTCTTGGTTGTCAGTAGTTGTTTCATCCATTGAACCTCCTCTTGATCATCCTCCTCCTCAGTTTCAGGTTCCCTATAAGGATATAAATGAAAAACATTAAATATTGGGGAGGTTACTATATTAGTTGGTAGCTGAAGTTCATAAGCATTAGCTGAAAAAATTCTCAAGATCTTGCGAGGTCCTATATTCTTCAATTTTAGCTTTGGTATATTCATTTTTTAGAAATATCTCCTTTCTTAAGTGTGTCGAGACTATATCTTAGGTTTCATAATATAGTTCTCGTTTCTTTAAATATTCCATTTGTTTATATTTTTGGTTGTTGTCCTATAGTTTTCCCTTGACATGCTCCTATAAATTTTACATAGATGAAGCAAGATATTTTACTCTGTGCTTATAATTTCTTCTCTTTCCAACATTCTAAGTTATAAGATCCCCCTTGGATGCATACGATACACAATTTGGAATGGGATTTTTCTTGTACTTCTATTAGGTGAGTCATTATAAGAGAATTCAGCTTTCGAGAGAACTTGATCCCACTACTTTCTAGGGATTTTTCTTGTACTTCTATTAGGTGAGTCATTATAAGAGAATTCAGCTTTCGAGAGAACTTGATCCCACTACTTTCTATGCTCACTCACCAAGCTCCTTAGAAAATTTCCTAGGCTCTTGTTTACAACTTCATTTTTCCCATTTTTTTGAGGGTGATAGGTTGAGTTAAATGAAATATTGGTTCCAAGATTTTTCCACAACATCCTCAAAAAATTCCCAACAAATTTAGTGTCTCTCCCTGAGACTATAGTCATGGAAACCCATGCAATCCCACAACCTATTTGAAGAACATGTTTGCAATATGAGTGACCTCACTAGATTTTGGAGCAAGGTAAAAAGTGTGTCATTCTAGAA
Source organism: Pinus albicaulis (assembly GCA_034641835.2). Classification (NCBI taxonomy): domain Eukaryota; kingdom Viridiplantae; phylum Streptophyta; class Pinopsida; order Pinales; family Pinaceae; genus Pinus; species Pinus albicaulis. The sequence continues at coordinate 66,188,507 of CM076572.1, read as the reverse complement.
TATCTGTCAACAACCACAAAGATAGAATTGCTTCCCCTCTCAGTTCTAAGTAGACCCAAAAAAAATTCCATGCTTATAGCATCCCAAGGTATACTTGGTATAGGAAGTGGTTGATACAAGCCAACGTTTTTTTTCTTTCATTTATCATATTGGAAAAATTTACATATGTCTATCAGAACTCATACCTAGCCAGTAGTAAGAAGAACTCAATCGAGCATAAGTCTTGTGATATCCAAAGTGGCTAGCTAATCCTCCATTGTGTTTTTTTTTCAACGGGTTGTCTCTCATGGAACATTTTGGAATGCACAATTGGTTGCCTTTGAACAACAATCCCTCTTCAATCATGTACTTGATCCAAGCACTTATAATTCTTATCTTAGAATGCTCATAGGCTTCATAAAATTCTTTAAACGTTGAATCTTCCTTGTAAATTTCTTTGAGATGTTCAAATCCTAAAGTATTCACCTAGAATTCTTGCAAAAGCAAACATCTTCTGCTCAAAGCATTTGCAAATTTGTTAGCATTTTCATTAATATGCTTAAGAACAAAAATAAAGTTCTACATAAATTCAACCCACTTGGAATGCCTTTGATTTAATTTCTCCTGTATGGTTCTAAACTGCAAGGCATGGTTGTTAGTATATTAAATAAATTCCATGGACATAAAATAATGATTCCATTTCTTCAAAGATTTAATGCATAAAATTCCTTTTCATATGTAGAGTATTTCAGTTTTGTGTCATTTATTCTTTCACTAAAATAGGAAATGGGATTGTCATCTTCATTGAGAACAACGCCTAGAGCCATTCCACTAGCATCAGATTTCACCTAAAAGGATTTGTAAATATCATGCAACGTTTCAACAATCTAAATGTTTTTTCAGCTACTAATGTTCATTTAAATGGTTGGCATTCCCTTTTAATGGTTTTCACTCTCGATGCACAAATATGGCTAAACTTTTTAATTAACTTTCGGTAAAAATTGGCCAATCCATGTAAGCTTCGTAGATCATGGATATTCTTTAGAGAAGGCTAGTATTTAATCGCTTTTACCTTCTTTGGGTCCATTTTCAGCCCCTCTACAGAAATCACATCGCCCAAATAAACTAGTTTTATTTTTAGAAAATATTTTTTATATATATTTATTAGGAGCTTTTTCTTATTGTAGCTTTCTTTAAACCAATCTTAAAAATATAAAATGTTCCTCTTTTGTTCTATTGTACACAAGGATATCGTCCACATAGATGATTATAAAATTTTCAATTAAATCCTTGAGGATCTCATTCTTGAGCCTCATGAAGGTACTCGGGGCATTAGTTTAACCAAAAGGCATAAATAGACACTCATATAACACATCATTAGTTTTGAAGGTTGTTTTCCACTAATCACCCTCTCTCATTCTAATATGGTGATACCCACTTTCCACGTGAGGTAGAGGAAATCCATATCTGATTTTTATCTTTTTTATTTCCCTGGAATCGGTGCACATTCTCCAAACCCCATATTTCTTTGGGCTCAAAATTGTTGGTACAATCTAGGGAGTTAAGCTTTCCTGGATTAATCCTTTTTTCAACAACTCGTGGACTTGTTTTTTGATATTTTCATTTTCCTGGGGCACCATTCTGTAAGATAATTTATTCAATAGAATTGCTCCCAGAATCAAATTAATTTTATGACTTATACTTCTTACAAGTGGCAAGATGTTAGGTAATTCATATGATCAAAAAAATCATTTAAAAGTGTTTTCATTTCATAAGTAAATCATCCAATTTGTATTAGTAAGCAATACATTGGGCTTACCAATTAGAGAAAAATGTACCTCATTTTCCTTTTTGATCTCTTGCAGTAGCTCCTTCCCACACATCATTAGCACGCTTGGGCCTACTTCTTCCTTTACCCTTTCATCATTTAATGGTAAAAACACATGCTTATGACTATCATTTTCAAGGGTGTATGTATCTATCCTCCCATCGTGGACAACTCTCTCGCCATACTGCCATGGTCTTCCCAACAAAATGTGACAGACATCCATAGGCATAATGCATAGCACATCATCTCTATAACCACCAATATGAAATTCTACTTTAATTTGTTCACTTACCAAAATTTTACGTCCTTTATGCAACTAGGACACTCAATATGGAGTAGGATGTGCCATCCTCTGCAATCCCAACTTCTTCACCATCTTTGTAGAGACCATCTTGTCGATACTACCATTGTCAATGACCAATTTACAACATTTTCTTTGGATTTACATATTGTCCTAAATAAGCTCCTCTATTTTGGTTCTTGTTGGGTCTCCAAAATGTCATATTTTTCATCATTTTTTCATTCACTTTTAACCATATTCCACTATATTATAACTTACACTAAGACCATTTTCATTATCATATATGGGTTTATCATTATTATTTTCCAAAGCATTATTTTGGTATTTTGAGTGTATTTATCGTTAAATATTAGAAAAATAACATGTATTCACTTATATATAAAAGCTGGATGAGTTTTGTGATGTTTGTAGGTATATTTGAAGATTTCATCAAAGTCATATTTGGAATCTAAGTCTCAAATTCGATTTTTTTCTTCAAACTCTTGAAGATTTGAGGAATATATGAGATAATCATTGAAGCACATTTGCTGGAGAAAAATCGTGAAAGTTTTGATAAGATTTCTTATCAAATATTTTAGAGATTTGTGAGAATATATGTTGAGATGTTACTTTTTAGATGTTAATACATGGTTGTAACCACATGAGATATTTGTGGATCTAGGAGAGATTTGTGGATCTATATTTATTAATTAGTTATCTTAGTTTTTGTATAAATATGAGTGTATTCTCCATTCAAAGGGAGGAACTCTTGGAGCATAATTCCAAACTATGATGGGGTAAAATACATTTGATAAGTTCTTGCGTTATTTATTTTGGAGTTTTATATTCTTATTTTGTTATAAGATGTAGTTTATAATTCATGTAGTTTTATAATATATGTAGTTTATATCAGTTATGATATGTTTTAAATTAGTTTTTTTTGCAGATCAAGAGTAGCACTTTGTTTAATATTGCAATTGTGAGCTTTCAACACTTGATCAAAGATGGTGATTTATATTAATAACAATTTTCAAGCATCCAAATTCAGACACAGTTTATTGACAAACTAAGACAGATCTTGGAAAACTAAAACATGGATTTTGTGCATAATGAGCCAATCTAGTTGCAACACCTGTATTTATTCAAAAAAGTGCACGATTTTGGAGATATTTATGAATTTTTCAAATGTAATTTTTCATATTTCGTATTGTGGTGAGAAAATATATCAATAGAAAAATAATTTGAACTATCCATCAAATTAAGAAAGAGATCGTTCATTTTGAACCTAAATCAATCTAGTCTTTGAAGTCATCACAATTCTCTATTTTTTTAATTAAGAAATAATTTACATTTCAATGATCACTTAAGATTTGATTTATTTATTTCTTTTAGATGCTTTATTTTTCAGGTTTCTAACTTTCACTTCATTTTTTTTCCATATTGAAATCAAGCATTTGAGAAATATAAAAATACAAAAAAAAAATCTAAAACATTCTCATTTGTGATTAGAGTTGTTTTCTTTCATAGAAATAGATTTCAAATGCTTTTTAGATTACAATTACAATATTTCATAGATTAAATTTACTCGCTTTTACTATACTTTTTGACTATGTCTTTATTAAAGGGAAACCCTTTTTTATCATTAAATTGTATAATAAGCATTCAGTGTTTGGTTGAGTTTAGGGCTGCTAGCGTTGTTTCCACATGTCTTTTGCGCAGGATTCTGCCCTCTGGCCTCCTGTTGGTTGGGCTAGAAGCTACTGTCCCCCCTTGGGGTCTCCTTTTCTTATCTTCCTGTGATTTTTCTCTGTTGTTTTAGACTGTTAAGTCATGTTTCTCATCATGGTAGAGATCCCTTAGTTGTCAGACTTCACAGGCTGGCTTGCTTCCCCTTTCGCTCTGCCCTCCCAGGAGGGGCCTTCCCTAGAAGATGTTGTGGCTTTCAACTTGTTGGTGGCAGTTGCTCCGTGTTTCACCAAACAGGGGCAGTCCAAGTTTATGAAGTTCTTAGAAGAGATCCCCAAGATTCACATTTGCGCCCCTCAGGCACGCTCTCGAGCTCTCTAGCTTGCGGACCAGGGTCTGATCGACCAATTTATGGGCCTGTGGCCCTCCCCTCGTACAATTTCGGCTTGGGTGGAGAAAAAATAGAAGCCCTTGATCAAGGGAGCGGTCTTCTCATATTTGTGTGGGAAGGGTTTCTTTAACTTTTACTTTGAGAATGAAACTGACAAGGATCTGGTATTTCGTAGTGGTCTGTATTTCATGCGGACTTAGGGGGTGTACTTGGACCGTAGGAGCCTGATTTTTAACCTGGAGTGTGAGGTCCCAACTTTTGTACCAGTTCGGGCGAAGCTGGCATACCTCCCTCTCTCCACTGTTGGAATGATGCAACCTTCAGAATAATCAACAACTCCCTTGGAAAATACATAGATTGTTCTGAGCCCAAGGATGGTCTCTTATCTTGTGCTCGGATATGTGTTGATGTGGATCATGATAAAGGCCTCCCAGCTGCAGTAACCTTGTGTATGGATAACTGGACACATATCCAGGAAGTGGACTATGATCAGTTTCCCTTCAAGTGCAAGCAGTGCCATGAAGATGGCCACTTTGCCAAAAACTTCCCCAAGAACCAGGTGGCCCAAGAGCCTCAAGGAAAATAAGCAAAGGAGAAATGGTAGTAGGTTAAAAGGAGAAAAAATGCTTAGCAATCTCAGAAGTTGGGACCTCCCAAGACCCTCTCGGTCCCTCGGGGTGGGGGGCCTCCTCCTCCCCCCTTAGTGTTGGGTCTTCATTGGCTCCAGGGTTGGGATTTGAAAATCCCTTTTATGTGCTAGGAACTGGCCAGGGTTTAGTCGAGGAAAATCCGGTGTTAGTTAGGGTGGATAAGCCCTTCAGATTGGCCTCCCAGACCGCCCCTGGTTTTGTGCCATGCCCAAAACCTTTACCCTCCAGAACCCTTAATCTGACAAACTCAAGCCCTGAGTCATCGAGTAGTTATGAAGAAACATCGTCAGAGGAAGAAAGCGAAGAAGGTTTGCAACCATCAAAAGAAGGTTTGGGCACCTCTACCTACCTCAGCCCAGAGGAAGGAAACCAGATAAAAGCGAAAACAAAGAGGATTGGGACAAAGGGAAAAGACCAGGGAGAAAGACAAACAAGGAAATTAGGAAGTAAAAGATAGAAAAAGGTAAGGAACTTGGGTTCCAACACACCATCCCTCGGCAGTTAGCTGGAGCAGGAAACAAATGAGGGGGAGGGTAAAAAGGAAACAATATGGGCCCTAGCAAGGGGGAAAGAAACCGAAAAAAGTGATAAATGAATATTATCTCTTGGAACTGCCGAGGGCTTGGAACATATAAGAGAATAAAGGAAGTTAAATCTCTGGTCAAAATAGAAAATACAACCATCACACTTCTGCAAGAGATAATGTTGGAGGAGCATAGTCTTCAAGCTTCCCATAATAAGATCTTGAGAAAAAGAAACGTTTAGATAGTAAGCTCAAGGGGAGCATCCAAAGACATGTGCACGTTATGGAATCTGACGAAACTTAACTTGGTAAGAACCACTAAATCCACTCATTGGATTGCAACCTCATTTTTGCACATTGATTTTAAGAATACATTCACTATTATAAATGTTTATATGCCTACCCACTTTCGGGAGAAGCAAGAATGTTGGAACTCCCTGATGGAGCTTAAAAATTCAGACTATGGGGAAAACTTTATATTGGGTGGAGATTTCAACACTACCATGAACATAAATGAGAAGAGAGGGGGAACCTCGATTCAGGATGCCTTCTAGGAACATGGAAGACTTAATTCTCTCCCCAAATATTTTTAATGCTAAACCTAATAAATTTTTGTACACTTAGACAAATAAAAGGGTGGGATTGGGGCATATTGCAGCAAGACTAGAAAAATTTATTATCTCAGATAATCTTCTCACTCTTAACATCTTCCTGGAATCCCCCATCCTCCCCTGGTCAGGTTCTACCATCGCCCAATTGCATCGTGACTTACCTTACCTCAAGAATTGGGTCCCATCCCTTTCTTCTTCTCTCCTTTGTGGTTGGATTCCTAGGATTTCTTGGATCTGGTGGACCTGTCTTGGGGGGCTTGGGTTTAGGGCAGCCCTGTCACCATCTGGGAACGAAAAATCTGCAGACTGAAAACTTACATTAAAAAATGGGCAAAGTAAAAAAACTCAGGAAAATTGGAGAACATAAAAAATACAGAAGGAAAATTGGCTGAAATTTAAGGTAATATGAAAAAGAACGAGGCAATTGTTTCAGATTTCCAGAAGGAAGTAGGAACCTTCAAAAATCTCCACATGAACCTAAGGAAATAAGAAAAATATTGGAGGCTAATATCAAGGAATAGCTAGCTAAAGTCTGGGGACAGAAACACCAGTTTTTTCCACAAACAAGCTAAATTCAGAGAAACAAAAAACCAGATATATCAAATCAGTCATGAAGGGAAAATTATTGAAAGCTTCGAGGAACTTAAGGCAGCTATGGTGGAGGACTTTGGAAATATTTATGCTAAGGATCCTAGAAGGGAAGAAGTGGATGAGGATTGATTCATTGACTCTTTCCCAGAAGTAATCATAGAGGAGATGAATCAGAAACTATCCGTCCCCCCCTCAATTGAGGAAATAAAGAAAGTGGTTTACTCCTTCTCCCTAGATAAGACCTCAGGGCCTGATGGCTTCTCCACTAGCTTATATCGCTTTTTTTGGGGATATCATTCAGAAGGATTTATGCAGAATGGTGGGGTATTTGTTCAAGAATTATGTAATTGGAGGGGGAATAAACTCCTATTTCTAGCCTTAATACCCAAAGAAGCTAACCCTTCTTATTTCACAAGATTCAGACCCATCTCTCTGTGCAATGTTTCCTATAAAATATTCTCCAAAATCCCGGTCCTCGGACTCAAGCCCCTACTTCCCCTCATAATATTCGACAATCAAGGCGGGTTTGTGTTGGGCAGACAAATATTTGACAATATCATCCTCATCCAAGAAGCTATTGACTCAAGCTGGAGGAGAGGGGATGAAGGTATGGTAATAAAGTTGGACATGGAAAACACCTTTGATAGAGTTAGGCATGAGTTTCTTTGGAAGATTCTCAAGAAAATTGGAATAGGAGAAAACTTCATAAGATGGATTAAACTTTGCATCTCCTCTCCTTGGATTTCCCCTCTGGTCAATGGTAGAGTTGTTGGGTTCTTCAAGGCCTCTAGGGGGCTTAGACAAGGGTGCCCCCTTTCCCCTTTCCTTTACATCATAATGACGGAGGCTCTGAGCTGGAAGCTTGAACAAGAAAGAACCACCATGAACCTCCCTAGCATAAGGTATAAGGAAGGGATAAGAAGTATAAATCATGGTCAATTTGCTGACGATACAATATTTTTTGGAGGAGCTTCGTCAATAATAGCTAGAATATTTAGAAGTAACTTGGACATATTTCTAAATTCCTCTGGTGGAGCAACTAATGACAACAAGAGTCACATATATTGCTGGAACATATCTAGCCAGAGGGGAAACAAAATAGAGGAGAGTCTTGGGTTCAAATCAGTGAGAGGATGGGAGGAATTATACCACTTTGGAATACCTATATCCTTAAGAAGAGCAACCCCAAAGGCTTGGAAAAAAATCACAGATAAGATAAAGGAAAAATAGTGAACTTGGGGGGGGGGGGGGGTTTATGGCTTAGTTCTGTAGGTAGAAAAATTCTTGTGAAGTATGTCCTTTCAACCATCCTCCTCTATCAATTCTCGGTGCTACAGGTCTCAAGATATGTCTTACACCATCTGCAGATGTATATCAGAAAATTTATGTGGGAAGGGGATAAGGTCAATACCAAGAAATATCACCTAGTGAATTGGAAAATGGCCAGGGCCCCTAGGAAACAAGGGGGACTAGGGATTAGGGAACCAACCCTGGCCAATGCTGCGTTGGTGGCCAAAATTTACTGGAATATGGTGATATCGCCAAACTTGTGCTGGACACAAGTGATTAGAGAAAATTACTTTCCCCAGCTGGAGAATGCATAAAGGGATGTTGCAGGCACCTCCACCGGGGCTCTAATCAAGACAAAATCATCCATAATAAGGGATAAACTAAGAAAGGTCCTAGGTAAAGGTGACACAGTAGATATATTCAGAGAATCCATCCTATGGAAGTTGCCCCTTGAGCATGATATGGACCTATGGGAGCTCCATGTCATGTTAAGACAAAGAGGTGTGGAAATGCTGGATCGAATCTCTGAGTGGGACCAGAATGGGAATTGGAAGAATTGGAAGCTAGAGAATATCCCAGAGGATGTTTTCAACCAAAGGGACAATCTCTTGGAAAAACTTAGAGGTTATGTCCCTATTGATCTAAATTCCAAAGATAGTTGGAGTTGGATGAATGGAAAATACTCAGTCAGAAAAGGGTATGATTACTTGATCTCCACAGCTTTGATTCCCCCAAAAGCCTCCATCTAGAATCAAATATGGAAGACCAATGCAATCCCAAAATTTAACTTTTTTTGCTGGACTTTGGTTCAAAAAAAGATATAAAAATCATAAAACCTCCAGAAATGGGGGCATATATTCCCTTCAAGATGCCCTCTGTGCGAACAAGAGGAAGAATCCATTCATCACCTCTTCTTACAGTGCAGAATAAATAAGAAGGTTTGGGTCGAGGCTCTTGGGCCTCTATTCAGCATAGTCAAGTGGCCTTTCGACATCCCCTTATTCTTCCTCTGTTGGCCCAAGTCATACTCGGGCTCCCTTCATGCCAAATTATCCTTCCAAAGGGTCTGGTTATCCCTCCCCAAGTATATTTGTTGGCAGGTATGGCTGTTGAGAAATAGGGCTATCTTCTAGATGGAAAAATCGTCGGCGATATCTGGGGCCTATAATGCTATCGCCAAATGCATGGAGATGCATAGGCCAGAGTTGGACCCCTCTTTATATCAAGAATAATCTTCTTAGATGAGTAGGTGGGTCAATCCCCCTACCCCATAACTGAGGAAGAAAGATCATACAAAGGATACTCAATGGATCCTTAGAATTTCCCCAGAAGAATTGGATGAGCAGCAGAATAAATTAGGGAGATGGACTCTACAGTTTGATGGTGCTTCAAAAGGAAATCCTGGGGTGGCAGGAGGGGGAGGGATTCTCATTAATCCCGATGGACACATAGAAGACAGATATGCCTGTATTTTAGGTCATAAAATGAACAACCAAATAAAGGCTTATGGGATTCTCTTTGGCATTAAATTAGCCATCAACAAAGGTATCAAGAAACTTCAAATCTTGGGCGATTCCATGATAATAATAAAACACATGAGGAAGAACACCCTAGATAATAAAACCTTTATAAATAAAGTCATAAAGAGAAATCTGAGTCTGATTCTGCTCCTGGAGGAAGTGAATTTCTACCACATCCTAAGAGGAAAGAAAAAAGAAGCGCATAAGAAAGCAAATGTTACTTGTAGAATTAAGAAGCTATGGAGGTGAATGGGATGGAAGGCCACCTAAGTATCCCTTAATCATGATTGAGAACCCTAAGATAAAGAGTGGCTCCAATCACACAAATGAGAATAAGGACAAAACCTCTAGTCCGTTAAATAATCATGATAGTCTCACCGCCCAGGTATCCTTGCTATCTTCGTATTTTCTCTCCCCCCTCCCCTTCTTGACCCTTCCCTAGTCCACCTTTCCCTCCCCCTTTACCTCTTCCTTATTCCCTTTTTCCATCTCATTCCTTCACCCCTCCCGCTTTCTTTGAATTCCTTATACCACCCTTCCCCTTTTATTGCCCTCCTCTTCCTCTTCTACACCCTTTCATCCCATTGTTGGCATGACAGACTCCCCCTCCATCTCTCCAACAAGTGGCCTAGCCTTGGATGCCCTTTGAATTTTTTAATAATGCCTTGTCCTGTCGACATTAAATGCTTTTTCCTTGTCCTCGGCTCCTGCAAAAAGTCGTATACCGAACTCAATCGCAATAGTGGTGTCATGCAGCTCGACAGCTGACCACCTGGTCCATTCATTAGACTATGTGTTTGGTTATACCTCTCCTCGCTTGTTTCTGAGTACAGTAGCTAAAAAATTGGTACCTGGTTTGTGGGAAGGGTGAAATAGCGGGAGAAGCATTTAATCCCTGGGCCTTGGAACTTGTAGGAAAAGCGTGGGAAGATGGTGGCTATGGAGTTCAAAGAAGTTGGCCGCATTAAGAAAATCATGGAAAAACATTGGGATTCCAGTACCTCTGGTACAATGACATCGCTCCTCCTTCACTGGCTTCCTATGGGTGTCTATTTAAGGAATAAAAACCAGAGGATTTTCAGTAAGCCCAAACTCAGGGGGGTGGTGGTGGCTTGGTTGTTTCTCCTGTGTTTGCGACAAAGAGCCAATAAGAGTAGTAAAAATATGAGAAAGAGTAAGTCTGGAGAGCCAAAGGGTTGGCTGGTGGTACCCTGGTTGATCTCTTTCTTGCTTCAGGGCATTTGGGTTCTCTTGGCAGGCACTGGCACCTAGTGAATTGTCGAGGAGGGTCTGAGTGGTAGTCTTTCTGAGGGGACTGATGTCGTCTTTAATTGCCTATGCACCGGCCTAGGTGCCCATGTGATTTAATTTTGGAGTCTCGGGTCTTATAGGAAGTTGGGGATCATTTTGGTGTTGTTAATTGTCATCTCTGAAACAGTGAAGGTCTTGTCTGTGGAATTGGTGAGTCTGGTGACCCTATTGTGCACTGGTTCCTTTGTCTGCTATGTGTTCTACTAGTGTTTTGGGTCTAGTAAGTTGGAGGTTAAAGGGATTCTGGAGTCAAGGTCTAAGTTTGAATTTCTGGGGTCTAATATGACTTTTACTTCTAAGAGTAGTGGGTCGGGCTCCTAGGGCCTCCGTAGGACCAGGACCAGGGGCAGGATTGCTGAGACGACCTAGTGTTATGGGAGAAGCAAGAAGAAGGGTGATTCCTGTATCAGGGAGCGTGGAGAATTCCACCACGAGATTGTTGTGTTGCATATGTGTGTGCATCAACACCACAAGGATGCAATCACAATCGAGGAACAACAGTTGCAAGAGAAGTATAAAATTCGTAGGCTTGATGACGAGGTGGATGCTCTTAGAAAAGAAATATAGGGGCTGAAACTTAAACTTGCAGACAATAACCAAAATGAGGAGGAGCCAAAGCCGCTTGACCTCAACTCCCCAGCACCTAGGGAAGAATAACCACCTCAAACTCTTGAAATTTTGTTATATGTCTAGATACAAATGTATATATCTATTATCGTAATTCTGTAAAACCTATAGTAGCAGGCAATTAGATCAATATTTTGACAGGGGAATGGCTGATGTTAAAACTTGGATAAGGGTGGGACAATTCTAATAGACTCAGCCAAGGAAACTCTCAGATTTTGTTGTAAATATCACACGTTTTGATCACGTGCGGGCACATTTTAATACAAATACTTATACTCTTTCTGGTTTAAAAAAAAAAAAAAACTTACTTTTATAGATTAGAGATTTCCATGCTTTCGTAGATTAAGTTTACATGTTTTCATAGATTAATTTTTCAAAATTTTCCTATATTAATTCTTCAATGTTTTTCAATATTAATATTTCATTTCATGTCATTTGTTTTTATAGAGTAGACATTTTTTCATTGTAGTTTATTTCTTTTAGAATTGAAAGCTAAACTCCTAGCATATACTGTGTCGTATACTTCACAAGTTTACCATCCTAGATTGAAAATTTAATGTAAAGTAATTTAAAGCACAATTAAATTACCCAACATTTTGGTGTTGTTGTAGAGTAAGTATACATAGGATTTAGCTTTGAATGTAGATTTATCTTTAATTTATGCAAATTTGGAAAGGAAAAATGGTAAGATGAAAGGTAAGAACCTATGCATCACATTATGAGATTTCTCCTAACATTAGTTGTTGAATTAAATTTCATTTTTAGTTGCATAAATTTAATTCCATTCATTTTAAAGTGCATTCTAGAGGTAGACTCATTAGATAATAAACTTCAAAAAAATCCAATTCCACAATCACCTACCATCCCCACTGGATCATGTGGTGTTATAAGAACCACATGACCATACACATCATAAATTCCTACTTTTTCAGGTAGAAGAACACTGCCCCCTAGAGGTGGAAGAGGTGGTAGAGGAGGCATAAGAAATGGATGGAAATGATGACAATGAAGGAGATCATTTTGGATTTCACATTAAGGATACTAATATAAATGTTAAAGTTAAAAAAATATCTACATCTGTACTTCCCAACTTCCATGGTATGAGATCAGAAGACCCTAAAATATTTCTTTTTGAATTTGCAATATTTTATATATCTTATAATTACTTATTAGATGCTCAAAAATTTAAATTGTTTCTGGCAACATTGAAGGATAGAGCTCTTAAATGGTTCATGTGTTTAGGGACTAATTCAATAAGATCATGGGATGATATGAAAAAGTATATTTCTAGAAAAATATAAATACTATTGTATACATTATGATCCTAAAGAGGAAATATTTAAAATGAATAAAAAGGAAGATGAGAGCCTTGAGGATCTCGTAAAGATATTTATGTATAATATTAAGAGGGCATAATTGCATAATTCATGATTTGATACATTGAAAACCTTTTTACTTAGAGCAATTAGAGATGAATGGATTGATCTTCTTAATCTCATGGGTAAAGGAGATGTTTCTCTATTATCATTTGAATATATTTGTGAACTATGTACAAGCACATATCAAGAGGAAATCAAAGTAATGTATATCCCCTCAAGATTCAGTATGTCAGCATCAGAGTCGATAAGTCAAGTTGAACTTGGAAATTTTATTGATAATTTTAAAACAAGTATTCTTGGTAATTTAAGTGAACAAATTGATATGCTAATAATGCAAAATAAACAAAAAGCTGAGAATGCTTCTTTGTCCATAATTTTCCCTAAATGTAGAAATAAACATGCTTTGCTTGAATGTCCAATTGATAAGATTGAAATTATGTCATATGTGAAGAATCACATGCTACTAAGGAATGTCCATCATTACCACTATTGAGGATAGTTTAACAAAATGTTAATGGAGAAAATCAAGCACCAGATAAGCTTTGTTATGTAGCTCCAAGAAGACCTTGGAATCATTGTCAAATGGGTATGATGTAAGATCCTAGTTCATAATTTCAAGCCTATGCACAACAATCTCGATGTAATTGGAACACATCCTTTCCTTGGTGACCTTGGTCATCTCAATCCCAACCTCAAAATCGATCTTGGAAACAAGGTTGGCAAGGTCCTTATGGAACAAATCCACCACATCCTCAATACCAATATCAATTTTATCCATATCGTTCACCTCTACCACAAACTCAATTTCAACTTCAGTTTACGTCAATTCAAATTTTCTCATTGCCACTTATGCATGCACCCAAAGACCCATTCCCACTCAAATACCTACACAACCATTTCCGATCCACAATAATAAAAATTCTTAGTCCACTTACAAATATGAGGTACAAAATATTCAAGAAAATCCTCTTGATATAAATGATATTCATCTTCTTTTTTTGCAAGTCAAAGTTCTATTCATTCATCAAAAAAAAAGTACATCAGTTTCAAAATGCAGGCAGTCTCACCCCGACCAGGTTTGTTGACTACTGTGATCATCATATGACAAAGAAACAAAATAACAATGTTAGGTCCCTATATTAATAGTATAGTCCCTTATTTTTGTTAGTGTAACCCCCTTATTGTTATTATCGTACCCCTGTAACCCCAATATTGTTATTATTGTGCCCTTACATTATTATTGTTAGGTCAGCTAGGATTATATTGTGACACCATGGACTCCTATATATAGAAGGAGGTTTTGTCATATGCATCATCCAAGAATTATTCATTTATGTAATGTAAAGGAGGTTTCCCCCTCGAAGTGGCTTATTTCTAAGGCATTAATATCTCTTTTCTTCTATTTTTGGAGTTGGTTTCATTTGGTATCAAAGCTTTGGATTCTAGGGTTTCGTTGCTCCGAAAAGTTCATCGTGGAATTTTCGCTATAATTTTTTTTCTATGAAGATTCATAAGCTAAAAGTTTTACAAAGTGAAGCCGGAATCCTAAGGAACATCGTGTAAAAATTTCAGATCTTGGTTTGCAATATTTTCGGAGATATGATCTGTGGAAGTTAGGGTTTTTTCAGGCTGTTGAATTTCACCTAAACAGGTCATCGTGGAATGTTCACTATAACTTTTGTTCTCCGAAGGTTCAGAAGCTGTAATTTTTACAAAGCTAAGCCGAAATCCTGGGGAACTTCCTGTAAAAATTTCAGAGCTTGGTTCACAATATTTTCGGAGATATGATTTGTGGAAGTTAGGGGTTTTTTAGGCTCTCGAATTTCATCTCAAAGAGGTGACCATGGGAAAATCATCATAACTCTCTCGCTGAGCATCAGATTGGAATTCTGTAAAAAGTGGTTGCAAGTACACATACTTTAGTTTCCTGTGTATCAATTTCAAAGCCGAAAGAGGAAACAATGACATGTGGCACGCCGTACAAGTTCGCTATATTGAACCAGTTCATAATTAGGTCATTGTGGGAGATTGGGCATAACTTTGCCTTGAAGAATCCAAATCAGGTCAGACCTATGGAATTCGAAAGAAAATTCATAGGGCTACTATAGGGCATAACTTTGGATATTGAAGATCCAAAATCATAGAGATAATTTAGTTTCAATATCGAACTCCTTAAAAGCAATAAAAAGGTGTGTATTTTGTTTTTCGAGTTGCATAAGTCTTGTGTGAAAAATCAGTTTGAAGTGATTCCAAGGGAATATTGAAGCACAGATATTAGTATTGGGTTCTAAAATGCTACCTAAAGGGAATTAAACACTCATCAAGCCTTAAGAAGGCTCTACTATGAATCATGAAGAGGAAGAAACACAACATGACATATCAAAATTACAAGAGAAAGTGCACCAAATTTCACTCTCGCAAAGAGAAACAAAAAATGAAATGGAAGTTTTGAAGAAAGGCATGGAATCTAAGATGGATGGTTTGAAGAAATTCGTGGAAGCTAAGATGGATGGCATGGAAGTTGGTATGGAAGCTAAGATGGATGACATGGAAGCTAAGATCGATGAAAAAATGAAAGACAACATGGAAGACATGAAGAATGATCTAAAATTAAACATGGAAGGTTTGATGACAATTTTAATACAAGAAATGATTCCTAATGGCGAAAATATAGTAGAGGAAATTCATGCTGAGAAAAAAATAAATGTTAATCGTGATTTCATAAACTCTAATGTTGGATTGAAGAACCACCATATTCTAAAGATGGATAGGAGGAATTTTTATGGCAAGGATCCCATAACATGGATACTATAGATGGAGAAATATTTTGATCTCAATAATGTGCAAAACACACAAAAGGTACGTATTGCAACTTTACATTTAGAAAAAAATACATTTGTATGGTATCGATGACTTTTCTCCCATAAAAAAATTGTCACTTGGTCAATTTTTACTGAGGAAATAATAGCACATTATGAAGATACAAAGAGAAACACCTTTTTTAGCCAATTGATAAATCCAAACAATAGGGTTCAGTGGTGGAGCACATTGAGGACTTCCAAAAATTGAATATAAGGGTAACTGATATTCCATAGGAACACATGATTGATGTCTTCATAGGGACTCTAAATGATAACATCCAACATGAAGTTCGCGTTTGGGAACCTGATTCATTGGAGAAGGCATTCAGGTTGGCAATAAAAATTGAATTTAAAATTATAGCGACAAGGAAGCCCACCACTCACATTTAGAAAGATGGAAGTGTTGCCACTCCTAGACTTCCACAACCTACAAGGTTGACACCACAAAAATTGGAAGAAAAAGGAGCAAAAGGGATTTGCTACAGTTGTGATAGCAAATACACTAAAGGTCATAAGTGTGCTAAGAAGAAATTATTTTACATAGATTCTGAAGAGGAGGAAGAAAATGAACAAGAAAATTCAAAAGAAGAGGATATACACTAGGAACCAACCCTAGAAGAAGAAGAAATGAGTACAACCATATCGTGTAATGCATTGGTAGGAATTACCACTCCTAAAACTCTCAAGATAGAAGGACATATCAAGAAGAAAAAGGTAATAGTGTTGATTGATTCGGGTAGTATGCATAATTTTATTCATTGTAAGGTAGCCAAGGAATTGAATTGTTTCCTATACCCAACACCAGAATGTCAAGTGATGGTTGCAAATGGAGGAACTATAAATTTCTCTGGAAAATGCCATAATATCAAGCTAACCATGGGGGAATATGTATTGACTAGTCCAATGCTTTCCATTCCTATGGGAGGTGCCGATGTTGTACTAGGAGTACAATGGTTACAATCTTTGGGGACGGTAGCTTTTAATTTTCAAGAACTTTTCTTGAAATTTTCTTCAGAAGGAAAGGAAGTCGAATTACGGGGTATTGAAGGGAAGCCGGGAAGGATAATAAGCTCTAATGTCATGACAAAGCTTCTAAAGAAAGAACAACGAGGCGTAATTGCACAATTATGCTCACTAGAAGTTCTAACATCAAAATCATCTATTTCTGCAGATCTCCAACAAGTCTTGGACAATCATTCCAAGGTGTTTGAAACTCCCAAAGGACTCCCACCTATTCGTGATCATGATCATGCTATTCATTTGATTCCAGGAAGTGTTCCTCCAAACATCAGGCCTTATAGATATCCTTACTTCCAAAAGAGCGAAATTGAACGTATGATTGCAGAAATGTTAGAGGCCGGTATAATTCAACCTAGTCAAAGTTCTTTCTCTGCTCCTGTAGTATTGGTACACAAGAAGGATGGATCATGGCGAATGTGTCCGGATTAAAGGGAGCTCAATAAGCTCACCATTAAAGATAAATTTCCCATTCCTGTGATTGATGAATTATTGGATGAATTACATGGAGCAATTTATTTTACCAAGTTGGATCTTCGTTCAAGATATCATCAAATTAGAATGAAGACTGAAGATATTCCAAAAACAACATTTCGAACTCATGAGGGTTATTATGAATTTTTGGTCATGCCTTTTGGCCTTACCAATGCACCTTCTACATTTCAAGGGTTGATGAATTCCATTTTCAAACCCTTCCTTAGAAAATTTGTGCTAGTATTTTTTGATGACGTACTAATCTACAACAAGTCTTGGAAGGATCATGTTCAACATGTTGACAGGGTGCTCAAACTATTGGAGGAGAAAAAATTATATGCAGAAACATCCAAATGTTTCTTTGGAGTACAAGAGGTGGAATATCTGGGGTGTGAAGGTAGACCCTAACAAAATTAAATCCATTAAGGAATGAAAAGTCCCCACAACCATAAAGCAGTTGCACGGATTTCTCGGGTTAATAGGGTATTATCGCAAGTTTGTCAAGAATTATGGGAGAATATCAGCACCTCTAACAACATTATTGAAGAAAGATGCATTTTCATGGACTCCTGAAGAAACTAAGGCCTTTGAACATCTTAAAGAGGAAATGTGCCTAGCACTAGTCTTAGCTATGGCAGACTTCATAGGAACCTTTATTGTGGAATGAGATGCCGCAGGAAATGGAATTGGTGTTGTTTTAATGCAAGAAGGAAGACCCATTGCTTTTGAAATTCGTCCAATCAAAGGAAAGTATTTACAAAAAGATATTTATGAGAAGGAAATGTTGGAAATACTACATGCACTAAAGAAATGATGACCTTACCTAATGGGAAGACACTTCAAGATAAAAACTGATAATGATAGTATTAAACACTTTTTGGAAGAAAGACTATCTTCAGAAGAGAAACAAAAATGAGTCACAAAGATGTTGGGTTATGACTTTTAAATCATCTACAAAAAAGGGAAGATAAATGTTGTTGCAGATGCACTCTCAAGAAAGGATGAAGAGGTGGAAGTATTGCATTGTTCCATTTATATTATCCAACCAGATTGGATAACCGAAGTAAGGTATGACTGGAAGAATGAAGAAGAATTGTGGACACTCACTCAAAAGTTGTAGCAAGATCCTAGTACATATGATACATTTATTTGGAAAAATTATTCCTTATGGTACAAAGGTCGCTTATATATTTGCAAGAATTCCCAACAAAAACAAAAGATTCTTTTGGAATTGCACACTTCTCCTTTAGGAGGACACTCAGGATTTTAAAAAACTTACCACAGGGTGAAGAAATAATTTTTTTGGGATGGCCTTAAATCTGATATTCAAAAGTTTGTGGTGGAATGTTTGGTTTTCCAGCAAAATAAAGTTGAGACAAGTAAGACCCCGGGTCTTATACAACCTTTATCCATTCCAAGTCAACGTTGGGAGGAGATTTCAATGGATTTTATCACAGGTTTACCTAAGTCCAAAGGAAAGAGTGTCATCATGGTGGTAGTTGATAGACTTACCAAGTATGTACACTTTTGTGCATTATCTCATCCATTTAAAGCAAGCACAATTGCTATTGCATTTATGGAAACAATTCAAAAGCTACATGGAAACCCAAATATTATTGTAAGTGATAGAGATCCCATTGTACTGGAAAATTTTGGACGAAATTATTTTCTTGTTTGGGTACTCAACTAGCTTATAGCTCATCTTATCATCCTCAATATGATGGTCAAAATGAGATAGTGAATAAATGTTTGGAAGGATATCTTCGTTGTTTTGTATCTGATAAGCAAGCACAATGGGTCAAGTGGTTACCTCTCACTGAATGGTGGTATAGCACTTCCTTCCATACTGCAGCAAAAATGACCCCATTTGTGGCACTTTATGGATATCATCCACCGTCCATCACATCTTCTTTAAGAGAAAATTCTAAGGTTCAAGCAATGGAAGATCACATCGAGCATCAACAAGAAGTTCTCCAACTCTTAAAGGATAACCTAAATTTGGCACAAAATCCAATGAAACAATAGGTAGATGAACATCTCAGCGAGAGAAGTTTTGATGTAGGATACTGGATATTTTTATGCTACAACCATACAAAAAAATGTCCCTCAAGCAAGCTAAGAAGGATAATAAATTATCGCCAAATTACTATGGTCATTACAAGGTGTTGCAAAATATCGGTACTATGGCATACAAATTGGAGCTTCCTGCTTCTTCACGAGTGCATCTAGCTTTCCATGTTTCATGCTTAAAGAAGTTTATAAGGGAAAAACTTCCAGTTCAAACAATATTGCCAGAACTTTATGAGGTATGAAAAATCATATTGGAACCTGAAGCAATCACGGAAACAAGAACTCGACAACTATGAAATTGATCAATTTCAGAGTATCTCATCAAATGGAAGAACTTACCCACTGAAGATTCTACATGGGAGGATGAGAATTTTATACAGAAGCACCCGGAGCTACTCAAGCGTTGAGGACAACTTCTTTTTTTAAGGAGAGGGGTATGTTAGGTCCCTATATTACTAGTATAGTCCCTTATTGTTATTAGCGTAACCCCCTTATTATTATTGTTGTACCCTTGTAACCCCAATATTGTTATTATTGTGCCCTTACATTATTATTGTTAGGTCAACTAAGATTATATTGTGACATCATGGAATCCTAAATATAGAAGGAGGTTTCTTCATTTGTATCATCCAAGAATTTTTCATTTATGTAATGTAAAGGAGGTTTCCCCCTCGAAGTGGCTTATTTCTAAGGCGTTGATCTCTCTTTTCTTCTATTTTTGGAGTTGTTTTCATAAAAAACAACTAGAGACATACTCCACAACTTAGGAGGCCAAAATCACCAGAAAACATATAAAACAAGTAAAACATATGTAACCATGCTCAGTCATCTGAAGTAATTGAAGTAGGATTGTCTAGAGTAGTCCTTAGAGGAGGAGGAGTACGAAAGGAGCATTGTACATGCTCTTCGAAGTGTGTCATCCATGACTCCAGCTTCTCCACCTTCTTTGATCGCAAATTTTGACCGTGCCATACCACCATGACCCATTCCTGAACAGGACATTGCAAGTAATGCATCATGTTCAACGTAGCAATAAGCGCTACATGTTCTTACTACTACAACCTCTCAGAGGTTTCGAGACTGTCCAGTATAGACTGAGTATATAATGGATGAAATGACCTGAATATGAATGTTAGTTGTGTTGTGCTAATTTAATCTTCATAACTATAAATAAGTTTTTGATCATTTGATTCATGTGCATATGTTTCTTGAGGTGTTTGTGAGTGTTAAACAGGAAAATGTATTGAGTTTTATGTTAAATTCATGAGCATATTAAAATTAAAACATAATTATAAAAAAAACAATAAAATGTACAACAAACCATCAAATGATCCATTAACGCAATGTTTTGATGAAGGAGTTGACCCCTCCTGGGTTACATCTCATTGGTCTAGCTTCCATGGCGTGGACCTCTGTATTAGCTCAAAATGGTAAAAAATGTTGTTTACAATGCTATAATGCTCCTGAAACCTGCTCCAATATGCTCACAATGTCCAAATCATCCAGGATAGACTCTTTCTAAGACTAATTTGGTTGAATATTGCTCGAGTTATGGCTTCTTCAATTTTGGCCTAGGAAACCCCTCCAAAACTGGAGAGAACTCCAATTAGCGTCGCTAATTTTGTAGTCCTGCCGCAAATAGTAGACTCTGCCAACTCCGCCGCTGAATTAAACGAGAGTTAATTATGATAAGCATGGATTAATTAGGAGATAAGCTTGTTTAGCACTAAACGCGCGTTTTAGAACAAATCCGAATTAATACAAATAAGCACATATTAAAACTGGTTAAGGGTTAATAAAACCCGCATTAAAAATTAAACTCTGCCATTTGCATTAGCAGTCCACCATTGGTCACAACATATGGTTCTATTGTGAGGTGGTTGGCCCACAAGGTTGGACCCCTCCTTTGTCCGATGGTGCAAACCTATTAATTCAAATATATTCAGCATGCATAGTATTATAAGAACTGATATGCGGGTATGTTGGTAAGTCTTGTGGTTTGTGTGGGGGAGGTCGCGGGGTCGACCCTGACCTTCGCCTAGCCTCTGACATAAAATTTTTCCAACATACATTATATGACATTTGACCCTTGCACATAACCAAATTTCGGCCTTTGAGGGGAGGAGAGGTGGGGGGGGAACGTGGCAGCCTTCGGGATAGCCACATGTCCTCTTCCCATTGGTTCATTCCAAATCCAATAAAAATGTGACAAATCACCCAACTTAGCCACCAACCATGAAGTGACACTTGGCATAGTGTCATTAGAAAAATTGAAGGAATATTCCCATAATATTCTTTTTCGCTGACTAGCCTACCATGTCACCATTCTGTCACTTCTGCAAAATTTTTAGTTGTTTAGGAAAATGAACATCAGGCTCTATCTTCCTAACACAGAGTCAGTTTTTGATGAAATGAATTGTGTTGGATTCCTAGCGACGAGCACTTCAAATTCATTCAAGTTTCGATGGATTCTGAGCACTTCCATTTTTTAGCTTAACTCTGAGCATCTGATTGTTCCTCCCCACTAGAAGCCTTTTGGACCCCAAAATATCTTTGATTACTGAACATATGGATGAGGATACAGTTCCCTCACCCTTCAAGTCTCAATCCATTGAAATTTTCCCATTTTCATCGACTGGAGCTTTTCGCAAAAACTAATATTTTTCCTTGACTCTTGAGACCCTCTCTTGCTCTTGTAGACACCATCATGCTGCAATTTCCCTGAATTTTCATAACAAGTTTTCCTTGTAGAAACAAACTTGTTCCCACTTCAGTCGACAATCAAATTAAACTTGAAATTTGTCTCACCTCAAACGTTGTCTTCAAGGCGATTCTTAGATGATCTTGCTTTGTACTTACGTCGACTTTTGACCAAGTGTTTTCACCATTTCCATGTACCCTTTGTAAACCAAAAACAAGAACTTGTGGAACCTATGCCTTCTTTGTCAATTTTTTTGGCGCTTTCTCTTTGAATTTTTCTCTCTCTTGCACCGGCATCGAGTTGCCCTTATTTAGAGCATCCACGTTGAGTCATCATCGCATTCATGGAGTCTATCCCGAGTCCCTTTGTACCCCGCTATAGTCCTCCATCCTTCATTGCTTGGTCTCTCTCTTGTGTCGCACATTATGGCCGTCAGTCCCACTGTCCCCTATCCCTTATGATACTGTGTCAGTCGCTGCCATGTTATTCATGTCCTTTATGCTCTAGCAAGGGAAGTCGTCCATTTGCTACTCAGTCCCCTCCATTCCATCACCATCATTAGTATTAGTCTGTCAGTCGCTCTACTATTTTCTCTCGTGCCTTAGTTGAGGATCTCTCATTGCCTCACCTATGGTGGACCTCCTTCTATCGACATCAGCTCCTTCATTCCAGAAGACAGGTCTAGAGGGCGGTGTACCTTGGTTCCAGCTTCCACTCTTGTTCGGTGCCTCGGATCAGGCAAACGGATCTCTCATTTCCCTTTGCTTTGATTGTTTCTCCACTCCATCTCCTTTCAGCATGACCGAGATCCATATGCTTGATGGTCCAGTGATGCAGCAGTCACTTTTGGTGATTCTCGGGTGTGTGTGAGATGTCTCAGCCCTCATGAGGGGGTGGCCCTGCAGGTAGCCCCCCACATGCCCGGATGACCTCTTCATTGCAGCCTTCGATGCAGCTCCATATATTTGATGATGTCGGCCTTAGCCGCTTGCAGCACCTCTTTGATTTGCATATATCAGTCAGATTTTGTGAGCCCTTCCCCGCTTATAGGGGGAATTTGGGTTGTATTTGTATCTCATGTACTCTGATATTATTGTATAAGTCCTGGATGTTATCCCAGGCACAACATGTATATGGGATCCCTCATTGTATTTTTATCTGGCTCATGTTTATGCCGGTTGTAATTTATGGTTCGGTCCCTTGTTTACTGGACACACTATTCTTTTTTACTTTGTCTCGGCGGGCATAGGTATGCCTCCCTCGCCGCCTTTAGTACGGGTACCCTCTCATAAAAAGAGACTTGTTGCACCTGTAAGTCTCGTCTCCTCAGGGTCTAGTTCTTCAGCACATCAGTCTACCTTACATTTCTCTCTCTGACTTCCCTTTTGATGTCTGGTGATTGAGTTCTTACAACGTACTTCGGTCATACGATTTGCTCCTAACACTCACACACTGGGGGGAAATCTGTTACACCATTTTTTGGTCATCTAACCTACTATCATTAGATGGACCCAAGTACACCATGTAAGACCAATTTTACCCTAAATAAAATTGCTTTCACTATGTAAAATAACTTAATAAAACACATTTATTAGGTTGTTTATGGTCTAAACAAGAAACCCCAAAAGGAAATATTAAACAAACCTATATTTGTTTGATTTTCCTCAAGGAATAATTAATTAAACAATAATTCAATTATTATTCCTAGTCATGTTTAACCCAAAACAAAGAAATTAATTAGATAAATCTTTATTTATCTTATTATTTTCTAGGAATAATGATTTAAATCTTATTTAAATAATATTCCTTGTTAAATATGACTAAATCACCCATCAATAATTAAATAAATCATTATTTATTTGATTATCTTTCAACCACTTCCTTAAAATAATAAATAAATCATTTATTTATTTATTATTCACAAATAAAGGGATTTGACCCAAGTCAAATACTTTTTCCCTCCAACAAATATAATAAAATATTCCATAAAAGGTGGATCTAGATTTGTTTTAATCATTCACCAAGATCTCGAATGACCCAATATTTTGTTATAAATAGGAGGGTTTCTCCTACCATTCTTCACCTTTTGTTGCCTATTAGATCACTCTGGATCTATACTCTTGTTCTGACTTTGAGCCATTATCATTGTCATATTTTCCTTTATCTGTTGTGTGAGCTCCCTTTGAGTTCTATCTTTGTCTGGGTTTTCTACACCAACAAGAGAGAGAAATGCTAGATCTGAAGTGCTGAGGACTTCCAAGAACCCATCCCATTGAGGAGAATTGGAAACACCTTCTTGTTTTCCTCCCAGGTGCCCTTAATACAAAAATTCTTTCAAAAATGTTGTTCTTGTCTTGTCTATTGGATGTATGGAGCAAAACCTTATTTTTACTGCTTAATATCTCTTTATGCATAGATCTGTATTTTTGCAGCATTTGTCTTGATCAACTAACTGCAGATCTGAAGATGTTGGCAACCATATTTGATGTTAGGGCTATAAGTTATGCGTAGCTAAAGTGGTCTTTTTTCATACACTTCGACAAAAGATTCATACTAACAACTGGCAACTCCACACAGGTTTTCAATTACGACCGCTGTCGTTTTTCATATTCCTGCATATCCAGCTACTTCAGACCCTAGGGTTTCTTTTCAGTTTTTTTTTTCCTATTTTTATGTTGTTTTTCACCTATAAAACCCTAAAACATTAAAATTTCTAACTTCCGTGTGTTTCTGGACCTATTGCGCAGGTGACAGACATCAGCCGCAACTGAGACGGCAACTTTTTCGGAAATTTTCCACCGGGACACCCAGAGCTTCAGGTTGCACTTTTCAGCCCAAAAACTGCGACTTGGCCTCTAGGTCGCACTTTTTAGCCCATTATCTGCGACCTGCACAGAAAACAGGTCAGAACCTGCAACCTGCTAGTTTTTCTGCTATTTTTCTACAATTTTTCTGGGTTTTTCTGAAGCTTCTGTCAGGGTTTTCTAGCCTCTGTCTCAGCCCGTTTAGAGTTGTTTCTGATATGTTTTTCTCATCTAAGTGGGAACATAGCCCCTTAGGGCTTTAGTACCCTCCACTTTTGGTGGAAGAGTTTTAACTGTTTCAGGTGTCTGATTTTTCAGAGTTTCAGCCGCCCCTTTTTTAGATCTGATACCTCCTTTTCAGATCCCTTTTAATCAGCTCTTCTCGCTTTCAAATCACCTCTTGAAGTTTTGTTTGGATCTACCTTTAGGGCCTCCTCCTTGTCCCTTCTGCTTTTTTCTTATTTCCTCCTTTTTCTACAACCACCTTGCCTCTGCCTCTTGGCTGTGTTCTGCACCTCTTTTCAGCAGATTTCTCCTTTAGATCCCTGTCCCTCTCGACCTTAGATCTATTGGCCTCTTTTTAGTGTGTTTTGACTAGATTTTTCCATTTGTTCGACTAGTTTTGAAAGACCCGCCTTTTCGGGTTAGATCGATGCATTGTTAGCCATTATTTTTTTGTTATTTCAGCATTATATACTGTTCTTTGCAGATTTATTTTCAGTTACGCAACACACTTTTTCTTTTTCTCTCAAAACGTCTGGGTTTAAAAATTAAAATTAACGCACGCCACACACTCACCCTAAGCGAAGAAGCGCCTAGTTAACACCTCCAGGCAAAGACTTTAAAACATTGTAAAATCAATTGACACTGCACCTTTCTGCCCTTGTTTCGACATTGTAATCACTTGATTCTGCACCTCCCTGCCTTTGTTGGTCGTTCTTCTTCCCCTTGTGCCATGTTTGTGTTGTCACCATTGCACCCCCAAGGCGCACATCCCGGAGACTTCTTGGCCTTCACCCTCAGTTTCCGGTCGGTCGACCTACTCCTTCCCGCCGTCGTTGAGTTAGTCCTCCTCCGAGTCCGCACTCCGACTCCTCTTCTTATTCATTGGGTTCTCCTTTTACTTCTGGTTCTCCCACTGTCATCTTCACTATGTCTGGTCCAGGGATTAACGCTAGCAGTAATCCTGGCCCTAATGTCGGGACTACTACTAGCAGAACCGCCACAGGAACTACCTCGGCTGCACCTTTGCTCCCTTACATGGTAGGCCTCAGCCTCCCCGATCTCAATCAGTTGATCAATGACCCTATCCGCCATGATGTTGGTTGGCCTACTATGCCGACCAAGCTCCCCTCCAACATCCCTAAGTTTGAAGGCCTTGCTGGAGAAGATCCAACCAACCATGTGTTTGGTCAAATTAGTGTGTCCTAAATTGCTGCATTTAATTTGTCAATCCGGGATTCGTAAGCTGATGAAGTGCGGCGCACTGTATGTGCAAGATAATCTATTTCTTAACTTTTTGTCGTTTTTGGTTTTCTAAGGTGAGATGGAAATTCTAAAATAAAAAAAAGTATGGTTATGTTTGTTTAAGGAAATGATATCCTCTATAATGATTTACCAACTTGAAACTTAAAAAGGAATTTGAAACTTACAATGACAAAACTTGAAAGGAAATGAAAATGTGCTGCTGAAATGAAAAGGTGCTGCTAGTCTAATAAATCAAAACAGTAAACTATTGAGCATGAAAACCAAAATATTCTTGCTGCTGTCTAAACACAAAATAAACTATGCTTAAAGAAATCCAAAATTGCAATAAAGTAAATCTAAATCAGATTACATCAACTTGTCTTCTGATCCCTCATCATTAGTCCAGCTATGATTTTCGGAAGTAACCATAAACATATTTGAGTAACTGATATCTAACTTGTAGAAAGTAAACTAGTATCAAACCATACATTCATAATTCAATCTCTCACCATCAGTCCAGCTGTGGCTTTCGGAGGTAACTGAAGATGTCATGCACAATTTAATATTTCTAATTTGCAGAAAGGAAACTAATACCAAACTACACATTTCATAATACAATCCCTCACCATTAGTCCAGCTGTGGCTTTCGGAGGCAACTGAAGATGTTATGAGCAGTTTAATATATCTAAATTTGCAGAAAGGAAACTAATACTAAACTACACATTTCATAATACAATCCCTCACCATCAGTCCAGCTGTGGCTTTCGGAGGCAACTGAAGATGTTATGAGCAACTTAATATATCTAAATTTGCAGAAAGGAAACTAATACTAAACTACACATTTCATAATACAATCCCTCACCATCAGTCCAGCTGTGGCTTTCGGAGGCAACTGAAGATGTTATGAGCATTTTAATATATCTAAATTTAACTACTGAAGCAAATGAGCAAAACTGAATTAAACAAAGCAGTACTGAAATTAAACAGAAACTAAGAAAAAAAAATTAGCAGCAGAATAATGTTAATTCCATGTCATTAGTCAAAAAGTTATGCAAATGCCCGGGCTGCCTATCTATAACCTGAAACAAGAACACTGATCAGTGATTAATAACATAAAACATGAAAGACAGAAGTAAAAATGGAAAGCATGAAAAACAGAAATGAAGCATATATACCATGAAAGATGCAATGTATAAACATGTGAATGGATTATGGCACAATGAGATTTAAAGAAATAAAACAAGAACTATACAATAATGCACAGAACCTTGGCAAGTGCATGGGCCCTCTACACCAGCCTTGGCAAAAATCTTCAAGTATGAATTATGTTTGGAAACAGTCTTCTTATATTAATCTGCAGTCATAACAGAAAGGTGATATTACGACACAAGTGCAACGTAATTACATTACAGAGCAGACTAATAAAAGATAACAGAGACTAACATCGACTAATCTCATATGCGTATGCAAACGCGTTATTTATAACAAAATAAACATAACTAATTCCTAAAGTTTATGCTGATGGAGAACACGTAGACCATTACGTCCACAGATCTAGGATCATGGCCGTATTGAAAAGTAAATCTATGAAAAGTGGATGTTTGAATTCGACTATGAAGCCGTGTACAGATGTTGATTTGTCCTCCGCAACTCAGAAACGGCCATATGAACCTTCACGTGACATGAAACAGAGTCCTGTCACCGTGGGACTCTACGGTTGACTTCCATTTGGACGCCTTTGACCGCAGCTTCTTTAGATGAGTTTGCTCGAGCCAATAGGACACGAACCATGTCCACATCATTTTTGACTTGCCCATGTGGCTCGTTTTTCCTGTAGACACCTGTAACATAGAGTTTCACAAAATGGCTGCGGAAAGTTGCAGCAGCTGCGGAAAGTGGCAAGATTCCGCAGCTAGATGAGAAAAATATAAATCAAACAGCAGACACAAAAATATAATTAAAAACCATGTTAGATGCTCTTTTGCAATTAATATACAATGATATTGACAACTTGGGAGGTTCAGGTGAGTGAAAAAGGTATAGAAAAGTGTATGGAAAAGATGCAGATTTGAGACTCAACACCATGTCCGATCTTTCCACATGTGGTGTTCCTCCAATTCCATTACCGATGATTCCATCCGTCTTCGGTTGTTCCAACGCACGCTTACGGGCGAAGCTTCTAAATGGTATGTTGACCAGGCCACCTCTTCCAATACCACCTTTGCGACCATTGCCCAAGCCTTTTTATCTTATTTCTAGCTCCCTCTCCGATATGACACTGGTATAGAGCTTTTGACGTCTTTCCGCCAATCCTCTTCGACCCGCCTTTCCACTCATGTCCAGGAATGGCAGAGAAGACGGAGCTTATGTCGAGCTCCCACCTTCGAAGATCGGGTTTATATGGACTGGTTCCTTCACACTCTCCTACCCCCCATTGGAAAAGATGTCGCTTCCCATTTCCCTCAAACCGAAGAAGCCGCCCTCCAAATAGCCTTGCAATATGACCTGATCTACACTCAGTCTGGTTATGTTTATACCGTCCTTCCTGACCTCCCCAGGCCCGGTGGCGCTAACGCCCCAGGGGCATCTCATTCTTCCGACGGTATCGTTGGAGCCCTTTCTCATCCGTATGCTCAACCTCCTATGGGCTATGGTCTCCCTCCGGGAGGGGCCAACACCTCTAGCACTGTTCCCCCTCCAGGTAGCATGTATCCAGGATACAGCATGCCTCGTCCTTTTGCCCAACCTCCTGCTTACCTCAATGTTGCCCAACCTAACCATTATCCTTATCCACAGCCTGGTGCTCCAGCTCCTCCAGCATTTGCACTTCCACCCCCCTTGCCTTCTCAACCCCAGAAACAACACCTACAGCCCCCTCCAGGTCAAGTATTTGCATAGCAGGGCGCGACTAATCCCCCTTCCTCTCAAATAAGGTGGAAAGGCAATCAAAATCCATCTGCCCCTGGTACTCGTGGACCCAATCCTCAAGGTACTAACCCTAACACTGCTAACCAGCAACAGGGCACTCATCCCAAGCCGGACATGCCTATTCGCACAAATAATCCTTGTTCGTGTTGCGGTGTTTACGGTCATTACACTCACGATTGTCCCCTTCTACCATAGATGCGGCAGATGTGGGAGTCTCAAGCCACTTTGCAAGGACAACATGCCTCCCCTCATGCTCCCCCTAATGTGGCCACTACTCAACCGGCTGTGTTTACCGATCCTTTCCCCCATCAAGGATTCGTGGCTGCCCAACCACCTAACGGACAGGTCGCCACTCAATATTTCCCTTCTGGTTCCTCCGATTACCAGATCCTCATGATGAACTCTGATCCATCTCCAACCGTCGACCTTAACCTTCAAACTCGGTCTCGCCAGTATCCCAGGCCTTCCGCTCAGTTTGCCTCCGAGTCCCCTTCTTCAGGTTCTACAGAGCCTCTTTTGACATCCCATGGTCCCTTACATATCCCTCAACCCAAAGTTGAGGTTCATACCAAGATTCCTAAGGGACCATTATGCCGAAATGCTACTCCTGGTCGAGCTGCTCATTCATATAGCATAGTAGATTATTTGGCGCAGTCCCATTTCCACATTGGAACTCCTCTAGTCGTGCCCTTCCCAAAAGAAGGCTCTACTATCTGCCATGGGCGCTGTAGATCCTGATGATGACCAAATGATTGTTTTCGATGCCCATCATTCAGAACATCCTCCTCTTCCCGCTTCCGTCGCTTTCCAAATCCCAGTCAAAATTCGGAACGCTAACGTTTCTCGGTGTATAATTGATGAGGGGGCATCCACCTGTGTGATGTCCGCTTCGGTTTGGAAGCAACTCGGATCTCCTGAGTTGGCCCCTTCCACGATCACCCTTCGAGCATGGGATGGCCACGCTTCCCAGCCCATTGGCCTCTTCCGTAATTGTCCTATCACTCTTGCGGGCAAGACTGTTTGCGTTGACGTCGAAGTCATTGACGCCCCTCTAGATTACAACATTATCTTGGGGCGAAGCTACACCTATGCCATTTCTGCTGTCCCATCTACAGTTTTTCGCAAGATGTCTTTTCCTCACAATGGAAAGATAGTCACCATCGACCAGTTGAATTATCATGAGCCAAAGTATCAAACCTCCCCTGAGATGACCATCTCTTCTGTAGCCAATAAGAAAACTGTCGATTCCTTGACCAGTGTCTCTCCCAGCGTCTACAAAGACTCTTCTTTGCTTGGAACTTTTCCTAGTCTTCCTCCTCCTCCTATCTCTGATCCCAAATTATTGAATGTTTGCATGATGCAATCGTCTCGGGCAACCCTTAAGCAGCCCGCTACGGCTAGTCAGCAACCTCAACCTCGCCCACCGTAACCTGCTCCTAGCCATTCATCTCAGCCAGCCGAAACTCCTCCTTTTGGCCCCTCTCCTACAGCTGGTATCCATGAGCCCCTCTATACTCCTGGATCGGTTCCTCCAGGCCTTAGCCACCTCGGAGCCGTTCCGCCCGGCCATTACCCCTTCGGTCATATACCGTTATTCCTTCCAACTCCTGGAGTGTACTCGGTTCCTGTTATGGCTACCCTCTCTCTCCCCAACCTGACCCTGGGTATCCCCGTCTGGTAACTTGACCCTCCACCCACTACACCACCTGGTCACCCCGAACCCTACCTTGCTTTGCCTCTGATTCAACCGATCCCCGTCACTTCTCCCGCTACCATAGCGCCTCACACACCTCAGCCCGCACCATCTCTGGTTACGACGGTATCAGGCAAAGGGGGCAAAGCTCACATAAAAACCAATCAGGACCAAGCCACCCCGATGAACCCTACCCCTCCCCGACCGCCAAAGCGCGCTATCCAGTGCGCTTTGTGCGATATTGTCGGTCACGCCACCCATACGTGTCCTGAATTTCCATATCTAAAGACCATGGTCAACGAGACGTTTCCAGAATCTGATATCCCTAAAGTCTACGTCACTATCCCGGATTCTATCCCGAAACTCAAAACCTTGCGCACAAATCACCCTTGTGCTTTGTGTGATTTCCATGGCCATTACACCCAGCTCTGTCCCCGCCTTGACGAGTATCGTTCCTCCTTAGACACGTACCGCCAATTCAAGGCTACGCATGACAAGATACCTTCTCACTTGTTTGCGAGTTCTACTTCGGTAGGACCAGAGGATCTTCCTACTCCCATTCACATTCCTCCTCCCGCTGTCGAAACGACAGAGCCTTCGACCACCATTTTTTACCTATCGTCATCCTTGAGAGATGATTCGCCTAACCTCCTACCTGCGGACACTCTCGGCTCCACCTCAGTAGACCTTGGATCTGCTGACGTTGCTCATGTGTGCCCTTCTCCACAAGATGACCAGTGAGGCATTACTACATCATCGGGTGATCCTCCTTCCTCCAGTTTTCCCATCTTCCAGTCCGATGAAGACATCATGGAAGCCATGACCAACCTTGACTTTCCGTGGGATGATATGCACCATCGCGCATACTTCCTCTCACAGCAATCCCATGACAAATATGCTGTGGAAACTAAATACTTCATTCCCAATGTAGTCGATTGGTTCAAAAATCCCATCCCTGCACCTGATGCTTTCGAAGAAGGAAACATGGCCAATATCTCTCCTACCATTAAAATTGACATTTCGATCAAACCGGGAATCGAATAATATATCACCTTGGGCGCCCAATGCACCCCGGAAGAAATTTAGGCTTACACTAATCTTTTCAAAGAATTCCGCGATATTTTTTCCTGGTCCTACTCCGAAATGCCTGGACTCGATCCCACCATCGTCGAACATCATATCGACACATGGCCCGATGCCAACCCAGTCCATCAAAAATTGAGACCCATTAATCCTTCCCGACGTGATGCTATCAAAGCCGAAATCGACAAGCTCAAGCAGGCTGGTTTCATTTATCCCATTGAATACACCACTTGGGTGTCCAACCCAATTCCCGTCCTCAAGAAACAAGGTACCATTTGTGTCTGCACAGACTTTCGCGACTTGAACAAAGCTTGTCCCAAAGACAACTTCCCCACACCATTTATTGACCAAATCATTGATGAGTGTGTGGGGCATGAGGTTCTATCCTTTATGGATGGTTTCTCCGGATACAACCAAATTGTTATCCGTCCTGCTAATCAACTTAAAACCGCGTTCATCATTCCGTGGGGAACTTTCACTTATCGGGTCATGCCATTCGGCCTTAAAAATGCCGGCACCACTTTTCAATGGGCCATGTCTTATTGTTTCCATGACTTAGCTCATATTATCCTTGCTTATTTAGACGACCTCACTGCGCGTTCTAAGCATCGGGCGCAGCACCTCCACGATCTGCGTACCGTCTTTCTCTGATTTCACAAGTATAATATCCGCCTTAACCCGTTGAAATGCGTCTTCTGCGTTCTCGCCGGCCGCCTCCTAGGCTTCATAGTGTCTAAGGACGGTATCACTCTTGACCCTTTGAAAGTTCAAGCCATTCTTGAACTTCCCATTCCGCACACCTTACGCCAGCTACAAAGTCTCCAAGGCAAAGCTAATTTTCTTCGTCGGTTCGTTCTTGACTATGCCACCACCGCACATGGGTTCCTTAGAATCCTCCGATCTAACACCCCATTTGTATGGGATACCTATGCTCATGAGTCTTTCGATGCCCTCAAGCAGGCTCTCACGTCCGCTCCCTTGATCCGCCCTCCCGACTTTGATAGGGACTTCATCCTGTACATCTCCGCTTCCACCTATTCGGTCGTTGGAGTTCTTATCCAGGAAGATGACAACAGTATCGAGCATGTGATCTACTACGTCAGTAAGAACCTCGTAGGGCCTCCTATTTCCTACTCACATGAAAAAAAACTAGCACTGGCTATCGTGTTCTCGGTCCAAAAACTTTGCCATTACATCCTCATGCGTTCCACTAAGGTTGTGACTAATTCCAACCCCATGGCTTTCCTATTGAGTCGCCGCATCCTCATTGGGAAGTATGCCCGTTGGGTCGTCATCCTTCAAGAATTCGACCTCGAATTTGTCACACCAAAAAGTAAGAAAGGTTTAGCCCTTGCTGAACTCATTTCTAAATTACCTACTGGAACACAGGATCCCCCAGTTAATGATGATTTTCCTGATGAGCACTTATTCGCCATTACTTCGGACGATCCTTGGTACGGCGATATCCTCACTTACTTGCGAACCCAAAAGTTCGCTCTTCACCTTGATCGTGACGCTCGACGAGGTCTCCGACACCAAGCTTCCCGCTACCTTCTTATCGGTGACGACCTCTATCGTCGCGGTATAGATACTGTCCTTCGTTGTTGTCTCACACACGCTGAAGCTGAACAGGTCCTCAATGCCTGCCATAGCGGCGCTTGCGGTGGCCACCTCTCTGGTCTTGCTACTGCCTAGAAAGTCATGGGCGCTGGGTATTTTTGGCCTTCCCTCTTCAGTGATTGCATTGAGGCAGTCAAACACTGTTCCAATTGCCAACATTTCGCCCCTAAGGCGCGAGCTCCCCCAGCTCCCCTCCATCCTGTCATCACAACTGGTCCCTTTTGTAAATGGGCCATCGAATTTATGGAGTGTCGCCTGCCATCCGCTGGTAACCATAAATACATCATCGTGGCGGTCGAATATTTCACAAAATGGGCCGAGGCTATGCCAAAATTTAACAACACGGCAGCTACCACAACCCTCTTTTTCTTTAACCACGTTATCGCTCGATTCGGGGTTCCGAAACAACTGGTCTCCGACCACAGACGACATTTTGAAGATGAGATATGGCGTGAGTTATCCTCACTGTTGGGTTTTGAGCACCAATATTCCTCCTCCTATTACCCCCAAGGTAATGGTCAAGTTGAAGCAGTCAACAAAACCCTCAAGACTATGCTTCAACAAACAGTGAATAAGCACAAAACCAACTGGCATCTTATGCTCTTCCCTGCTTTGTGGGCCTATCAAACTTCTGTTAAAACCGCCACCGGGTTTACTCCTTTCCACCTCGTTTTTGGAGAGGAGGCAGTCTTACTGATCGAGTGTGAAATCCCTTCCCTTCATTTGGCCGTTGAACTTCTCCCTGATACCCAACCTCTACAACAACGACTTATCATGCTTGAGCGCGCCTCCGAAGACCGTCGTGTTGCATTGCAAACCATTGAAGCGGCTAAGAAACACACCAAAGCTCAGTATGACCGAAAAGTCCACCCTCGTACTTTTCATGAAGGTGACCTTGTTCTAGTATATGACCAGGCCCTTGATGTCCTTGGTCACGGGAAGTTCGACTCATTATGGCTAGGCCCTTACATCATCAGTAAGGATCTCGGTAAGGGGGCATACCTCTTACAGGACTTCGAAGGCAATCCCCTTCCTAATCCTCACAATGCACTCTATCTTAAGAAATATTACCCTTAGCATTTCCCTTCTGAAATGCAAGTTTTGTTTTCTTTTAGATAGCCAGGATATTTTTTCATTTTCATACTTTGATACTTCACCAGGAGATAATTTGTCCCAGGAGGGTCACTTCACCTCCCCCCAAAATCGAATTTCCTCACTTACAAAACTTGTACTCAGGGCACCACTTTGCCTTCATACTTGTCTTCGTTCGTGTCGATTTTCGTCATGAGATACCATCTTGTACTCATGTTTTCATGGTCCCCCATGGGACCTTTTTTGTGTGGCAGCACCATTGAGTCGCCCTTGTTTAGAGCATCCACGTTGAGTCATCATCGCATTCATTGAGTCTATCCCGAGTCCCTTTGTACCCCGCTATAGTCCTCCATCCTTCATTGCTTGGTCTCTCTCTTGTGTCACACATTATGGCCGTCATTCCCACTGTCCCCTATCCCTTATGATACTGTGTCAGTCGCTGCCATGTCATTCATGTCCTTTATGCTCTAGCAAGGGAAGTCGTCCATTTGCTACTCAGTCCTTTCCATTTCCCTATCATCATTAGTGTCAGTCTGTCCGTCGCTCTACTATTTTATCTCGTGCCTTAGTTGAGGATTTCTCATTTCCTCACCTGTGGTGGACCTCCTTCTGTCGACATCAGCTCATTCATTCCAGAAGCCAGGTCTAGAGGGCGGTGTACCTTGGTTCCAGCTTCCACTCTTGTTCGGTGCCTCGGATCAGGCAAAGGGATCTCTCATTTCCCTTTGATTCATCAAGCTTCTCCACTCCATGCCTCTTTCAAAGATGATCGAGATCCCATGCTTGATGTGTTCAAAGGATGCAGTCACGCTTTTGGTGATTCTGGTGTGAGATGTCTCAGCCCTCATGAGGGGGTGGCCCTGCAGGTAGCCCCCCACATGCCCGGATGACCTCTTCATTGCAGCCTTCGATGAAGCTCCATATATTTGATGATGTCGGCCTTAGCCGCTTGCAGCGCCTCTTTGATTTGCATGTATCAGTCAGATTTTGTGAGCCCTTCCCTGCTTATAGGGGGTATTTGGGTTGTATTTGTATCTCATGTACTCAGATATTATTGTATAAGTCCTGGCTGTCATCCCAGGCACAGCATGTATGTGGGATCCCTCATTGTGTTGTTATCTCAAGCTCATGCTTATGCTTTTATTGTACTTTATGGTTCCTGGCCCCTTGTTTATCGACACTATTCTTTTGTACTTTGTCCTTTGCTGGCATAGGTATGCCTCCCCCGCCGCCTTTAGCACAGGTACCCTCTCATAAAAAGAGACTTGTTGCACCTGTAAGTCTCATCTCCTCAGGATCTAGTTCTTCAGCACATTAGTCTACCTTACATTTCTCTCTCTGACTTCCCTTTTGATGTCTGGTGATTGAGTTCTTACAATGTACTACGGTCATACGATTTTCTCCTAACACTCGCACACTGGGGGGAAATCTGTTACACCATTTTTTGGTCATCTAACCTACCATCATTATATGGACCCAAGTACACCATGTAAGACCAATTTTACCCTAAATAAAATTTCTTTCACTATGTAAAATAACTTAATAAAACACATTTATTAGGTTGTTTATGGTCTAAACAGGAAACCCCAAAAGGAAATATTAAACAAACCTATATTTGTTTGATTTTTCTCAAGGAATAATTAATTAAACAGTAATTCAATTATTATTCCTGGTCATGTTTAACCAAAAACAAAGAAATTAATTAGATAAATCTTTATTTATCTCATTATTTTCTAGGAATAATTATTTAAATCTTATTTAAATAATATTCCTTGTTAAATATGACTAAATCACCCATCAATAATTAAATAAATCATTATTTATTTGATTATCTTTCAACCACTTCCTTAAAATGATAAATAAATCATTTATTTATTTATTATTCACAAATAAAGGGATTTGACCCAAGTCAAATACTTTTTCCTCCAACAAATATAATAAAATATTCCATAAAAGGTGGATCTAGATTTGGTTAATGTTATTTTAATCATGCACCAAGATCTAGAATGACCCAATATTTTGTTATAAATAGGAGGGTTTTTCCTATCATTCTTCACCTTTTGTTGCCTATTAGATCACTCTGGATCTAAACTCTTGGTCTGACTTTGAGCCATTATCATTGTCATATTTTCCTTTATTTGCTGTGTGAGCTCCCTTTGAGTTCTATCTTTGTCTGGGTTTTCTACACCAACAGGAGAGAGAAATGCTAGATCTGAAGTGCTGAGGACTTCCAAGACCCCATCCCATTGAGGAGAATTGGAAACACCTTCTTGTTTTCCTCCCAGGTGCCCTTAATACAAAAATTCTTTCAAAAATATTGTTCTTGTCTTGTCTATTGGATGTATGGAGCAAAACCTTATTTTTACTGCTTAATATCTCTTTATGCATAGATATGGATTTTTTCAGCATTTGTCTTGATCAACTAACTGCAAATATGAAGATGTTGGCAGCCATATTTTATGTTAGGGCTATAAGTTATGCGTAGCTAAAGTGGTATTTTTTCGTACACTTCGACAAAAGATTCATACTAACAATGCGCTCTAATTGTGTACTCAATTCCATCCTTAAACAAGTGATACTTATTCTCATGGCGATGAAATATTGCTTTCCTATCATAAAGATAAGGACTTCCTAAAACAATACCTGAAATATCAAGCGGAATTACATCAAGTTCAACTTTGTCAAGAAAGTTTGAATTGATTACAAACCTTAGAATACACTTCCTTGTTACCTGCAAGTTTGCATTCTTGCATATCGACCCTAAAGGATAAGGTCTGGATGTATAACAGTTTCAAGGTTTAGCTCCTTAACTAAGTGTTCGGAAATCAAATTAGCTTGAGAACCACTATAAAATAGTGTATCTATCTTGCTATGTTTAGAAACTACTCTAATATGAAAGATTTCAATTCTTGTACCTTCATCTTGAGTTACATTGGAACAAATTGAAGAACTAGTGCTTGATATGTTCTTACCTTTCAAACCCATTGTTGTAATATTGGTTTCATCTCCTGAATCTAAAACTAAGTTATGTTCAATGATTGCAACAATTTTCCCTTTCTCTTTGGCTTTAAGTTTGTTTGGCTTCAACTCTGGATGAAGTTGACAACAATGGTATTCATCATGGCCATTCTTCGAACATTGTTTACATGTGAGTTTATCTTTCTCTTTTTTGATAGAGCTATTTCTCTTCCCTCTTCCATTAAACTTGTCCTTTCCTTTACCCTCATACTCAAGGAAACTGTCACTTTTCTCATCTGCAGTCTGTTTCCCTCTTTCTTCTAGATGTGTGCCTTGAACTCAAACCTCATATAAGTTTGTGGGATTGAACATGAGAATAGTATGTCTAAGGTAACTGTGAAAACCCCCAATATACTTTAACAAAGTTTCTTGAGAATACAAATTAACATCCAAAATAAGAGCTCTTCTCCTAAATTCACGAGTATAATCTTGCAAACTTTTCTATTTCAATTGTCTAAAATTATGTGAGTCCATAATGGATTTTTTCATGTCTACTAGAGGATTTTCTTTTAATGGCAGCAATAAAATTTTACCAAGACATTGAGATCTTACTGTGGTTTTTAATCTCTTCCTGAGTACTTGATTCCCACCATACAAGTGTTGATCCCTCCATCCTCAAGGAAGCCAATTGAATCTTTATGTCATCTTCTTGAAGGTTCTGAATTCTGCAATAAACCTCCAATTGGAGAATCTAATTATCCAGCTTCTCTGCATTTACTTCGCCATTATACATTGGAAGCTCAAATTTGACATCAAATTAGAGTAAGGGAGTTTTTCCTTTTTTGGTTTTTGAGTGAGTATGGGTGGTTTTGGCCGTGGAAGTGGAAGATGATGCTAATGGTGATGATGAGGATGATGATGAAGATGATAAATACGGAGATGTTTTTCCTCCACTGCCCTTTGAATCCTTCTATTCATCCTTTTTGTCTTCTGAGGTTCCCTCTCCATGTGGACACTTAGAATTCTCTCCAACCATCCTTGTGCTCCTATCTTCAAAGAGGATCCTAATCCTTTCAGTTAGGTCATATAAATACTTCTTGTATTCTTCCTCTTCTGAAAGACCTTCAATCTCTCCTACACTTGGCATGATGGATATGGATTCAAGCTCATCTTCTGGTGCAACTTGTACCTCTTCAATCTCAGCTAGAGATAAAACTTGAGGTGCTTCAAGTACAAATGGGAGTGAAAATTTGGGTGGAGATGGTGGCCTTACGACTCTCCCTCTTCTGGTCCTAACCTCATGACTAGCAACCAACAGTTTCCCTTCTCCTCTCTACAACTTCAACCTTGTAAGCATCATAAATTTACAACAATTAAAACCCTACTTGCACAAAACTCAAGAAGTTGTTGAACATTTGCTTCATGTGCATAGGTTTCTTGAGGTGTTTGTGAGTGTTAAACAGGTAAATGTATTGAGTTTAATGTTTAATTCATGAGCATATTAACATTAAAACAAAATTTTGAACAAAAAAAATAAAAATGTACAACAAACCATCAAATGATCCATTAACACATATTTTTGATGATGGAGTTCACCCCTCTTGGGTTACATCTCCTTGGTCGAGCTTCCATGGCTTAGGCCTCTGTATTAGCTCAAAATGGGAAAAAAGTGTTGTTTACAATCCTCTATTTCTCCAGAAACCTACTCCAACAAGCTCAAAATGTCCAAATCATATAGGATAGACTCTTTCTGAGACTAATTTGGTCGAATATTTCTCCAGTTATGGCTTCCTCAATTTTGGCCTAGGAAACCCCTCCAAAACTGGATAGAAATCTAGTTGGTGCTGCTAATTTTGGAGTCCTGCCGCAAATGGAAGAATCTACCAACTTTACCGCTGAATTAAACTAGAGTTAATTATTATAAGCATGGATTAATTAGGAGATAATATTGCTGATTGCTAAATGCGTGTTTTAAAACATATCTGAATTAATACGGATAAAATCATATTAAAATTGGTTAAGGGTTAATAAAACCTGCATTAAAACTTAAACTCCTCCATTTTCATTAGCACTTAGCCATAGGTCACAGCATATGGTTCTATTGTGAGGGGGTTGGCCCCCTCCTAGGCCTGACAGTGACAATGTATTAATTCAAATATATTCTGCATGCATAGTATTATAAGGATTGATATGTGGGTATGTTGGTAAGTCTTGTGGTTTGTCTTAGGGAGGTCTTGGGGTCGACCTCGACCTCTGCCTAGAATTTGACATAAAAAAATTTCCAACATATATTATATGACATTTGACCCTTGCACACAACCAAATTTCGGCCTTTGAGGGGCGGGGGCACGTGGCAACCTCTGGGCTAGCCATGTGTCCTCTTCCCATTGCTTCATTCCAAATCCAATAAAAATGTGACAATTCACCCAACTCAGCCACCAACCAAGAAGTGACACTTGGCATAGTGTCATTGGATGAATTGAAGGAATATTCCCAGAATATTCTTTTTTGCTAACTAGGCGGCCATGTCACCATTCAGTCACTTTTGAAAAACTTTTAGTTGTTTAGGAAAATGAACAACATTATCTATCTTGCTCATACAAAGTCGATTTTCGATGAAACGAATTGTGCTAGATTCCTGGGGCTGATCACTTCGCATTCATTTAGGTTCCGATTGATTTTGAGCAATTCCATTTTTGAGCTTAACTCTGAGCACCTGGTCATCAAATGCCTACAACTATCCAGACAACAATAACGTTCCTCCATTTCTCCATGCCTAGACCATATTTCTTTCCCCCGACTACATGTGCACCTTCGACGCATCCCCCCACCCCTCTTCAGAGTTTTCGGGGTGCTCCCACCATGACCAGCCAACGAACCACCACAAGCCATGGAGGTCGATCAACTTGCTCTTCCAGTTGTGCGACCACCTTGTCCAGAGCTTGGAGACACCTTTTTTGCCATTTCCACCTGCAAGTGAGACCCCCAAACACTCTTATTTTCCAACATTCACTTAGTCGGGGGGAGGGAAATAACATTGCGTGGCTCTATATGCATCAAAGCAAGGACACTGGCACCACGAAAAGGAGGAATGAGTAAAAAATTACTAACTCTCATCTTATGACTGTAGGGAAACTCCCCAAACACACTGGAAAGGCCTTAAACAATATTACCAAGGAAGATGATGGACACCAAGAACCCATCCAAATGGCGAAACAATTAACCATCGACTCGTAGAACCCATCCCCTCACAGACATAACACTGACCAAAATCCCTTAGAGCAGACACCCCGCCACCACGAGAGACCTTTAAAAATGCATAACCCCATGAGAGAGTCGTTCAGAAGAGGAAACATGTTACCTTGTAGGCACAGAGGAGAGCCAAAATCTTGAATACCTAACCACCCACAACAAAGCTCACAAGTCGACCCAATTACTATGCGTCGAACCCTTATCCTACTTAAAGAATTCAGATACCACACATGAGAAAAGAAAGCAACCAATTAAGTAACCTTAATGGTGGGTATGGGGCATTGACGAAAAAAGTGCCACCATTCCTAGGAAGGATGCCAAATGCATAGCTTCGCATTGTTATCCGAGCTCGAGAATCGTCCAACAAACTGCCACAATAACCAAGTGTTATGCGGAATTATGAATTACGGATAAAACATTCTTCCCTAAATGTGGTGCAATGCATTTATAACAACAAGTTGAAGACTTTACAGATACTTTTCCTAATAGTAAATAGACACACAGAACAGATCAAGAAACTTACTTGGAGTCCAAGTGCTTCCAATTATCCTTCTGTCACTCTTGTTTTAGCTTCAAATCCAAGCTAGATCGCCAAAATATTTCTTGTAATAATGAACACTTAAAAACAAAGAGATAACAATATACAGATGCCTATTCAAGTTATTCAGTTAAATCAATGAAACATGAATCATATACATCAGATAAGAATTCATAATATGAAAGACATAAGCTTATACATATATATATGTGGGAAAGTAAACATCAATCTTTATTAATGGATAGAAGGGGAGGTTACAACCAACAATTGATTTGATGTCACCATATCCAACATCATCCCAACCTCATCAGCACGAACATCTCTCCAGTAGAATATCACTCAAATCAATTCCTCAATTGAAATTCCACCAGCATTTCTCTACTCAAATTCTTCCTTCTCAAGCACTAGGATCTGTGCTCATTTTATAGATGAACTGAAGGTAGTTTTACAATCAATTACTTTCTAATAATAGGAAATACATGTTCCCAATCTCAAAGGTATCAAATGGATACATGGATTCGAAGTTTGACACATATGCACTCTTCTAGAAGGCACTGGCCAAGTGGAGATTCCAAAACAATGAGAATTTTGCTCCCAATTGAACAACGTACCCTTGAGTGTTGGGAAGTGCTTTGCAGATCACCCTTGAGTGGAGTTTCCTGCATATGCAATACACTTATCCCCTTGAGAGACTGCATTGGTGAGCTCATAGGTGTTCTAACATATACTTCAAATCTTGGAAACCTTGCAATGGAAGTTAGGGATGATTTGTCTTTGTTCTTTGTCTTAGGGCATGTAGAAACTGAAATGATAGGGAATGATAGACCCTATTCATTGGTTCTGGGGATGATGTCTAGTTTAACCAGGTCATTGGGAATGGTTCCCAAATTGACCTATAACAGATTTCCCCCTTGTTGGAGAGGTAAATACCCTCTGCGGATAGAGGCGATCCCTACTAGCCCAGATCGGGGCTAGCAACAATCGTCTCACGCTAAGGCGCAAGTTCCTAATTGTAATAGACAAAATTGTGAAGAAGGCCTACCTTAAGTCCAACGCTGTTGTTTGTAGAGAAGATAGTGCTACCATTTCCTTGCTCCGACAGATCACAGTTCTCCCGCTTGTCACGATAAAACACTTGCACATACAAGAAATATGACGAACACACAAGCGTAAAACCCAATATATGAAATTATGTATCAGTCAGAGAAGACACAAATCATGATCACAATGAACAATACGAGTGGAACCATAACCAAAGTCGCTTATCATTAATTAATACAAAGAAAGATACAACCTACGCTCTGACGCTGGATCTTCCTTCGGCGGGTCGACAGCAGAATACGTCTCGATAAAGCTCGTTGGGAATGGGACAAGCCTCTCTCTTCAGTTGTCTTGACAATAATCTCCTTGCTACTGATTTGGCTCTATGAGGACTATCAAGGCTCTTGCAGCATTCTCTAGGCTATGAAGGCTCTTGAAGGCTAGCTTGCAAAGGAAAATGGCAAGCTTTTATATATGGTGGAAGGGGAGTTGGGATCCCTATAATCATGGGATTGGCCCTATTCTCAAGGAAGCTTCCATGAGAGGTGGAAAACCACTTCCTCTACATGGAGATCCAGAGCCAAACCTCCCAACTCAATTTAGAGACCAGTTCAGGAATTGGTTGGAGTCAATCTTTCACCATTTATTTTTAAAAAACACTCCTTAATAAGCCTAGCGCGGGTATAACACCGTGACAGTGCGCCAGATGGCGCGCCCTCTTTGGAGGATTTCCCCCATTGGCGCGAGGGCTGAACTGGCTAGTCGCGCCAAGGACAAAAAGGCTATTTTTAGGGTTTTTCACAAGGAATTTTCTTCAGGGGTATGAATGTCCTTGTCCAGGGGAATGCCATGAAAGTGGTTTCAGGTCATGTCACTGCTCACAGGTCACGAAATAAGCCTTCCAATGTGCAGGACGGGGGGATTGCAGGGATAGTGACAAATTGTTGTGTAACAGATGCCCCCTAAAGCATGAGGCCTGAAAGAGAGAGAGGGGTGAAATTCTTTACGAGAACACGTCCAACTGAAAACACTGCCATTGGAAAACCTGCGTAGACAAGTACAACTGATATCTCAAATACATGATATATGTGGTATGGGTGCAGCCATCCATAACAGAGTATACAATAATCCAGATCCAAGGTATGGATGCAGCCATCCAGTGAGGATCGATAAATAGACTCAGGTATGGTCGCAACCATCCAATGAATGAGTCATGTAACCAATCATAATAAC
Source organism: Pinus albicaulis (assembly GCA_034641835.2). Taxonomy (NCBI): domain Eukaryota; kingdom Viridiplantae; phylum Streptophyta; class Pinopsida; order Pinales; family Pinaceae; genus Pinus; species Pinus albicaulis. The sequence goes on along the minus strand of CM076572.1, from coordinate 66,145,009 downwards.
CCACAAAATTGCAACCTAGATTCTAACAGACAAAATCCAGGGTCTTGCACTCCATCTCGACCCGAACAAAGTACAAGTTAAAGCATGTGAATAAGTGAGCTGAAGTCGAACATGCAAGAAAATCTCCTGATTACCAGCCAATGATGAAAGCTGTTAACAGACGTGTGAGGTACCACCAATAGTGACAATGGTCCTCAAGGTATTATAGGTACACGCAGCCATCCAGTGAGGATCGATAAATAGACTCAGGTATGGTCGTAGCCATCCAATGAATGAGTCATGTAACCAATCATAATAACCCACAAAATCGTAGCCTGGATTCTAACACACAAAATCCAGGGTCTTGCGCTCCATCTCGACTCGAACAAAGTACAAGTTCAAGCGTGCGAATAAGTGAGCTGAAGTCAAACATGCAAGAAAATCGCCTGATTACCAGCCAATGATGAAAGTTGTTAACAGACGCGAGAGGTACCACCAATAGTGACAATGGTCCTCAAGGTACTATAGGTACAATCTACGGAATGTGAAGAGTTGATGTCGAACACCCGTATAATCACTCGATCGGAGGCCAGTGATGAAAACCTCACGTCGAACGTGAAGAACCTGCCATTGAGGCATGCAGGCTCCAAGGTACCAGAAGGGAGTCTCTAGATCAGCTTCTCGGATAATGAGCTGAAGTCGACAGAAAGTGACCTTGATCGAAGGTGGGCCATAGTGTTTCCCACATCATCGACACGAGACAAAGGAACATAATGTGTTGTGAATGAGAATCAAAGGAAGGTTGAGAACTGCAGAGGTCAACTTCTCTTGAACATATCGGCGGCACGACAGTGGATTTGGAAGTATTTGACATCAAAAGATCAGAGGTCATGATGACGAGGCAAAGAGCAGATGAGAGGTCAAAAAGGATTACCCAAACCCACGGAGGCAAACAGAGAGTGAGATGAGATGTCCCCAACCCAATATGAATGCACACAAGTGCCATGTTCAAGAGCGACATACTGTCGACACGATGACGATACTGGTTCCATTTCCCCCCCACCATTTCTGGCGAGTACCTCTTTATTTTTACACGAGCTTGAAGAGTATTACATATGCTTGTAATATAAGTTCATCCTTTGGACGAATCCATCCTAGTACATTTAACGAGCCCTAGGAAGGAGAAACTCAAATATCGTCATTACGACTGGATCTGATGTCATCAGGGTTTAACGAGTCTGACAAAGGAAGAACTCGACATCTTTTCATATTTAGAGAGTTTGAAAAGACAAAGAAAAAGTCATTAGGGGAATTTTGAGGTCTAAAATGGGCCTCATAAGAAAAATGTACAACAAAAATAAACTTTATAACAACCAATAGGATTCAAGATGATGATGTCATCCATAATGGATGATTCACCATTTTTGGAGTAAAAAAGTAAAAATATTAAAAAATAATAAAATAATAAAACTACTTTTTTCAACTCGTATTTTAAACTTATCTCCCAAAATTTTTACTCAAATTTCGAGCGGGAGTACTCGTTGGATGCGGAATTTAATTCCTCATCCAAGGAGTACCCATGTTGCATACTTTCGATGAACTCTTCTACACGAAAAATGAGAAATACATAAAAAAACGTGATTAATACATAAAAAACGTGATTGTAATCACGTTTTTTTATGTATTTCTCATTTTTCGTGTAGTAGGGCCCATCAAAAGTATGCAACATGGGTACTCCTTGGATGGGGAATTAAATTCCGCATCCAACGAGTACTCCCGCTCGAAATTTGAGTAAAAACTTTGGGAGATAAGTTGAAAATATGAATTGAAAAAGTAGTTTTTTCATTTTTCCCTCTAAAATTTGATGATGTCATCAAATCTTATTAGATTTTTTCCACTATTATTTTACAATTTCCTTAGGAGGCCCATTTTAGACCTCAAAATTCCCCTAATGAAACTCCAATAGTCTCTTTTCGTAAATAGTTCCTCAGATCCAAAAAGGTAGAAAACTATGTCTGAGAAAACCTCTTAGTCGCGATAGGCTAGGGTATTCCTTTTTCGTAAATAATCTATCCCAGCCCGAAAAAGGGTTAAACGTATACTGGGTAGATGTCATTTCGTAGCCACTTTAATGAGATTGAAATGACAAGGGACTCGGAAATATTTTCATGTTTAGAGAGTCAGAAAAGAGCTGAAAGGTGACTCCTCCTGGAGGAACGAGTGGTATAAAGGGTAGCAACTGGTTCCGGTAATGGTGGAACTGATAAGAACAAGTAAAGGTTGAGAGGCTGGCTAACAAGACTACTCATCGCAGCGGTTCCTCAGGAATAGGTAAAACAACCAAGTGAAGGCATATGATCGTCCAAGCAGATAGTGATGATGGAGTGAGAAAACCAAGGCTCATCTGGCAAAACAGGCTGATAAAATGGCAATCACAAGAGGTAAAATGGGAATGGTTTCATTTTTACACAAGCTTGAAACGGAAAAAAACTATGCTTGAAAAATTTAAGCATGCCTCCAGCATGGTGACTCAATTCGAGGTACATGCCCCCCAAGCTTCAATCCATATGTAAGGCAGATGGAGTGAAGGTTCAAATTACGATATTAAGGAAAAGACGCGACTGGTATTTTACGAGAACTTATCAAAGACTCGAATTGAACAAGAAAGTGTTTCATTATTTTAACGAGGTTGAAACATTAAAAGAACTATCCTCATAACACCTTGTTACATGGTTTAAGGAGCTTGACACAAGCAGACGAACTATGCTCCAAACACCTTGTTTCATTTTTTTAAGGAGCTTGAGACAAGGAAAAGAACTCTGCTCCGACATACCTTGTTTCATGGTTTAAGGAGCTTGTCACAAGAAAACGAACTCTGCTCTGACTAGACTTCATCATGATGAATAAGAAGTCATCGCTTCCAAGAGTTCTACACTAGATGGGAGAAAAACATCTCAGAGGTTTGGACCCAATGTCCCGAGCACACTATGCACGATGACATCATCACTGAGTACAGGCATGGGGTAGGTAGCCACATAGTTGACTTGCGGTGGGGCAGATACAACGGGTGGATAAAAACCAGGAAGGGATGATGGCGGGCCAGTTTCCACATCAAGACCAAAGAACGAAAGTTGATCAATGGTCATGATCCTTCCTTCATGTGGAAAACAGACCACACGAAAAAGGGAGGAGACAAGTGCTCCCACGGCATAGATGTAATCGCACCCCAAAATCAAATTGAAATCCAAGGGGCCTAGAACAACCATCATGTCCATATGGACGATTTTACCTCCCAATGTAACCGGTAACCTTGGAAGGATCCCTAACGGTTGACTAGTTCTTCTGCTAAACGCTAACATATTCTGCGTAACAGGCACAAGCGGCGGCGAGCCAAAATCTTGCCAAGTAGTTGAGGATAAAATATTAACAGACGCACCTTCATCTATAATGGTGCTGGGTACGACCAGATGGGAGGCCTGTACCGTGATCTCAAAAGGCACATAAGACGGAAGGCGATATCCTGTAAATCGACTCCAGTCAAAGGAAGTGACCAAACTACTCAGAGGGGCCACCATTGAACCGATATGGTCTTCCCTTGGTGTTACAGAAGAAGAAGGAGCATCCTCCATGACCCCCATCTCGAAGGCGGGAGGAGTATCCTCCGGGACCTCCATCACGGGAGGCAGAGGAGCAACTTCTTGAGATATAGGGACATGAGAATCTTTCTCCAAGTCAAAGGAATCTGAAGAAACAAGAAGAACCTGAGGGATGTGAGGTCCACTCACTAGTACATTTGGGGGAAATTTCGACGCTTGGTTCCGACGCTTTTGACCAAATGTCAGAAATTTCCCCAAATTTTTTCAATCCCGCCCGAAACTATCGCTATACCGATGTTTAGAGAAAAGTGTCCCAATACCGACACTTAGACAAAGTGTCGCAATTGCGACGTTTGGAGGAAGACGTCGCAATTGCGACACTATGCCCCAAAGCGTCGCTATTGCGATGGCTGCCTCCAAACGTCGCAAGTGCGACACAATGTCTAAGTGTCGGTATTACGACACTTGGAGGCATCCGTCGCAATAGCGACGCTTTGTCCGCTATCGGTATAACGAAACTTATATGCGCGCTACATAAAAATACGAAACTATATGCGCGCTACATAAAATGATTTTATTAAAAACTACATTAACGTTTGATATCACGCGTGCATTCGCCCTCCGCTCTTGCAGAACAAAATTCGCCCTCAGCATTCGCCCTCAGCTCTTGCAGAACAACATTCGCCCTTAGCATTCGCCCTCAGCTCTTGCAGAACAGCATTCGCCCTCAGCTCTTGTAGAACAACATTCGCCCTGAGCTCTTGCAGAACAGCATTCGCCCTCAACATTCGCCCTCAGCTCTTGTAGAACAACATTCGCCCTCAGCATTCACCCTTAGCTCTTGTAGAACAGCATTCGCCCTCGGCATTTGCCCTGAGCTCTTGCAGAACAAAATTCACCCTCAGCATTCGCCCCGAGCTCTTGCAGAACAGCATTCGCCCTCAGCGTTCGCCCTCAGCTCTTGCAGAACATCATTCGCCCTCAGCTCTTGCAAAATGGTAAGTTCTTACTGCAGGCCCTTCCTCCTATAGTAGGGTTGACTCTATTTGAGTTTTTTTGGTCAATTCCATTGGATTTTGTTAGGCTGTAGGGTTCTCTCTAGATGTCTTCCAATGTTCTTTTGGATGAGTTTCAAAGAGGATGTGTAAGATGTGTTTGTGCTTTCATGAATTTGACTCCACTAGTTTCATGAAGTTTAAGCTATGGATTTTAGTTCGACAAAATCATCCATCTCAACACCCAGTAACGAATTGCCCTTGGTATGATCTATATTGAAGGTGAAGTGCAAAGTGGTAGAGAATGGGTGATTGAAAGTCATCAACTTTATCACAAGGGTAGTACTCCAGATCGAAAGTGATGAGCTTTATTTCTCTAGATTTGGGGATTTTCTGATATTTGGGGATTTTCTGATGACATACCAAAGGTCACATCCATACAACCATATCAAGGTCAATGTTGAGATCATTCTCATAGAGATATAGGTCATTGATATATAGGGTTAATATCATCATCACTATCCATGGGAACCGAATGGTTACAAAATCTGTGATTGTGGTTGGCTCATTTATAATTATTACCCATTTACAATAGAGCACAAAAACACTAAATATGGCCCGAGCAGAGCCTTTACAACAGGCAATGGAATTGCAGCTGCTTCATCAATAACCAATAGCTCCACTTGAGAAAAATTTTCATAATCTTGGGGCTGGATATACTGCAGAGAAAAAAATTGTAGTTATCATTCGTGCTCCAATATATTAATATACTTTTTACATTGAACTGAAGAAAGGGAAACAAGAAAATGCTAGCCATCATACAATGCTTTGACATAAGAGTTTTGAGTGACATACTTGAAAAAAGAACTCATCCAATGATATTTATAATCATTTGAGTTATTCAAGTTAAACACAATGTCAAGAATCAAGATTCAATACCCTCTATTATCTTCATCACCCAATACAAGATTTAAATTTTTCCCAAAGAAACGGTTATTAATTTGGCAGCCATTATTTCTCCCTACTTTAAAAACCCTACATTTAAATGAAAACAAGCATTTCATTTCAACTACAAAAATCTGTTAGTGTTCAAATGTACATGTGTGCATCACTTGTGTAGGGTATTCCTTTTCCACTTTCACATTATCCAAGAATGTGTGCAGTATAGTTCAAATTTTTTGTGATTTAGATTATCTTGAAAAAGGAAAGGTAAATTATTTCCCATGGAAAAAGAAAATTTTCCCTTTTTAATACTGGAAATGGTACAACAAAGTTCCATTTCTACCCGAAACTCCTATGAAACAGGAACCAAATAAAGGCCATTTCCTCAATGGACATCATTTGGCTTTGAAAATGGCCATTGCACCGTGTTGTTTCTTATATTACATCACGATAGTTTCTTAGGTCATTTCTTGTTTCTTGAGATGAAAAACAACCAAAGAAATTGTGAAGATCTTTCAAGAAATAAATGACCATTTCTCAATCATATCTCAACTATTTTTTATTTTATTCAGTGGTTGCTTACTTTGAGAGAAATTTGACACTTTTATAAGGAATATAACATAAAAACACAAAATGGGAAGGAATTGATGAGGTAGATGACCTTTAGTTGTTGTCAATTAAGAATTGATAATACATGATGCATGTTCTGTACTATCAACTAGATTCCTTCCTGGAGTTAGGACACAGAGTATTGAATCAAAGTTATAGTTTCTAACTTCTTGTATTGGTTCATCAATCTTGAAATTCAGACATTGCATGTCTTCATTGCTTCATGTTTGAATAATTTGTATCATATTGTACAATAGGAAATTAGGGATTATGATTATTATTACTTTATGGATCTGTTAAGTTAATTTTAAGTTTGCATGGTTTAGTGTGAAATTATTCTAGTGTGCCCCTAGGCCCAGGTGAAGGAATGCCAAGGACTGAGAACCCTAGTTTTTAAATGGTATTGTTTCCTATACCCAAAAACCCCTCAACATCACTTCTTATTAGTTCTTAACAATAGTGTTGTAAAAAATTTGAGAATTGATATAGCAAAATCTCACACTTCTCAAGATAAAGTCCTAAAGCTAAAGTGTGATACCATGTGTAATTCAATAGCCCCATTGTCACCTCACCAACCTGTTTTCACTTTAGGCTAGCTCTCCTCCAACTCAAGGGGGGTTCTCCATAGTAGATGTTAGGGATCTAATGGCCCAACCAAACCAAGTCAAGAGCCCCCTAACTCTCTATGTTTACTAATATCAATCAAAATATTGAACAATAGGGTTAGACATGCATCCTGAAGATAAAATTGCCAGGGTATTTTTGGGTAATTTCAAAGGGAAAGTCCCCAAACACATATAATCAAGGAATTATAACATGATTTCAAACATTAAATATCAAGAAAATCGTTTAAAGGATATTGAAAGGAAAAAGGTGATGGAAGATAGAAAGTGCCTTACTTAAATGCTCTAAGGATTTTTCAATAGTTGCTCCAAAAGCTTCACTTCAAGGCCCTTCAAGATCGTCTCCAATAATGCTATACCATCAGCTTCAATAATGTTGCTCCAAAAATGTCCTCAAGGTCTTCACAACAAGTTTACTAGAAGTTGCTCCAACAATATATTCAATAAGGTCTTCATTGTCAACTCGTCTCTTGTTTGGGTGCCTTAATGTGCAATGACATGTTTCCAGGACTGAATTCAAAGCAAGGCATATTTGAAACTCTAACTATGTCGTCCGGTGTCTTATTAGAAATTATTTCAGTTTTCATTTTGTGCTTTTAAGTTAGATATTGTTTTCAAGTTTTACATTTATAATTTTATTGCAATGTGGCAGACTGATGAGAGCAGTGCAGGAACAACCCAGAGACGGGATGATCGCGGAAAGAGGCCAGCGGAAGAACATGTAAAGTGCCAGCATTTCTCTATCTTCAGGTATTTTAGTTATTTACATAATTGAAATAATATTAATTTTGTTCAAATATGTAGACACCTAGCCATGGTACGCCTGATGATTCCCTCTTTGAGGAAGAGCTTTCTTCATCCCTATCTCCAGTGTTCTTGTTGCAAAAAAAGGCACGAGATGCAAGGTCGTAATTTAATGCTTTGATAGACGCGCCTCAAACACCTGAAACAGAAGAGAGGATACAACATCTTATGAGGCAGCTAGAAAGATATCAGGTAATAATAAAAAGTCAAAAGGATATTTTTTTTGTTTTGCATGAGATGAATTGTGATAGTTTGATTTTTAATTTTTACATTGACTAAACTAACAAAAATTTCTTTTGTATGTAGCGTTTTCTGGCACTTGCTGAACCCGGTGTTGGTGGTAGTGGGACACAAGGGCAAGAGATTTCCCAGCAACCCTCTCGTACACCTTCTAATCCTTTAGGTGCCAGCCAAGAAACACACCCTGCCCAAGTAGACACCCAGCCAACCGCTGAACGTGTTGGCAGTGATGAGGCTGATATGGCCAACTACATTATTGCGTTTCCTGGAGCTACACGTGTCAGCTCCACAGGGACCATTAATGGCACATTGTTGGTGAACGATGAAGGTGTCCCTATAAAGAACATACAACCCCCAGGTAAATTTTAATATTTTAACTATTTTATGTACTCTATCTAAAACATATTTATCATGATTTTTATTTTTAAATTAATGATAATATCTTCTTTTTTTCTGTGTAGGAAACAATGAGTTCTACAGGTTTTTGGAGAGCCATGCATTCGTAATTTTTAGCCCAACCATACGCACAGGGTGGAATTCCCAGAATTCCAACTTGAAAAAAGAACTTCTAGATTATCTAGAAGCCCTTTTTGGGGTCGGCACATTTGATAGAACAACGGTGGCTCGGGTAGCCGGCAAATATTTTAAATATACCAGGGACACCTATAGGACGCAATTGCAATTTAACCCTAGATACGAGCGTCCTCTCACAGTTCCAGAGAGTGAGTGGAGAGCACTCATCCATGACGGAAAAGAGAAAAGGGCAAAGAAAGAAGGAAAAATGCCAACTGGACCCGCAAGGTAAATTACAACTTTAATTCAATAGCTTTAATTTTCTCTCTGTCTAAAATAAAAGTGTGCTACGTCATATCTGACTTTAATATTTTGATGCTAGGTTGCCTGACACCTCAAAGGCAACCAAAGCTAGGATTGAAAAAAAGGGCCATCACAAGCTAGGCCAGGGCGGCTACTTGAAATTAGTCGCAAGAATTGTAATTAAGTAGCTAAACATCTTATAATTAATTGTATCGCCTTCCAACATTTTTGTAATCCTATCAAATATGATTAAAAATACACAATCATATGTAATGTAGGGTGATGAATTCGGAACAGAAACTACAGAGGAAGATAAAAATATCTCTTTCCATTTCAGCTATCAAGTCGTAGTTGAACGTCGCAGAAGCTTGGGGCAGGTCCCAAGATCCAGAATGCCTGATAAGGTAAAACATTAACCTTTCAATATGTTTGTTTTCGTCCATAAATTTAATGTCTAACAACCTTTTTAAAATCAGGGGAGCAACACTACCGACGAGGCAAGTAACCCAGTTTTAGAGCCAGATGTAGATGATCCTCACATGCAACCTGATCATTGTAGTGGGGACCAGGCCGACAATGCTACTATCAATGAGGGTCATGACGGTAATTAATTTCCACTTATAATTTTTTATAATTATACCTTGATGTTTGTCCTTATAACATTTTTTTGTTTAAATGACAGAGAATGTTTCCCTTGAGGATCTTACCACCAGAGAGGAAGACAGGGCAACAGTCCCAATGGCGACAACTGGTGCACCAGTTAAATAATCTCATTGCAATTTTTTTTATTAATATTACCGAACTAGTTCAATGATATTTAAAAACTGACAATTAAAATTTAATATTATCTGTTTTTGTAGGCGATGCCCCGTCACTGGATGAGACCAGACATCGTGACTACGCAACTAGGTCAGCGCTGACAACTGGTGCACCAGGTAAATAATCTCATTGCAATTTTTTTTTATTAATATTACCGAACTAGTTCAATGATATTTAAAAACTGACAATTAAAATTTAATATTATCTGTTTTTGTAGGCGATGCCCCGTCACTGGATGAGACCAGACATCGTGACTACACAACTAGGTCAGCGCTGACAACTGGTGCACCAGGTAAATAATCTTATTGCAATTTTTTTTATTAATATTACCGAACTAGTTCAATGATATTTAAAAACTGACAATTAAAATTTAATATTATCTGTTTTTGTAGGCGATGCCCCATCATTGGATGAGACCAGACATCATGACTACGCAACTTGGTTAGCAGTGTGGGTCGAAAGGCATGAAACAGGAGCAGAGCACGATGATATTGATGATGTAATTAGGAGCTTTAGAAATAGGAAGAAGAAAAAGAAAATTTGATAATTTAAAATATTGTATTATTATAAGACAAACGTTACCATACTTGGAACGTTTTTTGCGTTATATAAAAAACTCATTTATCATACTATTTTTATGTCAAGCATTAATCGCAATGTTTCCTTGCGTACTTTTTGTTGAATTGTTTTTTTATTAGTTATTGAATATTTTTTTTTATGCTCATGAAAGTAAAAAATGAAATATAGATTAGGTATTGGGGAATTGAGAGTGATGTGAGGGGGGGGGGGAGGGGCCATAAGAGCTTCCACCTTCACGTGGTTGGCCCTGTTTAGTAGAGAATAATTTATTGGAGCGATTTAATCTTGGAGCAAACCTCCCTTGATCCAGCGTAGCAACAAAAAAGTCACCGTTGACTTAGTTGCTACTCTTTCAGATCGTGGGAGGCTTGTTCCAAGTTCATGCGACTCCAATAAATTGTTCTTGAAACGAAGAGGAGCTTATTCAATATGTTTTGACATTTTCAGCATATGTTCTAACATTATCATAAGAATGCATCTTAGAGTAAAAAATACTACATCAATTACTTGTATTTATTGTATAGATAATGATGGATTTTGATTGACTTGGCAGTGCAGGTACAAATCCTCTTGCATAATGAGCAATACAACTTGTCAACCAGGGTCATGTCCAGGATATTTTTGCTTGTGCGCTTGACCAGGTTCGTAATGTCACATTTTGTAAGTTCCTTTAGAGTTCATAATTCAATATTAAGCTTGTTCATGATTATTATCTAGGTTTTTTGTATGTGTTTTTTCATCTATTTGATTGTAAGCAACTTTGCATGTTTCCTGTTGTTCACTATGATTTCTCCCATTACCACTCCTAGGATGAATCCAACTTTATTGTTACATAGGTTACTTTATTTTTACTATGATTTCTCCATTTACGATTTCATAGGTTACATCATGTAAAGTTGTCAATCTCAGGTTGGTGATGAGCTTTAGTTCTCCAGATTTGGGGCTTTTATGATATTTTCTCCCTCATGTCATTCCTGCATCACCTCGTTGTTTGAGCATGCCAATTTTCTACCACTTGTACCAATTGGCACATGTCAATCCCTGAGTGGTGCCACATTTCACCTATTTTCAGTGAGAGTTTAGGGTTTCTCTAACATAGCTTCATAAATCCGATTCAGTGTCTGCTTGAATATTGTCACATAATACTCATGGTTTGGATTGATGAGCATGTTCTAAATGGTTGGTTGATTCATAAGAACCACCCATATAGTCATATTGAGATATTTCAGAAGGTTTCTCGGGTTTCCTTTTTCACCGTTTCTAGTGGGTGGGATGGTGTGGGGTGATCCATCAATACTGGTGCTCTTGTAGTAGGGGATTTGTTTTTGGGGATATAAAGGAGCATTTGATGTAGATATCCCATTGGATGCATTCATAGATGGGCACGAGAGGTCAAGAATTTAAATTAAAAATATGCAACCTCTAGCATGGCAACCTGAAGGCCGCGAGAGACACTGGTTAAAGATTGTTTTGTGATGGCCTTAATATAGTCATGATTTCTTTCTATTATCTTAATGCAAATATATAGTCCGGTCTCATTAAAATGAGGATTGTGGTTGTATTTCTCTTTGGTTGTTTCTCTCTTAATGCTCCAGAAGTTGCCAAAAGTTGCGATAGTTGTTTAGTTTTCCTGTTACAACTTACAAGTGGTTTTTAGCAATGGGAGTCATGTTTTTTAAGGTTCATATTAATATGAAGATCTTGTAATTCTATATTCAGGATAAGAGAAGATGGCCTCTGCTTTGGGAAGTATGACAACAATTTCAAATCTACCTCATTGGGTAACAATGGAAAGGGGAAGAATTTGGGTGCAATGTTTGATAATTATGGCAGACAATTGTCTTCTCTTTTAGTTTTTTCACCCATTTCCTTTAATCGCTCAAGCAGAAGACGGACTCTGAGATTATGCGACAGAGAGAAGGTAGTTAATACAAGAGCTATGGAAAATGATTTGTACTTCAACAAGGATGGCTCAGTGACAAAAAAATTGCAAGTCAGAGAAAAAATTATGTTTAAAGGAAGGTCACCTGCACGTGAAACTTCACTGCGGTGGATCTTTCCTTGTCCACTTATATTCGATTTTAATGTGTTATTTTAATTTTTCATGGAGGTTTGTTTTGGCATATGGTCTGGCATTCAATTGCACACTTACTGAAAGCATTGTCAATTTGTCTTGCAGGTGGTGTGAACAAACTTGCTGATCTTGTTGGAGTCACCCTTGGGGTGAAGGGAAAAATGTTGTCTTGGAGAGCAAGCATGGTTCTTCGAAAATATTTAATGATGGTGTGACAGTAGCTAAGGAGGTAATTTGTAGATGTGTGCTCTGGTTTTCTTTTTAACTTTGTATTAGTTCCCCCTCTTAAATGTCTTAGATTTGGTAGGCATAATTTGAAAACTCAAAGGTGAAAGGAAACATATTTGTTACCCAGTGGTCTACTTTGCCTATGGACTAGCCACATTAGAGTAATGCATAAAGATTTTCACAACAATAAAAGGAAAGGGTTATGGCTGAGTCAAATTTTATTGTTATTGATAGTGTAATGAAATGTATCTCAATGCTATGGTTTTGGCCTTTTTATTGGTTGAATTAGAGGACCTAGTTGAAAATATTGGGGCCAAGTTGGTAAGGCAAGCTGCGGCAAAGACAAATGATTTAGGTGGGGATGGAACCACAACATCTGTTGTTCTTGCACATGTTGGAATATTGAAAAATTCCAGAACAATGAATGGAGAATAAATCTCCCTTCCTCTAACACGGAGAAAATAAAAATTTCTTTGACAGGAGACAGAGTTTCAATACTTTGAAAACAAACTTCTATTCCCTTCAATAACTCAAAAAAAAACTATTACACTACTTCCTCACTGAGAGGGATTACAAAATTATGACTGCTACAAAACGCAGTGCATAAAACCAACTCACTATCTGTTCAAAACAAACATACTCTGTCTCTAAAACACTCTGCTGTGTTTTTCACTTTCGCACTGTTGTGCATACACACTTAAAAAGTTACACTCGGTCTTTCACTTTTTACACACTTTTGTGTAATAAAAAATTTACGTACTGTCTATAAAAAAAACTACCAAGCTTTTTTGTCCTTTTTATTTTTATATGCCGTAACATATAAAACATATTATAATAAACCCTCTTTAAAAAAAAAAAAAATTAAAACTAAATTCTATGGCCCACCTTTCATTTCACATATGATATATATATAACATATGTTTAAAACATATGTATATATTAAAATATCAAAACATTAAAGAACCCTTTCTGTCGGACTTCAAAAGTCTGAATAGATTGAATTTCAAACCAAATTTGTGTTAAAAAATGGGATGCTGATGTCTGCCTAATTTTAACTCGAATTCTCAATCCAATGTGCCCTATAAAAAATTCGGGTCCGGTTTTCAGGTTTTCAGATTCCCTTCAATTTCATGCGATCCAATATTAATGCTCCATGTGTCCTCCTTTTGAATTTACAAAACTGTCGGGTAAATTTCTGTTTGTTTAATTTCTGGTTGGTGAATTGCGTTAATGCTGGCTGTTGTGTTTAAATACAATTCTGTACAGAAATATGGCTGTGGCCGTCTACAAAAAAAACTTGCGGGAATTTTAAATGCTGAATTAAATTTCTGGATGGCATGCAAGCAACCTCCAAAAAAAAATGTTGCTGCTGCATCCGTCCTTCTGCTGCAGCAGTTGAAGTTAAAATTCAACAACACAGGGTTTAATAAGTGAGGGTGTAAAGGTAACGTTTTGTCGATGGTACTTGATTAAGATCATCTATTCATTTTTGTAGGGTCTTATGGTGTTTGGTTTTTTAGTTTTGGGTTGGGTTTATTGAGTCTAAGATAGTTTTTGAGTGAAAAAATTGCTATCAGGTATTAAAAAATTTTGGTTCTTTTGTCGAAATTTATGAGCTTGTTAGGAAATACAAAACTGACAATGGTTGTATCTTAAATTTGTGGAAAATAATTTGAAATGAAACCTTTTTGTTTAGGTTGTTGCAGCAGGTGCAAACCCCGTTCAAATTACTAGGGCATTGACAAGACAATAAAGGCCCTTGTTTCGGAACTCAAAATTTTGTCAAAGGAGGTAAACGCTTTCCTTTTGAGTAGGCTGGTTTTCCTTTTTTGTTGATGGTTTGGTGTATCTAATTGAATTAGTTGCCTAAGGTATTTTTGGTTGCAAACTCCTTTTCATTTTTCATACAGTATTGGCCTTGTGGAATACATTTGATTGTGTGGTCTTGTTAGATCTACAACATTTGTAGTTGTTTAGTCTTATGGTCGAGGTGCACTTTTATTATGGAAATAGTTGATGCAATATTGTCATTTAATCCTTACTACAGGGTAGCATGTTGAGAATTTTCTTGTGAAACATTTGGTATTCAAAATGACACTTGATCCTATACAGCATCATGCACTTGACTTCAAAATTCATATTCAAAGTGTGCCGGACAATTCTTGCAAAATTTCAAATATTTATGTTGTTTTAAACCATTATCTTTTTCATGTATTGGATGCTGAAAATGAGAAAAATACTTTGGTATGAAACCAACTGGTGAATAATTTCCAGCGAAACAACCACTTCCAAGACATGATTTAGAAGTAGAACATATGTACTTATGAAGCATAGAAATATATCCTTGATGCATTGTCAATGTTTGGCTAGGGTTATTTTTGGAGAAAATAACTCCTTATTCCTAGAATAGTGATCTTCAATACAAGTAAATGCCAGAGAAGAGAGATCATTGTGTGACACAAACCTATTAAAAAAAATGAACAGGGAATGATTATTAATTATGGCATACTAAGTTGTCGGTGATTTTGACTATTTGTCTTTAACATGTAAAAATGTTAAATTCCAAACTTACATCATCATGGTTTGGCATCATGAGCTTGACTAATTGTCCACCATGCTCATAATTTCATTGTTGTATTCATATCTATAAACAACGTTTCAAATAATAATAATAAAGTTATATAAGAAAAATCCAGACCTCCATGCTACTGCTCCTTGTGAGACAAAGTCAAAATTGCATTACACAATCTGACACATAAGAATCTCCTATATCCCGGTGGTATGTATCCAAACTCTTATAATAGTGTCTTCAAGACTTATGTTGACATTTCCAATGAGATATTTAAGAAATGAAAGATGGAGCCTTCTTCATTGTTGTATATGTAACAATCTTTTATTAATATAAAGATTGATGGTTTTGTCTTTCTGAAAATGAAATGTAAAAATAATTTATTGTGGTCAATTGAAAAGTTTTTTTTTTAAAGCTTTTAATTATGGAAGGGCGACATAGATATATGCCCTTCTAATTGAAATTCGGACCTGCCCTTCAAATTTGATCACTGTGTGGGACCTTAACAAACAATAAAACTATTCCGCCGCTCGTTATATAAAACATATAACAAAACCTTTGTCAAAACTTCAAACGAACCCTTTAGCCATGGGTATTTCATCACAAATTGATCATTTTACCATGTACCTTCTTCTAGAGGAATATTCTTCCACTTGATTAGGTACTTCATAATGGTTATATGTCAAAGAGATACAAAATGTTTATCTATAAATTTTTGTGGTTCAAGAATCAACTTTCATTCTTCATCTAATTTTGGAAGTTCTATTTACGTTGGCATATTTTTTCCCAAAACCTTTTTTAGGCAAGATACATGAAAAACCTTATGAATGCAAGAAGAAGGAAAATATAACTTCTATACCACTTGTGCAATCCTATGAACAATTATTTAGGGCCATAACATTTTTGAGCTAATTCTTTATTCTTATTTTTCTTGAATGAAGATTGCTTATAATGCTATAATCTAAAAAATACCAAATTACCCTCAAATTATCTTTCACTTCAATGTTGTTCCCCTTGTTTTTTTATCATGTTTCATGTCATTTGAAGGTTTTCCATAATAATTTTCAAATTTTCTTTACTATTTTCCATATGTGACTCTGTTTCATATACTTTGGACTTATTGTGCAAAAAGTATGAGATACTAGGAGTTGGATATCCATAAAGGGCCTTAAATGGGGAAATTTTAGTAGATGTGTGATAGGTAGTATCATATTACCATTCTTCCTTGACGAACCCACTTCATCCATTAAGATTGCTTTTCTAAAGAGTAACATTGTAGATAACCCTAAAAACATTTGTTAACTATTATTGTTTGACCATTTGATTGTGTTTGATATGTAGAACTCATGGCAGCTAGTGTTTCTCCACTCATATTAAATAATTATTTCCAAAATTTTCTTGTTACTATTACTTTAGGAAAACCATGAAGACTATGAATTTCTTTCACAGACACTTCTGCCACTTGGCTTGTTTATTATGTACTTTGAGCTCTACAAAAAAAATCTACAAAATTTGTCTATATAAATGACCACAAAAATGTAATACTTACCTTTATATTTCAGTAACCCTATAATAAAGTCTATTGATATATCTTCTAGTCTTTGAATATGTATGTGGAATGGTTGAAGTAACCCTAGATATTTTACTATCTCTCTTTTATTTACTATGCAAACCTGACCTTCTCTTACAAAATTTTGAATATCTTTCTTCATTCCTTCCAAAAATATATTTTTTGATCCTTTGAGATGTTTTAAGGAACCATGCGTCCTACCATCAGAGAGACATGGGACTCCCTTAATATTTTTTTATTCAAATATGCTTGCGTGCATAAAAATATTCTACATTTGCACCAAAGTATATCTCTCTTTCACTCCCAATGCTCCATAGAGTTCATCCCATCCTTTATAAATTTTAGTTTTTGTTTAGTACTATTGTCATTTTTCCATTATGGCAAGCTTCTTCTAACCACCTAGGAATAGAAAATGTAATTGGATATAAATTTGAGGCCTCTTCTATTTTAGAAAGAGCATCATGTACTAAATTTTCCTTACCCTTTTTGCAGATTATCTCAAAATTAAAACTTTCCATTTTTTCTCCTCATTTTTGTTAATATTTTAATGAAAATCATAGCTTCAAAAAATACTATATGCTATCATGGTATATCTTGACTTTAAAGTACCTCCCAATGATATACTATCCCCATTTTTTATTGCATGTAATATTGCTTCCATTTATTTTTCATACGTAGATTTCACCAAATATTTTCTTTGAATTCCTTGCTTTTAAAAGCCAATGATATCCCTTATTTTGTTAATGTTACGTAAATTCCTTGTCCTAGCGCCTCACACTCTACTATGAATGTTTTACCAAAAGTAGGTGCAACCGATGTTGGTGTAGAAGACATGGCATCCATTAAAAGATAGAATGCCAAAGTAGCCTCATCATTCCATATAAATGATATTTTCTTCAAGAGATATGTGAGTGGACTTGAAATGCATACATAATTCTTAACAAATTATCAATAATATAATGTAAGTCTAAAAAATCTTCTAAGAACCTTGATTTTCTTAGGAATAGGTCATTTTTTAATAGGTTGCATCTTTTGAGGCTCCAACTTCACTCCTTCCTTTAAAACAATATGAACCAAATACTCGAATTCTTATTTCCCAAAAGCACATTTGGATATTTTTACATAAAAATGATTGTTCTCAATAATTTATATAAATTTTCCACATGTTTAGTGTGGTATTCCCATGATTTATTATAAATATGTGTATTATCAAAGAAAACCAACAAAATTTTTATAAGATGGGATCAAACAAAATTGTTCTTAAGTCGAGCCCGCCGACTTCAAACGGCGATAAACCATAATTCAAACCAAATTCACGTTCCAAAATAGCCTGCTGAAGTCGGCCAATTTTTTGACGCGAAAACCAATTGAATTCCGCCCTAATCTTTTTCGGGTCCGAAGTTGGGCTGGCGTACGGAGGGAGAGTTGTGACGCGAATTTCTTATCAAATTCGCCCTAATCTTTTTTGGGTCCGGATTTCCACTGCGCGAGCGGCCTAAAAAAAGATCCGCTCCAATCAATTTCTGCCATGTGTCCTCAATCAAATGTTGCCCTGTTCTTGGATGCGGGTGCATTCGATGGCGTTTCAGGCGATGGGACATGGATGTGGCGATTTCATATCAATCGCACTAAGTTTTAACGCCGTTCAATTAAGTTCCAAGGTTTTCACATCAAATCGCATTAAGTTTTAACACTGTTCAAGATCGGACCTCCACTCTTGTTAGCGATTCCGCATGCTCCAATATGATCCGGCCTTCAGCTCTCATTAATGATCAAAGATTAATTATGACGGGCGTCCTTCGATTGCATTGCAGTCGAGTCGATAAAATGGCGTTTCGCTATGGTTTTTCAGACGAGTCGGTTGTTGGGTTACACTGCCTGCTCATTGTGACGAGAAGGAGAAGTGGCCATCTGAACTGCTGCTTAGACCTTGCTTCATATCTGCATTTCTCTCGGTCTGGTCTGTGTTTGTCTTCCTCTGTTTCTTGGAATTCTACTTCTTCGTCTCCTCTTGTGCCCACTGCTGAGACTGCACCCATGCCTTGCCTGCGTCAAAGGATGCGTTGCCGCAGGGGGAGCACTAGAGGTCAACCCCTGCATGCTCCCTCCAGCCCCTCAACCGAGTCGTCTTCCCAGTTTAGTGATTATCACGCAGGTCGCTATCCAGATACTAGAAGTGGGCGGGGTCGGGTTCTAGGATCTGGCCACCGTATGGGCTCCCCTGCTCCTCATTTCCCCACCGCTTCACCTTCTCCCACGACGCGAACTGCTCTTTTTTCCTTTAATTTCTCTCTGAACTGCCCACGAATCACAACTTCAATTATTGTGGTTTTCCATGAGGAGGCCCAAATGGAAGAACAATGCACCCGTCCGGCAGGTCTGAGCTCAGAAAAAGTCGGCCAGCATTCGGGCCTTCAGTAGGGGAGCGGTGGCATGAATGTGGAGGTAGCACCTGGCGATCCTGGACCTTCCGAAGGATGGTGCCGAATCGTCGAGGAGCCACCAGAGGAGTAGTTTGGTTAAATTTTTTTTCTTGCTTCGCGGCCCACTTAATTGGGCTGCTTTTAGAATATAGTACTGTGCTGGACCTCTGTAATATTTTTGAATTCTGTAAATGTTCAAGACTGGTTTCCCCATATGAGGGCAGTCATCTTAATTTTTTGATTTTTTGATGACAAATTTGCCATGAGTCTGGGCAATGTTTTTGACTTCGGTGTAATTTTATTCCCACTGTTAATAGATTAACTTTAATTAGAAAAAAAAATGTTGCCCTGTTTCTATTTTAAACCTGTTTTTTGAAATACAGAGCCATGTTTATATGATTGTTTATAGTCGAAGCGCTGCGGGGTGGTTTATTATATTAATATTTCATGGTTGAAGTATGTTCATAACAATTGGAAAAAAAAATGTTTCCCTGTTTCTATTTTAAACCTGTTTTTTGAAATACAGAGCCATGTTTATATGGTCTACGTATTATACTCTTTCTCTGTATATCTACATGAACCTTTTTTCTATGAATAGGGTGGATGCTGTAGTGGGCTACTAATGGAAACAAGCGAGCCTAAACCTTACATCTCGGATGCAACAGATGGTTACCAATTTTGGAATCAAGCGAGCCTGATCTTACAAGTGAGCCTGGGTTTATGCGGATGGTTTTTATTTCCGGGAAAAAGCGAGCCAGAACATACAATCGACCCTAGGTTTATACATATTTTTTCTCTATCATGGATGCTTTTTGTGTGAGGCGTATATCAAAAGTACATGTCTCTGCACATTTCCTGTATCCGCTTTATGATACTTTTTTATGTGTTGACAAGTTATCACTCTGCCTTCAAAACTAGCGATGTTGGTTTATTGATATGGTCTGATGGTCTTTTTATATTTTGGACATATCACACTCCTCACATGATTAGCGTTTTTCTCTGTTCAAGGATTTTTGGTACTTTAATTTGTATTTGGAACAATGGACGTCGGTACTCTATCTGTTGCTTTACTATTCTACATATTGCTATTTCACTTTCTTATAGATGCCTCGGGCATATTTGGATGCTTTCTCAGATTGTCGATAATCTCCATGTGGACCGTTACTGGGTTTTATATCAAGTCCCTGTATGTGACATGGGGTATTTTTCTATCACTGTCTGGGGTGGGACTTCCACTTTTCTGGATGGATATTTGGGTTCCAATCTTCAGATGTGAAAATGTAATGACTTCATGGGCTGTTTTACTTCATATAATATATTCAAAACAACGTTTTTTCTCTTGTGAAAAAAAAATGATTAATGTTTATCACTCTGCCTTCAAAACTAGCGATGCTGGTCTATGTTGCTGGTTTATTGATATGGTTTGATGGTATTTTTATATTTTGGACATATCACACTCCTCACATGATTAGCGTTTTTCTCTGTTCAAGGATTTTGGGTACTTTAATTTGTATTTGGAGCAATGGACGTCAGTACTCTATCTGTTGCTTTACTATTCTACATACTGCTATTTCACTTTCTTATAGATGCCTCGGGCATATTTGGATGCTTTCTCAAATTGTCGATAATCTCCATGTGGACCATTACTGGATTTTATATCATGTCCCTGTATGTGACATGGGGTATTTTTCTATCATTGTTTGGGGTGGGACTTCCACTTTTCTGGATGGATATTTGGGTTCCAATCTTCAGATGTGAAAATGTAATGAATTCATGGACTTTTTTACTTCATATAATATATTCAAAACAACGTTTTTTCTCTTGTGAAAAAAAAATGATTAATGTTTATCACTCTGCCTTCAAAACTAGCGATGCTGGTCTATGTTGTTGGTTTATTGATATGGTCTGATGGTCATTTTATATTTTGGACATATCACACTCCTCACATGATTAGCGTTTTTCTCTGTTCAAATATTTTTGGTACTTTAATTTGTATTTGGAACAATGGACGTCGGTACTCTATCTGTTGCTTTACTATTCTACATACTGCTATTTCACTTTCTTATAGATACCTCGGGTATATTTGGATGCTTTCTCAGATTGTCGATAATCTCCATGTGGACCGTTACTGGGTTTTATATCATGTCCCTATATGTGACATGGGGTATTTTTCTATCATTGTCTGGGGTGGGACTTCCACTTTTCTGGATGGATATTTGGGTTCAAATCTTCAGATGTGAAAATGTAATGACTTCATGGACTGTTTTACTTCATATAATATATTCAAAACAACGTTTTTTCTCTTGTGAAAAAAAATGATTAATATTTATCACTCTGCCTTCAAAACTAGCGATGCTGGTCTATGTTGCTGGTTTATTGATATGGTCTGATGGTATTTTTATATTTTGGACATATCACACTCCTCACATGATTAGCATTTTTCTCTGTTCAAGGATTTTGGGTACTTTAATTTATATTTGGAACAATGGACGTCGGTACTCTATCTATTGCTTTACTATTCTACATACTGCTATTTCACTTTCTTATAGATGCCTCGGGCATATTTGGATGCTTTCTCAGATTGTCGATAATCTCCATGTGGACCGTTACTGGGTTTTATATCATGTCCTTGTATGTGACATGGGGTCCTTTTCTATCATTGTCTGGGGTGGGACTTCCACTTTTCTGGATGGATATTTGGGTTCCAATCTTCAGATGTGAAAATGTAATGACTTCATGGACTGTTTTACTTCATATAATATATTCAAAACAACGTTTTTTCTCTTGTGAAAAAAAAATGGTTGTTTATAGTCGAAGCGCTGCGGGGTGGTTTATTATATTAATATTTCACGGTCATTGGAACACCCACAATTCATAACAAATATTGGGGATTTACTGTCCTGTTTTAAAGTTTCATTTTTTTAAAAATTGAACCCACCGTCGGTATACCGATGCCTGGTAAGCGTCGGAATTACGACAGCTTAAAAACGTCGGAAGAGCGACAGTATAAAAACGTCAGACGAGCGACGTTCAAAACGCCGGACCACATTTCGTCAGAATTGCGACAGTTTACAAACGTCGGAAGAGCGACGTTCAAAACGTCGGACCACATTTCATCAGAATTGCGATAGTTTACAAACGTCGGAAGAGTGACGTCCAAAATGTCAGACCACATTGCGTCGGAATTGCGACAATTTACAAACGTCGAAAGAGCGACGTTCAAAACGTCGGACCACATTTCGTCGGAATTGCGATAGTTTACAAACGTCGGAAGAGCGAAGTTCAAAACGTCGAACCACATTTCATCGGAATTGCGACAGTTTACAAACGTCGGAAGCGCGATGGTTTGGGAAACGTCGAAAGAGCGACGCTTGTTTGGAAGCGACGGAAAAAGTGTCGGTAGTGCGACACTTTTTAAGTGCGTTGAAATTGCGACGGGATGGCAAACCACATTTTTCCTGTCCTCGAACTGTCGCTCTTGCGACGACTATGTATCAGAATAGTGACGAATTGGCCGTCGGAAATTGGGCCAAATTTTCTAGTGACTCTCAACGGAAAAGACCTACTACATCGTAGAAGGGGCCAGCTCAACCGATCCCACGACCAATGGTTGGTCGGGAATGGATTCCTTAATTTGAATTTTTGGGGGAGTGGGATTGACCAAGGATGACTCTTGACAAATTGTAGGATCAGGTGGTAGAGGACTCAATGAAATCCGTTTATAACCAGCTGGAAGGCATGGTGTAGAAACAGTTGAGTTGTCAAAAACTCGTTTGGCTTCATCCATATACGAACAAAGGTGAATGGCATGGTGCCCTTCACACAAATTACAGGGATTGGTGAGCTTACCCTGATTCTTAAGAGTTTTACCAACACTAGCTGAAGATGTTCCCCCAACCTAACTCTCGGAAGTCAAAGATAATGACGGACGACCGTTGGACCATGCTTCGAGCACCTTGGGAATTCCAGGGCAATCTCGAAGAAGATGGTTTCCCTGGCACAACATGCAAGGGAACTTAAGTCTCCGTGGAGGGTTGGAAGGTTTTTCGATGGAAGGCTTCTTAGGCGCAATAGCCGTAGAGCTAGCCTCTCCTTTATCTGACTTCTTCTTCTTCTTTTTAGCCACCTGGTTACTTGAATCCAGACTTTCACCAGGCAAAGTAGAAGAGGAGGATGTAGAAACAGGCGAAGAAGGGGAGAGGTCCACCTTGGAATCAACATGATGTTGTTCAGGCGGAAGAGACGGTTGAATAGTAGCTGGGACATTCGGGACCACAGAGGTTGAAAACAACCAAATAGGCAACCCAATAGTTAACCCGAGAAGGGACAACGTTGCCATATAAGGAGCGCCAACATTTCCAAAAGGAGGAAAAGGACCAGGATTCCCTTCAGAGGGGATTCCTTGGTTGGTGAACTCCGAAAAAGTCGCCGTCAGAAACAAATTTAGAACAACACCCTAAGGAAACTAACTTTAACCAAGAATATTTCGTGGGCAGTTAATTTTAAAACATTGAAACAAAACTCTGCTGTTTCATATTTTAAGAGTCGAGAAACAAGCAAAAGGTGACTCTATCACTTGCAGATTGGAAACAAGCATGAAAGGACAAGTGCTTGATGATGTTTTCAAATTTAAGGAGTCAGATAAGATCAAACTGACTGCTCCGGTAATCTAGGCAAAAAGGGTGTACCAGATATCTGTGAACTGAAATATACACCTTGGTTTCAAAATGAAAGAGAAATCAACCAAGGACTTAACGTACGTGTAGGCAATCTCCCCAAATGCTGTGTCCGGTGTATCACAGGTATAGGGCAGTAGACTTGACTTCCTATGGATAAAGGATAGCAACCTAGTGGGTTCTCCCTTTATATACGTGACGGTACGGGGAGCACAAGTCCGTACTAGTGCTGTCTAAAGCCAAGAGGCGAATGACAACTACTAGGTTTAACGACGCCGAAACATGTCTCTAACCTAGACCTCTAAATGTTTCGTTAATGTTTCAATGTTGCCTTAATGTAAATTGAATAAATTTTAATGTTAATCTTCAATTATGTTTCAATTTTCAGGCCCTAGCGAGTGTTATGTCTCAAAATCTCCTAAATGCACACTACATGCCACAGTATATCATTTCATTCAATGAAATTTAATTATGAGAGAGTTAAGAGCTTTTCATACAATAACAAAATGACCAGAAAACAATCACTAATGTCTCTAATGCAAGCTAATGAAAACTAAAATCTTTTCTTTCAGAGTTATAAATCACTAATAACACAGAAAAGATTCAATTTGCATTAACTAATTAAGAGAAAAAGAGTTTTTTTTGTTTGTTTGTTTGTTTGTTTTTTTGTTTTTTTTTTGTTTTGTTTTTTTTTTTCAGTGTTTGAGAGCAAAGTGCCCTAAACAAATGAAAACTAATGAAACGGGAAATTTGAGAAGCGATAGCAAAGGAGTAAAAACAAGCAAGTTTCACTCAATGCAAACACACAATTAGACCTCAAATTGACAAAACAATCCCTCGAAACCAAAAGAATCCCAAAGACTCAAATGAACCTGTAATCTAGGCCCAAAACAAGACAAGGCGGAATTCGAATGAGGAAGAAACCAATCACTCAAAGAACACAAATAAATGATAGACAACCACTAAACGAATGGAGAGAAGCAATCACAAAGTTGACTAAACAGATAGAAGCCAAAAACTCCCATGGGAGGCTCGACACACTATAGCACCTAGATGCCCTAGGGCTAGAATGTAAAATCGATAGAAGAGGGAAAAAAACCAAAGGATGAAGGCCAGAGTCAGTCAAACACGGCTCCAGAACACTCAGGCAGTCGTAAAAATGAAACCAAAATCACAGATCAAGCTCAGAAATCTCAAGACAGAGCAAACCCTATCACCTTACAGAATTGGGCGGCCTCGGTGTGCGCGCCGCGCCAATCGAGTTTACTAAGCAAAAATAAAAAAGAGAAATCCAAGAAACAAACTAGAGATGGTGAAGCTAAACAAAATCCAAACACACGAAAATAGCCAGCGAAAAGAGCTGATCAAGCAAGAAAAGTCAAGAATCGACCGAAAAGACAAGACAATACTCCAAATCAACATCTCCCCAGTGGAGTCGCCAATTTGTTGGAGAGGCGATCCCTACTAGCCCAGATTGGGTCTAGCAACAATCGTATCACGCTAAGGCGCAAGTTCCTAATTGCAATAGACCAAATTGCGAAGAAGGCCTACCTTAAGTCCAACACTGTTGTTCGTAGAGAAGATAGCGCTCCCGTTTCCTTGCTCCGGAAGATCACAATTCTCTCGCTTGTCGCAATCAAACACCTGCACATACAAGAAAAATGATGAACACACAAGTGTAAAACCCAATATATGCAATTATGTATCAGTCAGAGAAGACACAACTCATGATCAAAATGAACAATACGAGTGGAACCATAACCAAAGTTTCTTATCATTAATTAATACAAAGAAAGATACAACCTGCGCTCTGAAGCTGGATCTTCCTTCGGCGGGTCGACAGCGGAATACATCTCGATAAAGCTCGTCGGGAATGGGACAAGCCTCTCTCTTCAGTTGTCTTGACAATAATCTCCTTGCTACTGATTTGGCTCTATGAGGACTATCAAGGCTCTTGCAGCATTCTCTAGGGTATGAAGGCTCTTGAAGGCTAGCTTGCAAAGGAAAATGGAAAGCTTATATAGATTGTGGAAGGATAGTTTGGATCCATATAATCATGGGATTGGCCCTATCCTCAAGGAAGCTTCCATGAGAGGTGGAAAACCACTTCCTCTACATGGAGATCCAGAGCCAAACCTCCCAACTCAATTTAGAGACCAGTTCAAGAATTGGTTGGAGTCAATATTTCGCCATTTAAAAAAAAAAAACACTCCTTAATAAGCCTGGCGCGGGTATAACACTGTGTCAGTGCGCCAGCTGGCGTGCCCTCTTTGGAGGATTTCCCCCATTTGCGCGAGGGCTGAACTGGATAGTCGCGCGAAGGAAAAAAAGGCTATTTTAGGGTTTTTCACAAGGAATTGTCTTCAGGGGAATGAATGTCCTTATCTAAGGGGATGCCATGAAAGTGGTTTCAGGTCATGTCACTGCTCACAGGTCACAGAATAAGCCCTCCAATGTGCGGGACGGGGGGATTGTAGGGACGGTGACAAATTGCTGTGTAACACCCCTAAAGCATGAAGTCAAAATAATAATAACAATATTTTTTGAATGAGATGCTTTACACTGTGATGGGCTCAAACTAAAGCAGAGTGGCGACCTGCATCAATCTTACAATACATTACATTATGATATTTCCTCTTGATCACAAATTTCTAAGGGAAGGCATTCCCATGCTCAACACATAAACTATCTAATAACATGTAAATAGTGCAGAAAGTCGTCTATATTGGAATGTTTCCCAATACATACATGCCTATAGATATAGGCCCATGTTCGGATGATGATCTGTATGTAAGTTCACTGTACAGATGATGTGTACAACAATCCTGAAATCGCAGCCCAGATGGCTGAACTAGATCTGGGGTCTTCTTATCTCATTCACTCGATCATTCGGATACAAGTCTAGCCATGCGAATATATGATTTGTAGTTGAACATGGTAAGATATCGTTTGATTACCAGCCAATGATGTGAGCTGTTAACAAACGCGAGAGAACCACCATTGATGTCAATGGACCTCAAGGCACTGTAGTACATTTCGTAAGGCGTGAATAGATGATTTGATGTAGAATGCCAAACAAAATATTTTGGTCAAAAATCTGGAAGCAAGGATCTTTTCGATGCTGTAACAATATTCATGGTACTGGAATATGGTGTTTCTAAGTGAACTTCCTGGATGATGATTTTTCATCAACAGGAAGCCATTTTATTGTGAAATGGGAGTTACTGATTTCGGAGAGGAAGGATGACTTGATATAGGAATTTTCAGGGATGACTTTCATGAGAATGAAGGTTTATGAGTATTGCATAAGGATGAGTATTCACTGGATGACTTCTATTGAACATATCAGCGACACTAAGATGAGTTGACAGCGTTGACCCAAAACCAAAGTGAAGGTATGATGAACCATAGGTATGAATGAACGGTCAAGAAGATTACCCAACCTAAATAGTCACAGTGATGGATTGAAGTGTCATGTTCAAGAGCGACCTGCTACTGTAAAAATTTTTGTTCACTTTCCCAAATTTTCCCCGGTCATTTTTCGACTAGTACCTCTTTATTTTTTAACAAGCTTGAGGAGGATAATATATGCTTGATCTATAATTCAACCGTTCAGGCGAACAATGTATCACTATTTAATAATTTAACGAGTCTAGCGATGAATGAAACTC
Organism: Pinus albicaulis; assembly: GCA_034641835.2. Taxonomy (NCBI): domain Eukaryota; kingdom Viridiplantae; phylum Streptophyta; class Pinopsida; order Pinales; family Pinaceae; genus Pinus; species Pinus albicaulis. Next base: position 66,117,796 of record CM076572.1, on the reverse strand, counting down.
GATTCTTGCCATGATCGACAATCCCGTCGCTATTTTATGTTTTAACGAGCCTAACGACAGTGATAACCCGGTCCTTTTTCATGTTTAGAGAGTTTGAAAAAGAGGATGAAAAGAAAACTCCATACATACTTTGTCGTAAAGCTGTCGCTCAGATCCGAAAAAGTGTAAAATAATATCTGAGAGAACCTCTTTAGTCATGTTTGACCAAGGTATTCCTTTTTCGTAAATAATCTTAGTCTGGAAAAGGGTTAAACTTACACTAAGTAGATATCAATTCATTTACTTTTACGAGCTCGAAAAGACAAGTTATCGGCAATATTTTCACATTATCAAAGTCTGAAAAGAGCTAAAAGAAGACTCCAAGGGTTCATTTTTTGCTGTTCTTGAAGTTTGAAAAAGAGATAAAAGTGTGCTTCAAGTCTTTTTTCATTTTTAAAAAAGCTTTAAAAATAAGGATAAAAAGTATGCTTTGTGGTCAAATCATTCTTTGAAATAAATCTGCATGTCTAATCTGTTCATCAGTTATAAAAGCTATTGAGAACAACATCAAATGGATTAAAAATAAGTGTTGTTTACAATCCTCTATTGCTCCTGAAACCTACTCCAACAAGCTCAGAATGTCCAAATCATCTAGGATAGACTCTTTCTTAGACTAATTTGGTCAAATCTTGCTCCAGTTATGGCTTCCTCAATTTTGGCATAGGAAACCCGTCCAAAACTGGAGAGAACTCCAGTTAGCGCTGCTAATTTTGGAGTCCCGCCACAAATGGCGGACTTTGCCAACTCCATCGCCGAATTAAACTAGAGTTAATTATTATAAGCATGGATTAATTAGGACATAATATTGCTTATCCCTAAACATGTGTTTTAAAACAAATCCGAATTAACACAGATAAACTCATATTAAAATTGTTTAAGGGTTAATAAATCCCGCATTAAAACTTAAACTTTTCCATTTTCATTAGCACTTCGCCATAGGTCACGACATATGGTTCTATTGTGAGGGGGTTGGCCCCCTCCTCCACTTGACAGTGAAAACGTATTAATTCAAATATATTCTGCATGTGTAGTATTATAAGAACTGATATGCAGGTATGTTGGTAAGTCTTGGCACAAGATTCCTGGGGATGATCACTTCGCATTCGTTTAGGTTCCGATTGATTTTGAGTACTTCCATTTTTGAGCTTAACTCTGAGCACCTGATCATAAAATTCCTACAATTATCTAGACAACAATAACGTTCCTCCATTTATCCATGCCTAGACCATCTCTCTTTCCCCCAACTACATGTGCCCCTTTGACGCATCCCCCCACCACTCTTCGGAGTCTGCAGGGTGCTCCCCCCACGACCAAGCAATGAACCACCAAAATCCATGGAGGTCTCTCGACCCGCTCTTCCAATTGTGCGACCACCCCATCCAAAGCTTGGAGATGCCTTTGGTTCCATTTCCACGTGCAAGTGAGACCCTCGACCACTCTGATTGTCCAACATTTGCTTAGTTGGGGGGAGGGAAATAACATTGTGTGGCTCTAGATGCATCAAAGCAAGGACACCGACACCATGAAAAGGAGGAATGAATAAAAAATTACTAACTTGCATCTTATGACTGTAGGGAAACTCCACAACCACACTGGAAATGAATTAAACAGTATGACCAAGGAAGATGATAGACACTAAGAATCCATCCCAATGGTGAAACAATTAACCATCGACTCGCAGAACCCAACCCCTAATAGATACAACACTGACCAGAATCCCTTAGAGCAGACACCCCACCACCATGGGATACCTTTAAAAATGCAAAACCCCATGAGAGAGGCATTCAAAAGAGGAAACATGTTACCCTGTAGGCACAAAGGAGAGCCAAAATCTTGGATATCCAACCACCCACAACAAATCTCAGAAGTTGACCCAATTACTATGCATCGAACCCTTATCCTACTTAGAGAAGTCAGAGACCACACGTGAGAAAAGAAAGAAACCAATTAAGTAACCTTAACGGTGGGTATGGGGCCTTGACGACAGAAGCTCCACCAGTCCCAAGAAGGATGCTAAATGCAGAGGTTCACGTTGTTATCTGAGCTCAAGAATCGTCCAAAAAACCGCCACAATAACCAAGTGTTAGGCGGAATTATGAATTACGGATAAGACATTCTTCCCTAAATGTGGTGCAATGAATTTAGAACAATAGGTTAAAGAATTTACAGATACTTTTCCAAACAGTAAGTAGACACACAGAACAGATCAAGAAACTTACTTGGAGTCTAAGGGCTTCCAATTCTCCTTCCGTTGCTCTTGTTGTAGCTTCAAATCCAAGCTAGATCGCCAAAATATTTCCTGCAAGAATGAACACTAAATAGCAAAGAGATAGCAATATACAGACTCGTATTCAAGTTATTCATTTAAATCAATGAAATGAACCATATGTAGAAATTAGCTGAATAAATCACTTATTCAACGAAGATTAACCCGATCATACATCAATTTCGAATTGCATGCATAACACATAACCTTCTTCTACAATTAATTGTCACATGCGGAAATAATATAGAAGCAATCTTACATCAAATCAATCACACATTAACTCAGTATGTATGGGGAAAGCCTATAGCTGAAAACCCCCCAGCTATTGTGTATATTATAATGGAGAAATCATGTAACAATCATAGTACAAAAACTCTTCACAAGCTCTCATGCACTACCTCCCATGCTACACACTATCAAGCTAGATCCAGCAAATCACTTGCTCCAATCCTTAGCCACTTGATAGCCAACCTTGATTGCGTATTTTAATGCTAGGTGATGGCCTCCTTATATAGATAAACCACCAGCCTAAACTTTGCAATACTCATAGCTTACTCCACCTATCTATGTGTTGCAAATAGCAACGGTATAGTTACAACTGATAGCTAACTCTACCCTTTCATCTATCTCTTTCACTGGTCTTCACTGAACTGATCATGCACTGTAGTGAACTGAAGTGTTCTTGAGTTGACTAATGAGTTAATATTTTGTAAATTAAATATTATTTAATTTACTCCACTCATATCTAATTGATTAGCTAGTTAACTAATCTCAACTAGTTCAACTGAAATAAATAGAACACAACTCCACTATTTGTCCGGTTAACTCCTCCAAAACTTCTGCCACTGAAGTCTAACTGAAGCCAACCATGCAAGATGCCATCAAACCCTAGGAACCACGTGATTCCTTGTGTCAGTTGCATGAGCCACCTCTATGACTCAAACTGAAGTGCGCCAAGAGAGTAAACTGCTGTTTATAGTCAAAATATTATTAAGGGTAAATAATATTTGACTTCCATATTTTTAGGAGATCAGTCTAAAAATAGTTTGGGTCCTAAAAAATAGGGTCACATCTATTTTTACCGACATGTCGCATACTTTAAGAATCTCCAAGTAGAATTCCCAAATTATGCTCCGTATGTCTAAAAATAGACATAGTCTAAAAATAGACTTTGCGCCAGAATTTGCCTGCGGGCCCACTTAGTGAAGGCGACTTTATTTCACTAAGCTCCATCATCTTGCTGCATTCTCAACACCACATATACATCAAATAATAATTCATAATATGAAAGACATAAGCTTATACAGATATATATGTGGGAAAGTAAACATCAATATTTATTAATGGATAGAAGGAAGGTTACAACCAGCGATTGATTTAATGTCACCATCTCCATCATCATCCCAGCCTCATCACAATGAACATCTCTCCAACAACATATCACTCAAATTAATTCCTCAATTGAAATTCCACCAGCATTTCTCTACTCAAATTCTTCCTTCTCAAGCACTAGGATCTGTGCTCAATTTATAGATGAGCTGAAGGTAGTTTACAATCAATGAATCTCTAATAATATGCAAGACATGTTCCCAAGCTCAGAGGTGTCAAATGGACACATGGATTCGAAGTTTGACACATATGCACTCTTCTAGAAGGCACTGGCCAAGTGGAGATTCCAGAACAATGATAATTTCTCTCCCAATTGACCAACGCACCCTTGAGTGTCAGGAAGTGCTTTGCAGAGCACCCTTGAGTGGAGTTTCCTACACATGCAACGCACTTAGCCCCTTGAGAGACTGCGTTGGTGAGCTCATAGGTTTTATAACATATACTTCAAACCTTGGAAACCTTGCAATGGAAGTCAGGGATGATTTGTATTTGTTCTTTGTCTTAGGGCATGTAGCAACTGAAATGATAGGGAATGATAGACCCTATTCATTATTTATGGGGATGATTTCTAGTTTAATTAGGTCATTAGGAATGGTGCCCAAATTGACCTATAACATATTTCCCCCTAAAGCATGAAGTCAAAATAATAATAACAATATTTTTTGAATGAGATTATTTACATTGTGATGGGATGGATTTGAAGTGGAGTGGTTACCTGCATCAATATTACAATAAATTACATAATGATATTTCCTCTTGATCACGAATTGCTGAGGGAAGGCATTCCCATGCTCAGCACATAAACTATCTAATAATATGTACATAGTGTAGAAATTTGTTTATATTGGAATGTTCCCCAATACAAACATGCCTACAGATATAGGCCTATGTTTGGATGATGATCTATATGTAAGGTCACCGTAAATATGATGTGTACAACAATCTTGAAATCGTAGCCTGGATGGCTGAAACTAGATCTAGGGTATTCTTATCTCGTTCACTCGATCGTTCAGGTACAAGTCTAGCCATGTTAATATATGATTTGTAGTCGAACATGGTAAGACATCATTTGATTACCAGCCAATGATGTGAGCTGTTAACAAACGCGAGAGAACCACCATTGATGTCATTGCCCCTCAAGGTACTGCAGTAAATTTCGTAAGGCGTGAATAGATGATTTGATGTAGAATGCCAAACAAAATCTTTCGATCAAAATTCCGGAAGCGAGGATCTTGTCGATGCTGTAACAAGCCTCATGGTACTGGAATACGATGTTTCTAAGTGAACTTCTTGGATGATGATTTTCTGTCGATAGGAAGCCACTTTATTGTGAAACGGGAGTTACTGATTTTAGAGAAAAAGGATGACTTGATATAGCAATGTTCATGGATGACTTTCATGAGAATGAAGGTTTATGAGTATTGCAAAAGGATGAGTATTCACTGGATGATTTCTCTTGAACATATCGACAACACTGAGATGAGTTGGCAGCATTGACCAAAAACCAAAGTGAAGGTTTGATGAACCATAGGTATGAATGAACCGTCAAGAAGATTACCCAACCCAAACAGTCACAGTGATGAAGTGAAGTATCATGTTCATGAGCGACCTGGTACCTTAAAAAGTTCTGCTCACTTTCCCAAATTTCCCCCGGTCATTTGTCGACCAGTACCTCTTTATTTTTTAACAAGCTTGAGGAGGATAACATATGCTTGAGCTATAATTCAACCCTTCGGGCAAACAATGTATCGCTATTTTATAATTTAACGAGTCTAGCAATGAATGAAACTCGATTCTTTCCATGATCGATGTCAATACCGTCATTATTTTATGTTTTAACGAGACTAAGGATAGTGACAACCCGATCCTTTTTCATATTTAGAGAGTTTGAAAAAGAGGATGAAAAGAAAACTCCATAAGTACTTTTTTGTAAAGTTGTCACTCAGATCTGAAAAAGTGTAAAATAATATCTGAGAGAACCTCTTTAGTCATGTTTGACCAAGGTATTCCTTTTTCGTAAATAATCTATCTCAGTCCGGAAAAGGGTTAAACTTATACTGAGTAGATATCAATTCATTTAATTTTACGAGCTTGAAAAGACAAGTGCTCGGCAATATTTTCACATTATCAAAGTCTGGAAAGAGCTAAAAGAAAACTCCAAGGGTTCCTTTTTTGTTGTTATCGAAACTCGAAAAAGAGATAAAAGTGCACTTCAAGTCCTTTTTCATTTTTAACAAAGATTGAAAAATAAGGATAAAAAGTATGCTTTGTGGTCAAATCATTCTTTGAAATAAATTTGCACGAATAATATGTTAATCAGTTGTAAAACCTGTTTAGAACAACATAAAATGGATTAAAAATACCTGTTTCATGATAAAAATATTATAAAACCGTGGTCATAGCAATAAATATTCTTTGCAAACAATTAAATGACAAAATAAAAAGAGTTTTACTATTCATTTTTATCATTCAATAGTCACCATTTTCATTTTGGAGCTTTGAACTTGTTTCTGCCCCCGAACTTCAGTTGTTGATTGCGATCGATTCTGTGGACTGTTTTCATCGCTGTTTGATCCAGGTTAGTGCCATGAACCTTCTCTTTCTTTCAGTAATCATTTCATTTCCTTTCACTGAAAATTTTTAGGGTTTTTACCCCCTTAGGGTAAATTTTGCTTCTAAAAAGGGCAACACACCCTTGAGCATCGAAAAGTGCATTGTAGAGCACCTAAACTAAAGTATAGCTGCATATGCAACACACTGTCCCTTGTTCAAGATTACGTTGGGCTCAATCTCCATTTTTTTTTCTTGCACTATGCCCAAAATTTGTCTAATTTTGTGCATTGAAAGGAGTCTAATGAGTCTTATGGTTATGTTTCAGGATCTCATTGGACTATAATGACAATCACATGGAGAGAAATAGATCATGAAGAACATAATATGGTTTCCCTAAATGATCCGGGTATAGTAAGAGCCCTAAGAGATTGTGGGTTGTTAAAGTACTTCCGCTTGTCAGGGATGAGGCAACAGATAGAAATCTTGGAGTTCCTAGTTCAAGCATGGGATCTGGCTATTGAGGCATTTCACATTAGGAAATAATTGGTTCCTATTACAGTAGAAGATGTAAATTTTCTCACAGGTTTGTTGAGGAGAGGCTTACTTATTTCCCTCTCAAGGTCTGCTCTTGGAGGAGAGACTGTGAGAGATTATGTTTTGCAGTATTGCTATACAAGGGCAGAGCTAAGAAAATATGGGAAGATAAACATCCAGGATGTTTGATATTTTCCTTTGAGAACCATTATTTTCACAATCGCAAAACTTTCCAGCACCATTACACTACATGTAGCGAATAGATCATATATGTAGTATGTGCTGGAGTGCATGGAGCCAATAGTATTCAATTGGTCTGAAGCTGTACTTTCCCAAATAAAGGAACAACTGAACAAATAAAAGGGAGGAAGGAAGAAGAAATTCAGTTATGGTTCGATCCTCATTTCATTTTCCTTAGAGTGGATTCCATTGATGCAGCCTCAGCATGTGGTGCTAGGTGTGTCTAATCCTAGAGATCCGAGGATGCAGAGATGGGTAGAACTAATGGGTACGCATGTAGGACAATCTACCATTGTGTTCTCAACTGCGTTCTTCGCCTGGTTCAGGCGACGGGTTGTTGCCATTGATGAGTATGCATACACAGGCATTGATTTCCGAGGAGATCTAGACTTAGCCTTAGCAGAAGGCGCTCAGTGGGGTACAATAGGTAAAAAAAAATTGACCATGTTTTTTATTTTCCTAAGGTTTAGAAAATGTTTTTTGTATTTTTGATGTTTTTCGAGGACTAAAATAAAGTTTTGATTTAATGCAGATGTTGGTCGAGTTCAACCGGTGGGGGAACCAGAGCATGGAGCAGATGAGCTAGCAGAGAGGGATGTCAGGAGAGTAGTCCTCCAGGATCTAGACATGGTTGAGACCCTGACTGAACTTCGGCAACACATAGAGGGGTTGACCTTCGGGATTCCAGATTATTGGATCAAAGAGTTACCCATGTGACTACAGCGCAACACTATAGATGTTCCTAACCACTGGATGCGGTTACTGCATAGCATAGCTAGATCTATAGCATGTTACCATGAGCACCACTAGTTTACTTTTGACATGCTGCATACATTTTGAGGTCAGATGACCAATGTGTCTTGGGCACAAATTTTTGTAAAAACCTATAACTATCTATCTATTTGATTTCAATGTTTTCCTATGTTTATTACGTAATCCTATTCAATTATGTGAATGTTTTCTTTACATGTGTTGCAAATGTATTTCTAAAACTTGATTAGCCAAAGAATCAGTCAATGTATTCAAATTTCTAGAAATGTGTTGATATTGAAAAAAATCAAAGTGTCTTTCCAAAAGTCGAACTCTTAGGAACAAACGATGCTGTGTTGGATTTATAATAGTATAAACACTAGTAAATTGTAATACCACAAGTTGTGAGTCTAATTTTATAATGATGCAGTTAATACCAAATGATATGGCATCAGAGAGAAGTTCAATCAATGCACTATACTCAACGATATTGTTTGTCTATATACCAATACAAATCCCTTGAAAACTCATTAACTCGTCGTTCGAAGCGAAAATGGCCCACACTGCAGAGGATAGATTCTGCGTACTACGAATAGCACCATTAGCATATCCAACAAATGGTTCCAAATATTCACACATTTGTGATGACATGTAAAGTGGATTACTAACGTCAAGAAAACTCTAAAAAAAAAACTAAGATAGTAAATGCAAATCAACAACATATATATACAATATAATACAAAAAGTTACTACGCTCATGATTAAGCATAGTAACGTTTCAGATACAACCCATTTCTGGGTTGCACTAATGGAATTCCATCATAATCTACCAACTCATAGTCACCCTTAGCAAGAAATATTTTGACAATATAGGGGCCATGCCATAATGGCTCAAATTTTCCTGTACCTATTACATCATCTTCTTGATCATAAAGAAGGACCAAGTCGCCCTCTGAGAAAATGCAAGGCTTGACATTTTTGTTGTATTGCACCTTTATACGTCTCTTATGTGCTTCGTTGGCCAATTGGGCTTCACGACGCGTTTCATCAATATGGATGAGGTTAAAAAGACGCGCTTCCTCTTCTTAGGTGTCAGGTAACAAGTCCATTGCGAGTTTTAATGATGGTATTTCACATTGGATAGGAAAGATAGCTTCCAGACCATATACCAATTGAAAAGGGGTAAATCTGGTTGTGCTTCTCACCGAGGTTTGGTACGCTCGCAAGGCTGAGTACAGGATCAAATGCCAGTTTCTCTTATGAACTCCTATCATTCGTTGAAGCATACATTTAAGAATCTTGTTGATAGCCTCAATTTTTCCATTTGATTATGGATAATAAGGAGTATAATTATCATGTCACAATCCTAACTTGGCAGTCAATTCAGTCATCATGTGATTGCGTAAATTCTTCCCATGATCTGTAACTATAGCCCGTGGGACCCCAAACCATGCAATAACATGATTAAAGTAAAACAATGCAACTATCTGTCCTGTGTTGTTGAATGTAGGCATCGCTTCGACCCGTTTAGTAAAGTAGTCTACTGCGACAATAATATAACGATGCCCCCCAGACAAACGACGGTTACAGGTCATGGAGTTAATACCCCGTTTTGAAAATGGTCCCACAACGACAACATGATGCATTGGCGTTGGCGGTTTGCAGATTTTACGATAAAAAATCTGGCACGCATGACAACTTCTAACCGCGAGGATGCAGTCGCGAAATATGGTAGGCCAAAAGTAACCAGCGCAGAGTATCTTCTGTGCGGTAGTGTATCCAGATAAATGTCCACCACAAGCCCCAGAATGACAATCATTTAATACCTTTTCGGCCTCCTCATGAGTGAGGCATCTTCTTAAAATTGTATCAACACCACGACAATAAGTGTATCACTAACGATCAGATAATCTTTGGCTTGGTATCGAATACGTCGCTATTCAGAGCGAGAGGTATTAGGCCGAAAAGTTTGAATTTGGAGATAAATGATGAAATATCCATGCCAAGGATCAGATGATCTGATTAGAAATAGAGACTCGTTAGGAATTGACGGTTCCGACGTAATAGCAGTACTATCAGAGGGAAGGTCACGGAGAAACTCAGCCAAACCTAAAGACTTATTTGACTTGGATTTGATGAATTCCAAATCAAATTCCTGCAAAATGACAATCCATTTTGAATATTTCCCCCTAGAAATTGACGTGATAAGATATAAGTCATGGGGTTGCAATCCAAAACAACAATGGTCTTTTAGAACAGGATATAATGACGAAATATTTGGACAGCTTGAACAAATGCCAAGGCGAGCTTTTCTACATACGAATACTTAACTTCCATATTATTGAGATTATGACTCAAATAATAGATCGGATGTTATATCCCATTTTCTATTTGGACAATTACCATAGCAATGGTTGTATCAATCATGATGATATATAGGAAATAATCACTCTAATAATTGGGGGGATACATTAATGACGCCCGGACAAGAGTATCCTTGACAACATCAAAAGAAGCTTGTGCAACTTGGTCCCAATGGAAGGGAACCCCTTTTTTCAAGAGCCAAGTAAATCCTTTAGCCATTTCGGCATAGTTGGGTATAAACCTCCTTAGGAAGTTAGCCTTTCCTTGAAGTTTCTGTATCTGAAGTAAATTTGATGGCGCATGAAAATCAAGAATGGCCTGAACCTTTAATGGGTCAATTTGAATTACTTCTTTTGAGACGACGAATCCAATAAAACGACTAGAACCAACAAAAAACACACATTTATGTGGATTGAGGCGTATTTTGTAGTGTCGGAAGTGTAAGAAGATGGCTCTCAAATGCATCGGGTTATTAGTTCGATTTCGTGAATGCACGAGTAAATCATCTAGATAGGGTTGAAAAATGTGATTGATGTCATTGAAAGCATAATCCATTGCTCTCTGAAATGTTGCCCAAACGTTCTTTAAACCAAACAGTAGTTTCCTTTAAGTGAATGTGCCCCAGGTACAGATGAATGTTGTCTTATGTTAATCCTCTGGGCGGATATTGATTTGATTGTAGCCCTAAAATCCATCCATGAACGAAAATATTTCACAGCTAGCACAATCATCAATGATCTGGTCAATAAAGGGAGTAGGATAGTTGTCTTTCAGACAAGCCATATTGACATCCCGATAATCGATGCACACTCTGATGGTTCCTTGTTTTTTCATGACAGGAATGATGTTGGAAACCCACTCAGTTAGCAGAACAGGGTAAATGAAACCAGCACGCAAATGTTTCTCAACTTCTACTTTAATGGAAACAACCTTCTTTGAATGAACAGGATGAAGGCGTTGACGTACTGGTTTGACATCAGGATACATATTAATAGTGTGTTCAACGATACTAGTATATATGCCTGGCTTTTCCTCGTAAGACCAAGCAAATACATCACGGAATTCATGAAAGACAAAGCGATATGTTTCCAATTCTGATGAAGAACATGATACGCCACCATGAATATTTTCTACCATGCCAGGTTTGGTCAAAATATCGATAGAAATGGTTTCTTCAATAGTTGACAAATTTGGCTCGGAATCGATTGCATTAATAGTTAAAGAATTCGAAAAGAAATTTTTAATTGATGGGTGATATAGTTCACTAAGATAATTTTCTTCATAATTAGGAAGATGGGAACTATGATGATAATCTTCCAATGGTTCTCCTTCTGACATCATGGTTTCCAAAATATTCTCATCTGTTAAGAAAGTTGAGGAAAAGGATCATATGGAGTACCAAAATCTAAGGAATGATTAACCAAAACAACCGGCGACGTTGATTTCAGATTTTCCACCCAAGCCAGATAGATTGATTGCTATGTCAACTCAATAGGGCTAGGCAGCAAGAAGTCATCCAATGTAACAATTTCATAATCACCCGTACTCTTCCTTAAGCCAGATGGAGTGGAAGAGATCATGTAGCGGGTCTCTATACTTGCAATTTCTGCCAACGTCACAGGCGGCAGTAATGCAAAGGTTATCATGAGAGTGGAATACCTTAAGAGTCCTACACCAATGTTCTGAAGTGCTAGTTGGGGTGCGTGAACGAACATAACACTTCCAGTTACCTGCGAAGTGGAGGAAATTAATGATAGTTGATTAATGACTGTGATTGTACCTTTATATGGAAAGGTGATCATTCTAAAATATTTAGAAACAATTGCAGTCATAGCATATACCCATGGCCTTCCAAGTAGAATATTATAGTCAAGGGGTCCTCAACAACCTCGACATCAACATTCACTGTTTTGCCCCCCAATTCAACATGCAGGTTATTAATAATACCACAAGGCTTATATGTATGTCCATCGAAAGCCTTCAACGTTGTTGATGATTGAGATAAGCGCGGCGAGCCAAGTGACTTCCAAAAATTTAGAGACATAATGCATGTAGATGCTCCCTCATCAATAATAGTGCGATGAACAAGGTGATTGAGAACATTTACTTGTATGGAGAATGCTAATTCTACTGGTAATTGTGGCACATAGCCCGTATGATTAAAGACAACAAGATTAGAATCAGTTGGATCAATTCCACCAATAGATGACAATAAAGCCTATTTTTGGGAGGGACAATATTTTAATACCTCAAGAGCAAACATAGCTAAAGGGATTGAGCCAAATATTCAACTATATTATAATTTTGAGCAGCTCTTTCTCGAGTATTATATGTCGATTTGTGAATTACTCCATTAGGTGGCTTAATTGTCAATTCAGGAATAGCAGTAGGTGGTATCGATTCCGTAGATGGAGTCGTAGTCGAGGTAGTAGGTTGATCAGTTGCATGACTACCATAATCTTTATTACGCATTAACACAAAAATATCTATTGAAGGTTTTGTGACAGATAACATAAGCACTTGGGAACTAGAAGGTGGATCCGTAGCAACCAAATTTGTGTCCGGATTCGGAAACAGATCTGTCAACATAGCTGACGCATGTGAAGTCTTAACTGTTTTTGAGACTTCAGCACGGTGAGGACAATCCTGAACAAAATTTTCCTTAGGACAGATTATGCATGGATAACGAGGTTTCCTAGGTCCAGACGATTGATCAGATGATCTTTCCTGCAGGTTAGAAGTTTGCTTTTTCTTAGATTTCCATTTTTTCTTACTTTCAAGTTGCTTGTCACTTTTTCCTTTTTCAAATGACACGACATTTATTTTGGAAGAAGGTGCAGGATCAGATGCAATAGTATGATGTGTGCCTGCAGTACCAGTCAAACCATCTCTGACATGATAGTCCTTTAATTGTGGAGGAACAGTAAAATTAGATCGTGGCGCATTAGGAATTTTTTCATAGTGTGCGCTAGATTAGGTATAGATCAAGTCTAAATATTGGGCACGAGAAATAACTTTCTCTTCAGTGACGACACCACCCTTAGCCACATACTTAGTTATAGATGGTAACAGGGACTTAATGAACCACTCAGCAAGGAGCTGATTAGGAACAAATGTCTTAACCATTCTACGACAACGATGCCACTCATGAATATGATCAGAAATGTGAGTAGCCTTAGTCTGTTTGAAATTGGTCAAGATTTTCGTTACAGTTTCATATCGTATGGGTAACTGGAAGTGAGTCAAAAAGATAGTAGCTAGGGCAGTGAAATTATCAAAAGAAGCTCTAGGTAACTCAGTGTACCATTTTGCAGATGGACCAGTAAGCGTACGCTGGAAAAGACGTAGTCGAACAGAGTCATTATTCAGGGAGTTTGATGAACACCACAAATGATAAGTCATAACATGAGTCGATGGGTCTTCCCCAGGGTTTCCATTAAACCTAGGAATATCCGAGAGTAATTTGTGAGGTATCATCGACCACTAAGGAGCATAGTTGATTGGATCATTGGTTGGCTGATTTAATTCTGGTAACTCTAAATTTGCAACAAAAGGCAACTGTTGATTAAGGTCAGGTTGAGCATAGCCATGGTATGATGGAATTGCTTGAGAAACAATCCTTTGAGCACCAGCATAAGGAATCTGCTGCTAGTAACCCAGATAGAGGTTTTTTTTATAAGAAAATGCTTGAGGATTATGTTGACCAAAACCTAGGTACGATACTTGTTGAAATGAAAGTTGAGGTATTTGCGCTTGAGGCTGCCAAGGGGTCTATCCACCAATGTTATAACCCAAATTAGGATAACATGGATTAAGTTGAGGATAATTATAACCTGGTTGTGGCTGTGACATCCCATAAAATGGTAAACCAACTTGTGAATATATGATTCCAGGTACAGTTTGTTGTTGTAAATTGGCCAAAGGATTTGGATTCTATGGGCCCAATACTTGATGGTATTGAGTTGAAGGACCCGCCTGAAATGGTTGTTGTACAACATTTAGATTTTGTAACAGGGGTAAATATGTATTAACAAGTGGAAGTGATGTGGGTGTAACAGGTTGAACTGGTTGATACAAGTGTACAACCGTTTGTGATTGGATAGGCAGAGTGGGTTGCCATTGAAAAACATTCATTTCAACATTAGGTTGACCAAAAAATGATGGAGTACTATCAAAGTGGGTGACCAAAGGTTGCCCCCCTGCATGAGGAGGATAATAAGATGGAAAATATTTCTCTCCAAATGCAGGGAGTCCAGTTGATATGGTACTGGATGAAATAGACCCAGAAGGACCAGCCTGATATTGCCCCGATGATGTGTATAAAGAATCAAGTCGTTCAGTACTCACTATAGTTTTACCAGTTAGAATACTAGACAATGACATTGGTGAATTCCATGGGTTTGAAGATGCACTAGAAAAATTATAGATAAAGATTTATAACCTGATGGGACCGAAGGGCCACCATGAAAATATGATTCTGGTGAAGTTGTAAACATCGACGGGGTAGCGAGGGCAGGTGTTGACGTAATTGGAACAGATGGCCCAACCGAAGATGTTGGTTCAGGAATGGTTACTTGACCAAATGTATACCTTTTGAATCAACAGGAATGTGAATAGGAATGTGATCAAAAAAATAAAAGGGTGGTGATTGAGGAAAAGACTCCTACAGGTAAAGATCCTCCCCAAAATGGGTTGGAGTTAAAGGTGTCTCGTCTTGTGGGATTTATTCAATCGAAATCAAACTAGGTGGAAGTATTTCGTTGTTAGGCCCAAAGTATATTTTAGGAGGCTAACTGTGTGACATGGGAGACTCAATGGCTACATAAAATTGTGGGATGACTAATGGAGGAACAACTTTTGGTTGTTTGACTTTAGGATTCAAATTTTATAGCAAAGAAGAGACAGAATCTGGATCAAATTCTGATTGAACAACGTTGGGTTCAAGAGGTATGGTCTCACTGATTGGATGGATCGTGACCACGGGTAGCTGTGAGGACTCTGTCTCGACAATAGTAGACAAACCAAGATGTGTAGAAACAACTTGTGCCGAATCTGGTATATAGGAATATGATGCTTCACCAGAGGTACCGATAGTACTGGTTTCGGTAGAGTGATGTCCCCTTCGCCAACCAGGAGTAACTTCTGGTGGTAAAGGTGGTTTCAATGCTAATCTATGTGAACGACGGGGAAAAGTATTTTGTTCTTCCACGATGACTGATTTGTTTTAACCAGAAACAAATAAAAAAAATAAAAGGGTAATGCTAGGCAAAAGGATTACCAAGAAACTATGAACTGCATAATACCTCCTAGCGAACCAAGAAGTACGGGCAGGAAATATCCCCAAATGCTATGTTCGGTGTATCACAATTTACAAGGCGGCCGACTCAGTTCACTATGGATGGATAGCAACGTAAATTTGTCCTCCCAAATATACTCGAAGGTACGTGGAGGCCCAAGTCTATATTAGCATAGTCTAATGTGAAACCGCATAGTGAGAGAACCACTTTATACTTTTCGTACTGTAACACCACCCGATATACCCGAGAGTACGTGGAAGAGAAACGATATACTTATGCACGTGGAGTGAAGTGTCACACTCAGAATGTATCATAGGCAATTAACAACAACTGCTATGTTTTACGACGCCGGAACACGTCTCTAGCCTATACCTTCTAAATGTTATTGTTATGGTTCCAATGCTTTGTTAGATAAATTGATTTAAATTTTAAGCTGATCTTGTTTATCAATTTTCCTTTCAAGGTTCACCATGATGATGTATTGGAAATTCCTAAATTGCAAACTAAAATGATAAGCAATCTTTTCAATTTTAGTTTTTTTAATAAAAATCCTAGCTACTAGAGGGAAAGAGAAATCAATTTGAGAGCGGACAATCAAAGAGCACAAACTAATATGTAGCTTTCCTAATTGTTCTTATGCAAAACACACAATCCACTACATGAAAATGTTGGTTTTTATTTTCAGTCCCTTTAGTGTGAATGCAGAAAAGGAAACTAAGTGCATCAAATCAATAAAAACAAATGCCTTTTACTTTGAGAAATGAGGAATTTAACAACAATTTCTCTTTTTAGGAAAAATGAAGATTTTAACTAAAATTTCTCCTATAGGAAATGAAGAATTTAACGACAATTTCCTTTTCAAAATCAAATGGATCTAATGCAGTAATGGAAATACTTTGAAATTCATTCGTCAATGATAAATGAAAACACTTTAAATAAACAATGAACAAAATTTTCTTTGAAAGGAGGAAGAGGTAGGTAAAATCATTGGTCTCTATGAGGCAACAGGCTCTTTGAAAACACAGAAAACAAAACTTAAAGAAAATGCAATGAAAAATTCAATAGGAATTTGGTTGGCTCTAGGGGGAAACACAATCTCTAAGGGGAGACAGTGCGTTGCAATGCACTCCTGAGTGAGAGATAGTGCTATGCAAAGCACTGTGTCATGTTCAATAGTGCGTTGGGTGCAATAGAGAATAAAAACTCAAGCTCTTTAACACACTTCTAATGTAAATTTGAATTCAAAAAGCCTAATATTTTAGAGTAAATGCTATTGGGTTGATAACAGAGGCAAAATACACCAAGGATGAAGGGTAAATGCCCCAGTGGAGTCGCCAATTTGTTATGTAGAATTATGAATTATGGATAAAACATTCTTCCTTAAATGTGGTGCAATGAATTTAGAACAATAGGTTAAAGACTTTGCAGATACTTTTCCTAACAGTAAATAGACACACAGAATAGATCAAGAAACTTACTTGGAGTCCAAGCGCTTCCAATTCTCCTTCTGTCGCTCTTGTTGTAG
Source organism: Pinus albicaulis (assembly GCA_034641835.2). Classification (NCBI taxonomy): domain Eukaryota; kingdom Viridiplantae; phylum Streptophyta; class Pinopsida; order Pinales; family Pinaceae; genus Pinus; species Pinus albicaulis. Next base: position 66,100,839 of record CM076572.1, on the reverse strand, counting down.
CTTCAAATCCAAGCTAGATCGCCAAAATATTTCTTGCAAGAATGAACACTAAACAACAAAGAGATAGCAATATAAATATGCCTATTCAAGTTATTCAGTTAAATCAATGAAACATGAACCATATACATCAGATAAGAATTCATAATATGAAATACAAAAGCTTATATATAAATGTGTGTGTGTGTGGGGGGGGGGAGTAAACATCAATCTTTATTAATGGATAGAAGGGGAGGTTACAACCAACGATTGATTTGATGTCACCATCTCCAGCATCATCCCACCCTCATCACAATGAATATCTCTCCAGCATCATATATATCACCTCAATTAAAATTCCACTAGCATTTCTCTACTCAAATTCTTCCTTCTCAAGCACTAGGATCTGTGCTCAATTTATAGATGAGCTGAGGGTAGTTTTACAATCAATGACTTTCTAATTATAGGAAAGACATGTTCCCAAGCTCAGAGGTATCAAATGGACACATGGATTCGACGTTTGACACATATGCACTCTTCTAGAAGTTATTGGCCAAGTGGAGATTCCAGAACAACGAGAATTTCACTCCCAATTGACCAATACACCCTTGAGTGTCGGGAAGTGCTTTGCAGAGCACCCTTGAGTGGAGTTACCTACATATGCAACACACTTATCCCCTTGAGAGACTGCGTTGGTGAGCTCATAGGTGTTATAACATATACTTCAAATCTTGGAAACCTTGCAATGGAAGTCAGGGATGATTTGTATTTGTTCTTGGTCTTAGGGCATGTAGCAACTGAAATGATAGGGAATTATAGACCCTATTCATTGGTTCAATCTCACGCATTGGTTCTGTGGATGATGCCCAAATTGACCTATAACACCAAGGTGCGTGCGATACTAGAGGTGGGTCACCCTCCATATACCCTCGACGTTCACCCGCTCTCTCTCCCATCAAGGATGATGGGAAATTCATACACCAAGCATTAACGTTTTCTATACTAAGATCACCATGAGAGGATGGGAGGTCAACCCCCACGCCGATGACCAAGTGTTTGACATCATCGTCCATGCGTGAGATTGATTGTCGTGTTTCTCACCCCCATCGGGGATAAATGATATTCATCTTAAATCAAGAAGAGTATTGCAAAAAAAATCTCCAGCTTTCATTGAAAAATAACATCCAAAATAAGAAGATTCATATGAGGTCCACGATTCATGGATTCCCGTTGATGAAGAGAAGTTTTTGGAACCTAATATTGAAGAGTTTCTTGCATGCCTATCACCATATTCTATGAACAAAGATCACATCTTTGAATACTTGCATGTAATGATAGCATGAATCTAAGGAAGACAAGATTACATTAAATCTTGGTTCAAGATAGTCATCAAATCCTAGTTCTCAATTCTTCAATGTTTTTTGACATCATCTCAATCAAGGGAGTTTGTCTCTCATATATTGGTATATATCAAAACATATATTTCAAATCTTCATATGAGTTTATTTATCATCATGTTATGCACATGGTTCCATTGGAAGTATTCTTATACTTGAAAGAAACTTTCTTTTTCAAGTAGAGTAGGATAGAATATATATATATATATATATATATATATATATATATATATATATATATATATATATATATATATAAAGTAAAAAAAATGAGAAAAAATATATTTAAAAAAAGAAGTAAAGAGATTAAAAAAAAATACAAGAAAAAAAGTATTGTTGTGAAAACCAGTTTACTAGCGCAATTGGACACAAGATTTGCTTGAAAACTAGGAAACTAGCGAGCAAAGTTCATGATAAATTTTGTAAATTCCTGTTGTTTTCAATATTTCATTATGTTTCTTCAAATAATTTTTCGGTTCTATGCTCAAGTTGGATAAAGTGGGATTCCTCAAGGCCCACCTTCCAAACAGATTGTGTCCCATCGACTTCAACACTTTATTTGGGGCCAAGATCAAAGATTATTTTAAGTGCCTTGGAGCTTGCATAAATCAATGGCAAACCTCTTCACTGAAAACAATGAGAATACAACAATGTCTCTTGATTGTTAGATCGTGTTATTCACTCGACTTCAACACATTTTTTTATACTCGTGAAGATACACTCTTGTACCTTGACACTCATTTACATTATTGGTGAGTTGTCTCGCATTGGTTAACGATTGACATTAGTGGTCGGTAATCTAATGAATTATTTCTATGTTTTAATTCAATCAAATCCATTCACATAGATTGAATTGTACTAATTGGGGTTATATTTGAAGACTATATGGTTTATGATATCAACACCAACTTACAACAGTGTTCCAATAAATCAAGGTTTAGTTCCTAATTCTAGTAATAAAAAGGCACAAAGGCTCCAATTTCATATTTCAAACTTTATTCATACAACCAATAGAAAAGAAGAAGCATATCAGTTTCTTTCATTCCACATTCCATAATCAACAGTAACAACCAAGATCTCCTAGATGCATAGCCTATGAATTTTCAGGTAGGTGAATGTATGTTGTTTTCTAATCTTTAATCAATAGTTCCTTGAATGTTAAAAGACATATATTTGGAAAATTTCTCATATGACATTTCTTTCGTTTTTCAAATATAGAAAACACCTTTAGTTTGGGGGGGGGGGGGGGGAGGAGATATTCATTACCCTTTTTTAATTCAATATTCCATAACCTCATGTATTGTTGACCAACATGGTTTTTCCAATTGACTATTATTTCTATTCAATTCAAATATAAATATGTTTTGGAATGACTCATATTATGAGAAATGATCAATTGCTATGTATATAAATGGGTCTTCCTTTTCAATTTATTTTCAAGTTTTGTTTGTTGCAGCAAGGAGAAAAGTAAAATAAAAGTGTTGCTACACAAGAATCAACACTCGCAACAGTTGTGGTTCCCACACAAGGACCAACCACAAGAGCTGCAACTTAGATATCTTTCAAAGAATGCTCCATAATAACAAGCTCTAGAGAAAAAAAAAAAGAGAATTGTACAAGACTTTGCAAAATATGCAAATCTTGGAAAAGTATCTCAAGTCACAAAACGATGTGTTGATAAAACATAATCTTTCACTCCAAGAGGCTACAAAAAATGAGATGAATTTAGTTCATGGGAATCAATGCAAGATTGCATGAGGAAATGCAACATCTTCAGTTGGGGAGAAATGTTGGGTCTCCAAAATGTCATATTTTTCATCTTTTTTTCATTCACTTCTACCATATTCCACTATATTATAACCGTACACTAATACCATTTTCATAATCACATATGGGTTTATCATTATTATTTTCCAAAGCACTATTTTAGTATTTTGAGTGAATTTATGGTTAAATATTAAAAAAAAAAAACATGTATTCACTTATATATAAAAGTCGAAGGAGTTTTGTGATGTGTGTAGGCATATTTGAAGATTCCAGCAAAGTCATATTTGGACTCTAAGTCTCAAATTCAAATTTATTTTTCAAAATCTTGAAGATTTGAAGAATGTTTGAGATAGTCATTGAAGCACATTTAATGGAGAAAAATCATGAAAGTTTTGATAAGATTTCTTATCAAATATTTAAGAGATTTTTCAGAGGATATGTTGAGATGTTACTTGCTATATGTTAACACATGGTTGTAACCACATGAGATATTTGTGGATCTAGGAGATATTTGCAGATATAAGAGAGATTTGTGGATCTACATTTATTAATTAGTTGTCTTAGTTTTTGTATAAATAGGAGTGCCTTATCCATTCAAATGGAGGAACACTTGGAGCATAATTCCAAACTATGATGGAGTAAAATACATTTGATAAGTTGTGTTATTTATTTTAGAGTTTTATATTCTTATTTTGTTGTAAGATGTAGTTTTATAATTCATGTAGTTTCATAATATATGTAGTTTATATTAGTTTTCCTATGTTTTAAATTAGTTTCTTTTTCAGATCAAAAATAGCATTTTGTTTAATGGTGCAATTATGAGCTTTCAACACTTGATCAAAGATGGTGATTTAGATTAACAACAAATTTTGAGCATCCAAATTATAACGCATTTTTTGTCCAAACTAAGACAAATATTGAAAAACTAAAACATGGGTTTTGTGCAGAATGAGCCAATTTAGTTACCGTTTGAGAATTTCTTCAACAAATTGCACAGTTTTGGAGATTTTTATGGATATTGAAAATGTATTTTTTCAGATTTCGCATTATGGCCAACAAATATATCAATAGAAAAAAGAATTTGAACTATCCATCAAATTAAGAACTAGATCACTCATTTTGAACCTAAATATATTTAGTTTTTGAAGTCATCACAATTCTCTAACAATTCTCTAATCTTTTTAATGAAGAATAATTTACATTTCAATGATACTTAGGATTTGATTTATTTATTTGTTTTAGATGTTTTATTATCAAGTTTCTAATTGTCACTTAATTTTTTGTCATATATATATATATATATATATATATTCTAAAACATTCTCATTTGTGATTAAAGTTTCTTTCTTTCATAGAAATGGATTTCAAATGCTTTCTAGATTAAAGTTACAAGCTTTCATAGATTAAATTTACTCACTTTTATAGATTAGAGATTTCCATGCTTTCATAGATTAAGTTTGCATGCTATTAGGTCCCTATATTACTAGTTTAGCTCCTTATTGTTATTAGTGTAGCCCCCTTATTGTTATTATTATACCCATGTAACCCCAATATTGCTATTATTGTGCCCTTACATTGTTATTGTTAGGTTGGCTAGGATTACATTGTGGCCCCATTGACTCCTATATATAGAAAGGAGGTTTTGTCATTTGTATCATCCAAGAATTGTTCATTCATGTAATGTATTGGAGGTTGCCCCCTTGAAGTGGCTTATTTCTAAGGTGTTGATATTCTCTTTTATTTTATTTTTGGAGCTGGTTTCACAAAATTTGGTATCAGAGATTTGGATTCTAGGGTTTCACTGCTCCAAACAGGTCATCGTGACATTTTCGCTATAACTTCTTTTCTACGAAGGTTCAGAAGCTGAAATTTTTATAGTGTGAAGCCAAAATCCCAAGGAACATTGTCGCAATATTTCAAAGGTTGGTTCGCAATATATTTGTAGATATGATCTGTGGAACTTAGGGATTTTTGCAGGCTCCTCAATTTAACCTAAACAGGTCATCGCGGAATTTTCGCTATAACGTTTTTTATACGAAGTTTCAGAATCTTAAAGTTTTAGAGAGTGAAGCCGCAATCTTGAGGAACATCTTCGCAAAATTTCAGATCTTGTTTCACAATATTTTCGGAGATATGGTCTGTGGAAGTTAAGACTCTTTCAGGCTCCCGAATTTCATCTCAAAGAGGTGATCGTGGGAAAATCTTCATAGCTCTCTCTCTGAGCATCAGATTGGAATTCTGTAAAAAATGGATGCAAGAAAATGGAATGTGGTTTCCTGTCTATCAATTTCAGAGCTAAAGGAGGAAGAAGTGACATGTGGCAAGTCGTACAAGTTCACTCTACTGAGATAGTCCATAATTAGGTCATCATAGGAGATTGAGCACAACTTTTCCTTCAAGAATCCAAATCAGGTCAGACCTGTGGCATTCGAAAAAGGATTCAAAGGGCTACCTCAGTGCCAAATTTCAGATATTGAAGATCTGAAATCATAGAGATAATTCAGTTTCAATATCGTTCTTCTCAAAAGCACGAAAAATGTGTGTTTTTTTTTCGAATTACATAAGTCTCGTTTGAAAAAAATTAGTTTGAATTTATTCCAAGGGCATATTGAAGAATAGATATCAGTATTGGGTTCTATAATGGCCCCTAAAAAGAATTCAACACCCATTACGCCTTCAGAAGGCTCTACTATGACTCATGAAGACGAAGAAACACAACATGATATATCAAAATTACAAGAGCAAGTGCACCAAATTTAGTTATCGCAAAGAGCAACAAAAAATGAAATGGAAGTTTTGAAGAAAGGCATGGAAACTAAGATGGATGGTTTGAATAAAGGCGTGGAAGCTAAGATGAATGGTTTGGAAGCTAATATGGAAGGCATGGAAGTGGGCATGGAAGCTAAGATGGATGGCATGGAAGCTAAGATGGATGACATGGAAGCTAAGATCGATGGGAAAATGGGAAACATGAAGAATGATATAAAAGTAGACATCGAAATTTTTTCAAAGTTGATACAAGAAATGTTTCCTAATGGCAAAAATATAGTAGAGGAAACTCATGATGAGAACAAAATAAATGTTAATCGTGATTTCATAAACTCTAATGTTGGACAAAAGAACCACCATATTCCAAATATGGATATGAGGAAGTTTGATGGCAAGGATCCCATAACATGGATACTACAGATGGAGAAATATTTTGATCTCAATAATGTGCAAAACACACAAAAGGTATTGATTGCAACTTTACATTTAGAACAAAATACATTTGTATGGTATCGATGGCTTTGCTCCTGTAAAAAAATTGTCACTTGGTCAATTTTTACGGAGGAAATGATATCACATCATGAAGATACAAAAGCAACACCTTCTTTAGCCAATTGATAAATCTCAAACAAAAGGGTTTAGTGGTGGAGCACATTAAGGACTTCCAAAAATTGAATATAAAGGTAACTGATATTCCAGAGGAACACAGGATTGATGTCTTCATATTGACTTTAAAGGATAACATCCAACATGAAATTCGCACTTGGGAACCTGATTCATTGGAAAATGAATTCAGGTTGGCAAGAAAAATTGAATGTAAAATTATGGCAACAAGGAAGCCTACCACTCGCATATATAAAGATGGAAGTGTTGCTACTCCTAGACTTCCACAACTTACAAGGTTGACACCACAACAATTGGAAGAAAAAAGAGCAAAAGGGCTTTGCTACAATTGTGATAGCAAATACACTAAATGTCATTAGTGTGCTGAGAAGAAATTATTTTACATAGATTGTGAAGAGGAAGAATAAAATGAACAAGAATCTTCAAAAGAAGAGGATATACACCAGGAAACAACTCTAGAAGAGGAAGAAATGAGTCCGATCATATCGTGTAATGCATTGGCAGGAATTACCACTCCTCAAACTCTCAAGATAGAAGGACATATCAAGAAGAAAAAGGTAATAGTGTTGATTGATTCGGGTAGTACCCATATTTTTATTCATTGTAAGGTAGCCAAGGAATTGAATTGTTTCCTATACCCAACACCAGAATGTCAAGTGATGGTTGCAAATGGAGGAACTATAAATTTCTCTGGAAAATGCCATAATATCAAGCTAAGCATGGGGGAATATGTATTAAATAGTCCAATGCTTTCCATTCCTATGGGAGGTGTTGATGTTGTACTAGGAGTACAATGGTTACAATCTTTGGGGACGGTAGCTTTTAATTTTCAAGAACTTTTCTTGAAATTTTTTTCAGAAGGAAAGGAAGTCGAATTACGGGGTATTGCAGGGAAGAAGGGAAAGATAATAAGCTCTAATGTCATGATAAAGCTTCTAAAGAAATAACAATGAGGCGTAATTGCACAATTATGCTCACTAGAAGTTCCAACATCAAAATCATCTATTTCTATAGATCTCCAACAAGTCTTGGACAATCATTCCAAGGTGTTTGAAACTCCCAAAGGACTCCCACCTATTCGTGATCATGATCATGCTATTCATTTGATTCCAAGAAGTGTTCCTCCAAACATCAGGCCTTATAGATATCATTATGTCCAAAAGAGCGAAATTGAACGTATGATTGCAGAAATGTTAGAGGCGGGTATAATTCAACCTAGTCAAAGTTCTTTCTCTGCTCCTGTAGTATTGGTACACAAGAAGGATGGATCATGGCGAATGTGTCCGGATTATAGGGAGCTCAATAAGCTCACCATTAAAGACAAATTTTCCATTCCTATGATTGATGAATTATTGGATGAATTACATGGAGCAATTTATTTTACCAAGTTGGATCTTCGTTCAGGATATCATCAAATTAGAATGAAGATTGAAGATATTCGGAAAACAACATTTCGAACTCATGAGGGTCATTATGAATTTTTGGTCATGCCTTTTGGCCTTACCAATGCACCTTCTACATTTCAAGGATTGATGAATTCCATTTTCAAACCCTTCCTTAGAAAATTTGTGTTAGTATTTTTTGATGATATACTAATCTACAACAGGTCTTGGAAGGATCATGTTCAACATGTTGACAAGGTGCTCAAACTATTTCAGGAGAAACAATTATATGCAAAATCATCCAAATGTCTCTTTGGAGTACAAGAGCTGGAATATCTGGGTCATATTGTATCTCATGAGGGTGTTAAGGTAGAACCTAACAAAATTAAATCCATTAAGGAATGGAAAGTCCCCCCAAATATAAAGCAGTTGCGAGGATTTCTCGGTTTAAAAGGGTATTATCACAAGTTTTTTAAGAATTATGGGAGAATAACAACACCTCTAACAACATTATTGAATAAAGATGCATTTTCATGGACTCCTGAAGCAACTAAGGCCTTTGAACATCTTAAAGAGGCAATGTGCCTAGCACCTGTCTTAGCTACGCTAGACTTCACAAAAACCTTTATTTTGGAATATGATGCCTCAGGAAATGGAATTGGTGCTGTTTTAATTCAAGAAGGAAGACCCATTGCTTTTAAAAGTCATCCAATCAAAGGAAAGTATTTACAGAAAGCTATTTATGAGAAGGAAATGTTAGCAATACTACATGCACTAAAGAAATGGGGCGAATATATTCAATGAGTGCCAAACATATTCATATATATTCTATAGGGGGGAATATCTCATAACAAAAGGGGAGATCGCTTTCTAGCAGTACCTCTCATATGTATTCATCTTGCATGTTTATAGAAATCTACCCTAATTGATTATTTACATTTGTCCCATAGGGACACATGCATAACAAATATATTCTTTCAAATGGAAATTTCTTTCATGGAAAAAACAATGGATGTTATTGTGTCATACTTACACTACCTAAGCCTTTAGAAAATAACCTACAAATCTAGGTAGTGTGCTTAAGATGGTAAAGAAACCATTAAACAAGGTTCTTTATTTGAATAATATTTCAAGTGAGTGGAATTCTAGTCAGAGAAACTTTATACCTTTTCCTAGAAAGGAAATTATGCCCTTTAGACCCCCATAAACTCCAATTATAAATCTAAACTTGGATGAAGTAGGAATGCATAATTTATGCACTTTCCATCATGCTAATAATTCATGAAAGACTTAGCCTCGGTGGATTAATTACATGAACTTGGTAATAAATTAACTCCTTGATCACAATCATAATCTAAAAACCCACCCAATAAGCTAAGATTAAATAGGTTGCAGAAGAGAATGATTCAACTGGTGAAGAAATCATGTTTCTTTGGGATTGGTCTTTTGATCTCGGAGATGTTATTAAAGAGGAAGTGGTTGTATAAGGATTACGTACCACTCAATCAGTCTTAACTACTAAATTTGAAGTTGTAAAGGACATGTGTCAACAATTACCCATTTACTGAGACCTAACATAATCAACAAGAAAACTATAACCTCTCCTCAAACATAAAAAAACGTAGTCTCGTATTAGCCCAATAATCATATAGCCTCTACTCAAACCAACAAAACCTTGGTTACAATGTCACTCATTTGAACATGGAGTACAATGTTATTGAGGGCATGAAGAAAACTTTAAAAGTGGATGTCTCCATGCATGAAATCAGGGGAAATATCTATTAAAGATATTTATTTTTGAAAACATTTAGAACTCTTCTAGATCCACAATAGAAAATAATATATAATTACTAAAATAAACAAATAACTACAAAATAAAAAGAAAGTACAAAATAAGCATGAAAAAACAACACAGAAATTGAGAGTAATTGTGGATGGCATGGGAAAAAATTTGAAGTCACACTCTCCTTCTTTCCTCCTGACCTTTGAAATCTAGTGGATTCAAGAGCATCATCTAATGTTATTCCTTATTGTGTCTACAAAAATATCAATGTTGGTCCTTCTGAATGTACTACATGCATTAATCATTTATAAATACCATATATGAAATTCATTGGAAAAATTAAGGATGTCATGATTAGGTTATCTTTTGATGCTCAAGTTTGTCAAATTATGAAAATCGTTGGCATGGATATCCTAAAAGCTTTCATTTTGTAGTTGAGTAGGTCATGATCACACAAATTACAAGAATATTTCACCAAAGATTGGTCACACACGTGGCTTCCTGATAAAGGATAAGTAAATCAAATGAGAGTTGACCATTACGCTCACATGAAACATAATGTGACATAAATGTAAAGGAAAAATGAGCCTCTTAATTTAGACAATCAATTTTTGGGAAATATTTCCTTGAAATTGATTTTTCGGTGTTATACAACACAATGATCACCTCTATAATAATAAATTCATTCTAAACCCCTTTGCTAAATATGCATTAATAATAATTATTGTATTATATCATAGTTAGATAACATTATTTCTTCTTGTAATCATAAAAACTAACATTTGCGATATTTCTACAAAAACAACTCTTCTATGAGCTTAAGTTGTCAATTTTGTCACTAAAGAAAGTCCCAAGAATATCAAACTTGGGACTTGTTGTTTAGAAGTAGATACGTAAGCATACATTTAGTTGTTTAGATAGTACACAAATTTATTTTCCTACATTTACTGAAGTTTGAATAGTTATTATATGAAGACCAATAAACATGTCATTCCCCTTAAAGAAGAAGCAAAGTTGTTTCAACAAAAAATATCTAAGTTGCATCCAACCCTTGAACCATTGGATGCAAAATCATCTTCAAAGTTCATCCACCTAGGCTATAAATTTAGTCCCAGTCAAGAAAAAGTCAGACGAGGACATGCCTGGATTTTCAAAATCTAAATAATGTTAGAAAAGGATAACTACTCTATACCTTCAATGAAGTGGATTTTTGTTAGGTCCCTATATTACTAGTGTAGTCCCTTATTATTGTTAGTGTACCCTCCTTATTATTATTGTTGTACCCACGTAGTCCCAATATTATTATTATTGAGCCCCATAAAATCCCACTATTGTTATTTTTGTGCCCTTACATTATTATTGTTAGATCGGCTAGGATTATATTGTGACCCCATGGACTCCTATATATAGAAAGGAGGTTTTGTCATTTGTATCATCCAATAATTTTTTGTTTAGGTAATGTAAAGGAGGTTTCCCCCTCGAAGTGGCTTATTTCTAAGGCATTGATCTCTCTTTTCATCTGTTTTTGGAGTTGGTTTCATAACATTTGGCATCAGAGCTTTGGATTCTAGGGTTTCACTGCTTCAAACAGGATCTCGAATTTCATCTCAAAGACATGACCTTGGGAAAATCACCATAAGTCTCTCTATAAGCATTGCATTGGAATTATGTAAAGAATGGCCAAAAGTACATAGACTTTAGTTTCCTTTGTATCAATTTCAGAGCCGAAGGAGGAAAAAGTGACATGTGGCATGCCGTACAAGTTCGCTCTACTGAACTAGTCCATAATTAGGTCATTATGGGAGATTAGACATAACTTTTCCTTGAAGAATACAAATCAAGTCAGACCTATGGCATTGGAAATAAGATTTATAGGGCTACTAAAGGATTGTAGATAAAATCTTGGAGATCAGAAATTACGAAGATACATCAGTTTCAATATCGAGCTCCTCAAAAGCAAGAAAAATGTGCTTATTTTTTTTTTAAATTTCATAAGTCTTGTTTGAAAAATAAATTTGAAGTGATTCCAAGGGAATATTTAAGTATAGATATCGGTATTGGGTTCTAGAATGGCCCCAAAAAATAATTCAACACCCATTAAGTCCTCAGAAGGCTCTACTATGACTCATGAAGAGGAAGAAGTGCAACATGATATATCAAAATTTCAAGACAAAGTGAAACAAATTTCACTCTTGCAAAGAGTAACAAGAAATGAAATGGAAGCTAAGATGGATGGTTTGAAGAAAGGAATGGAAGCTGTTATTGCCTAAATCCACCTTAGGCTGAAGGAAGGCGGGATTCAGGGTAACACCAAACCACGCTCAGTCTGGTAGCTAGCCCTACCAGAATAGGAGAGGGCTCTTTCCGGGTCAATCTCAGGAAAAATGTATCAATAGGGCTTGAGATGACTGAAATGAGTGCTAATTTTAGGCTAGGTATATGAATCAAGGAGTTTGGAATGATTTTTAAGGGTTTTTGTTGGAAAAAGGGAAAGGCAGTTTTGGGATTGGGGATGAGGCCAAATTCTTGCAGAGTTCAAGTTGGGGCAGGGAAGGCAATGGATTTGATGTCTTAGATTCAATGAATGGATAGAAAATATTGATGAGGAGCTAAAGAGGGCAAGAGGCTGCAAGGATCCTCTTCAAACAGATGAAAACATATAAAACTAAACAAAAGTTTAAGGCATAGAACCAGCAAACTATTGAATTCTACCTTAGTCACTCATTTGTTTAATTTCAAAAGCAAAGAGAAGGGAAATGGCATACATAAAACATCAATGAACTTACAATTACATGGAGAAAAACACCATTAAAAACTCAGAGCCACAAGGATCCCAACAAGTGCTGCAAAACCCTAGTCTTTCCTTTGCCAAAAATGCAGAAGTGTATGTACAATGAAGTGCCAAAATTTTCCCAAGAGTCCAACCCTGAAAATGACTCAGAAAATACATAATATAGACCAGCCTAACCCCTCCCCATGCCTCTAGGGGTCGATTTCATCCTTCTAGGAGCTGTTTCAACCAATTCTAAACTAGGAACTGAAATCTAGGCAATCAAACAACTTGCCTCTATATGGTAGGAAACTTATTCATTCATTTAATTTTAACTTTTTAGTGAATGAATCCTCTAGAAAAAGTAAAAATATGCCAAATTTACATCATGGTAAAGAAATTACATCAAGATAGATCAAGAGTTACATCAAAAAGTAAAACTAGTCAAAACTGGGCGAATTTCTGAGCTGCAGAGTGAAAATGGGGCCAAATTTCTCTATGCATCGCGCCACTTTGGAGCTGATTTTGAGGCACTTCCCGAAGTCCAAATTGAGCTCATAATAGCTCGTTGGAAAGCCCTACCTGTCTACTTTCCAACCCAAGTGTAATTTATGGATTTGCTATCCATTTGCCCCTCCAAACGTTCAATATCCCAAAATTGGTTCCTGTGTGTGCAAAAAGTGGCAGAAAGGCCATTTTCAAGGTGTTTTTGACCCTTTAGGCCACCCAGAACTTGATGAAATCCTTAGGCCATTCCTGAGCATGCATAAATTTTCATAAAAAATCCAAAAATGTCAAGTTTTCCTCCAGAAGATCTCCCAATCGTAAGCGCGCGCAAGGTGGCGCTATGCGTCGGGCGAAAAAATCTGTTTTGTGACCAAAAATTCACAAATGACAAAATCTTCTCCAAATTTGCTGAAATTTGGACTGAAGGTCCGCCATCAAGTTCCATGCTCAGCCAAAGAATCTTCAGCCAAGATTCAGAGTCTATCCTCCCTTTTCTGACGTTCAGTGTCCTCCTGGTGCATGCAGTTCTGCGGTAGAATCACTGTTTCGGCCATATGAGCTATTTGTGTCCGTCTCTATGGTGTTGAAAGTCTATGTCAAGTGAATGTTTGACCTGTATGAGATGGAAAACAAAAATTTGGTATATTTGCCTCCAATTTCCAAATGTGTGCCAAAGGGAAGGGACTGTGGAGATAAGGCAGTGTGGACAGTGGGGTCTTGTCAAGTGATAATTTTCCCTTTTAAAACTTCTGATTTGACAATCTAGAGACAATGGGACAGCTACTTGAATTTTTTGGATTTTGGGAATTTTATAAGTGATATGAGGAAAGGGATAATGATAGGGCATGAAATAGTTTTAGGGATAGGGAAAAGGGAATGCAATGATATGAGTAGTTTAGGGTATAAGGGAATAGGGGAAAGATATTGACAATGATGATATTACAATGATGGGAAAGGGTCCGTAGGTGGGGAGTTATTTGGCAACAAAGTTGTTTTTAAAACACCAATTTGAAACCCCAAGGAGAAGATTTAATAAAACGATAGGGTTTATATTTTCATGTATCAAATTCTCATAATCGGCCATATAATCACACCAAACACGATTTCATGGGAATTAAGAGATCACACGAACTTACACGAGCAGAAAAAACTGAGTCAATACGAGAATTTGGAAGCAAATAGCAAAATTATCATTTCAGGCCTGTGCGCCGCGCAGTCAGCCCAGTGCACTGCGCAGGCTGTGTGCACCGCGCCAGTGTAATTTTACACTTTGTGAAACTGCCCTGTGCGCCGCGCGCGCCCAGTGCGCCGCGACCACTCTTCTATGCGCCGCGCCGGCAAACTCATCCACAGTCCGATCTTCATATGCTGAATTTGCTCCTCCACGTTTGTCCATGATTTCTCTTGGCTTCTAACTGAATTTTTCTATGCCCATGAATTGTGAAACAATGAAAATATCTTTCATGGCATGGACTTTGATTTTTGATTTGGAAAACTTTCTTTCTAATTTTGCAGACTTTGGCACTTTGCTCATAACTCTGTTTTTCTTCCTTTTGAATTTTTGGAGCTGAATGACGAAACTTGTCTATTTTTTGCAGGGATGATTGGCATGGAATTCGGCAAAGGCGACCAAGGCTGTGTCGAAGAAATTGACAACTGAAGAATTGAAAATTACATGGCAATTTATTACAAATGATAAAATTGATGATTTTTCTTCAAAACAGAGTTTTGAAGAAAAGTCATGATCATGCACTATAACGATGAAATTTCTTGAGATGAAAACTTATTTTGATCCTCCCTCTGGCCTGCTGGCATTATTGGACACTTTGAAGACCAAATTTGCGAAACCCTAGACCTACAAAGACCTAAAAACCCTGGAATGACTCTTTTCTGACCAAGAGGCCAAAACAGGACTATGAATGACTTTAAAATTGATTTTATGGACAGACCTGAGCCAGAAGGATAAGGCATGAGGGGTATGAGTGAGAAGGCCCTTTCGTCAGATAATGACATGCCCCTAATGGAGTGCAGATGAATGAACTGAATGGGACACCTAAAAATGAAATGCAACAAGAGAAATGATCTCTGACGAAGGGATGAAAAGACTGACTCTAACATTGGCTCCAATGGGGATGGTAGCTCCTGGGAGGTGCCAAGAACTGCAGATCTTTGGGAGAGCAGAAGTGCCTTCATCCATTGGGCAATGGAGTCAAAACACGAAAACTAACATTATGCAGAGTGACTCTGACTCAAGGCTAAAACTGAAAATCATAATAAAACCAAACATGACTAAAACATAACTAACAAACTGGAAAAATGCTCATAATTGAGCTTATTCATCAAACCTATTCTAATTGTTCTTTTCACCACCCGATCAAGTGAAATGGAACAGCCAATGCAACCATGTAAGCATCCTGGCTGCTATTTGATTTCTTCCCAAATGCTTTCTGATGTGCAGGAAAAGGGAAGAATCGAAAGGCAACTCCCATGGAAACTCGGAATCAAGTTGACTGCTGATAAACTTGCAAAGCATGAATTGACTGGATGAATTCAAGAAAATTGCGAAAGAATCTTCATAAACATAGCTACTGATTTCCATTAACACATTACTGCTCTGGTCCAAGTAATCTTCATAGTTGGATATTAAGATTTTTCTCACATCTGTGCTGTCTTTCTTTGGTGATTGTAGCAAGTTGTCAAAAGGATCCTGAATTTTGTGAATAATCAAACTCTGTTGCTGATTCCAAAATGGAACAAAAGTCTGCTTTACCAATCTCCTCATATGACTGCAAACCTTGAAATGGGCTTTGTAATGAAAAATCTGTTAAACAAGACAAGGAAGGGGACTTTTGAATAAGATTATTATCAGCATTCTTTTCTGGCACATGGTTAGCTAATGGAGAAGAATTTTTACAGAAAACATCATCCAACACACGAGCAATAGGATCATCAAAAATTTGAGAAGACTACTGCGATGTATCCTTTGAAACTATATGACATCCTACTGACTTTTCATCTTTTCCTTTAGAGATATTACGAAGATTTTGCTTTATAAACTGAAATGCTTCGAAACAAAAGGGTACAGAATCCTCTTGCATCATTAAATCATGTCTTTCATCTTCCACGCCTTCATCTGTAATATGACCTTCAATTTCATTTGGTGGCTGCAAATATGATGCTACAGGCTGCTCAAGAATTTCGTTATCTGTCTCATCCTCAACATTAAAACTGAGAGATTGTTGATTTCCTACAAGCGGCTCATTTGAAGACTTACTATGCAATTTACCCTTCAAAAACTGGAATGATTCAAAACAAAATGGTACGGAGTCGCCTTGTATCATTTGATCATATGTGCCAGCTTCCATGTCTTCATCTGAAATTTGACAATCAATGGCATTCGGGGGCTGAAAATCTGAATATGAGAAGTCTTGAACAAGGTTTTCATTGCCCTCAAGATGGTCCGAATCAAGACTTTTTGACAGTTGATTTCTGATTGTATGGAAGTTGTCTCTGATGAACTGAAACGAATCAAAACAAAAAGGCAAAGATCCTTCACTTACTTCAAAATTTGATGCACTTTTCTCATCATTGTCATAGCTGATATGCATCGGTTGATCACTGTACTCGAGCTGTTGAAAGTGAACTTCCTCCTCGCACAAACTAGCTGCTGATTTGTCTGCAAGATTAGCTTCTGTTTGGAGAACATAATCATCATCATACTGATCAAACTGAGGCAAATCATCAGTATAAAACACATCATCAAGCATACACGTCAAATCAACAGCTCTCTCTTCTTCAAGATGATCTATAAAGCAATCACTATGACAACTGGGATAAGAAACAAAATGTTTTGGATCAGCCACTTGTTCTTCTTCAATCATCGAGTCATGGGTTTGAACATTATACTCATTCCTTGTGGTGTTCTTTTGCATCATCTCTTCTACTGCACTTACCAACATGTCAAGCTTTACCTCTAGAGATGTCGATTTCTCCAGATCTATGTTTTTCATCTCTTCTTCCTTCAACCTTGCCCTTCGGATCAACAAATGAGCCTCTACATTTACTACACTGTTCTGTATCTCTACAAGTGTTGCAATATTCCTTTCTCTCAACTAAAACTCCATTTCCGGATCAAAGGCACCCGGGTAGTGCAAGAGAGCAGATCTAGGAGAAGGTCTTATATCAGCTGGCATTGAAAAATATACTTGGTTAAATCTGGCAGAAAATTGTTGTACTGTCTCCCCTGGCAGTCTTTTCAGCTGGTTATACTCTTCTATAATCAAGAAAAGGTTCTGTCTGACCACCCACCTGTCGAGGAAAACTTCGACGAACTGCTGGAAATCTGAGATGCTCGCATCAGGCAGGGCTTTGAACCAACTCTTGACTTTGGCTTGCAAAGAAAGAGCAAAAAGCCTAATACTAACATCTTCATCATCAACTTCAAAAAGGTCTAGAAAAGTCTCAACATTCTGCACATGTTGCTCAGCGTTGACATTGTTACATTCACCATCAAATCTTGGTAGATATAGGTCATAATTTTTAGGGAAAGCATGAAGAACAGAAGGTAAAACAAGAGGTTTATACCTATTTGGGACTATATAAGGTGTAGGAGTATATACAAGAGCTATGGGATCAGTTTGGTTTTCTTCAGGCTCATCACTCTGAAGAGAGTCAACATAAGATGTGGGAAAAGTAAGGAGGCCAGGATCAAAGGGAAACTCAGTATTTACACTCTTTGAATAGGTCGAGTGAAGATTTTGATCACCTTTCTCATACAACAAATTCTGAAAAACTTTCAGGACAACTTCAAGAACAACAAAGAAATAGTTTACAAGAAAGCAGACTAGATCCTGAATACCATTCCACTTTGGATACCTGAACTTTGTGTAAGATCCTTCCATTTTCTCAGAGAAAGAGTTAGTCCTCCAGTGGAGTCTCTACATTGAGTTGGAGTCACCAGGTGAATTATTTCAGCCTTCTTATGTCTGATCGTTGTCCACCATCAACCATCAGATCTGAACTTGATACATGTACTGGGGCAAGACAATCTACAAGTCAAGTGTCACGTTCACAAGCTAGACCAAAGATTGACTGAAGCAACGTTTATCTACTTTCGCTAATGCAAAGCAAAAGCGTTTCGAAGGCTACCTGGCATAACTTCAGGCTCCGTCTGTAGCTTATGAAACAAATAACACCAACAAGCAAACCATTTTCTTCCCCAGTATGGTCGCCACTATGTTATTGCCTAAATCCACCTTAGGCTGAAGGAAGGCGGGATTCAGGGTAACACCAAACCACGCTCAGTCTGGTAGCTAGCCCTACCAGAACAGGAGAGGGCTCTCTCCAGGTCAATCTCAAGAAAAATGTATCAATAGGGCTTGAGATGACTGAAATGAGTGCTAATTTTAGGCTAGGTATATGAATCAAGGAGTTTGGAATGATTTTTAAGGGTTTTTGTTGGAAAAAGGGAAAGGCAATTTTGGGCTTGGGGATGAGGCCAAATTCTTGCAGAGTTCAAGTTGGGGTAGGGAAGGTAATGAATTTTATGTCTTAGATTCAATGAATGGATATAAAGGACTACTGAGGAGCTGAAGAGGGCAAGAGGGTGCGAGGATCCTCTTCAAACTGACGAAAACATATAAAACTAAACAAAATTTTAAGGCAGAGCACCAACAAACTAATGAATTCTACCTTAGTTACTCATTTGTTTAATTCAGAAGCAAAGAGAAGGGAAATGGAATACATATAACATTAATGAAACTTACAGATACATGGAGAAAAACATCATCAAAACTCAGAGCCACAAGGATCCCAACAAGTGCTGCAAAACCCTGGTCTTTCCTTTGCCAAAAATGTAGAAGTGTATGTACAATGAAGTGCCAAACTTTTCCCAAGTGTCCAACCCTGAAAATGTCTCAGAAAATACATAATATAGACTAGCCTAACCCATTCCCATGCCTCTAGGGGTCGAGCTCATCCTTCTAGGAGCTGTTTCAACCAATTCTAAACTAGGAACTGAAATCTAGGCAATCAAACAACTTGCCTCTATATGGTAGGAAACTGATTCATTCATTCAATTTTCACTTTTTAGTGAATGAATCCTCTAGAAAAATTAAAAATATTCCAAATTTACATCATGGTCAAGAAATTACATCAAGATAGATCAAGATTTACATCAAAAAGTAAAACTAGTCAAAACTGGGCGAATTTCTGAGCTGAAGAGTGAAAATGGGGAAAAATTTCTCTATGCATCGCGCCACTTTGGAGCTGATTTTGAGGCACTTCCCAAAGTCAAAATTGAGCTCATGATAGCTCGTTGGAAAGCCCTGCCTGTCTACTTTCCAAACCAAGTGGAATTTCTGGATTTGGTGTCCATTTTCCCCTCCAAAAGTTCAATCGCCCAAAATTGGTTCCCGTGTGTGAAAAAAGTGGCAGAAAGGCCATTTTCAAGGTGTTTTTGACCCTTTAGGCTACCCAAAACTTGATGAAATCCTTAGGCCATTCCTGAGCATGCATAAATTTTCATAAAAAATCCAAAAGCGTCAAGTTTTCCTCCAGAAGATCTCCCAATCGTAAGCGCGTGCAAGGTGGCGCTACGCGTCGGGCGGAAAAATCTGTTTTGTGACCAAAAATTCACAAATGAAAAAATCTTCTCCAAATTTGCTGAAATTTGGACTGAAGGTCCCCCATCAAGTTCCATTCTCAACCAAAGAAGATTCAGCCAAGATTCAGAGTCTATCCTCCCTTTTCCGACGTTCAGTGTCCTCTTGGTGCATGCAGTTCTGCAGTAGAATCATTGTTTCAGTCATATGAGCTATTTGTGTCTGTCTCTATGGTGTTGAAAGTCTATGTCAAGTGAATGTTTGACCTGTATGAGATGGAAAACAAAAATTTGGTATATTTTCCTCCAATTTCCAAATGTGTGCCAAAGGGAAGGGACTGTGGAGATAAGGCAGTGTGGACAGTGGGGTCTTGTCAAGTGATAATTTGCCCTTTTAAAACTTCTGATTTGAAAATGTAGAGACAATGGGACAGCTACTTGAATTTTTTGGATTTTGGGAATTTTATAAGTGATATGAGGAAATGGATAATGATAGGGCATGAAATAGTTTTAGGGATAGGGAAAAGGGAATGCAATGATATGAGTAGTTTAGGGTATAAGGGAATAGGGGAAGGATATTGACAATGATGATATTACAATGATGGGAAAGGGTCCGTAGGTGGGGAGTTATTTAGCAACAAAGTTGTTTTTAAAACACCAATTTGAAACCCCAAGGAGCAGCTTTAATAAAACGATAGGGTTTATATTTTCATGTATCAAATTCTCATAATCGGCCATATAATCACACCAAACACGATTTCATGGGCATTAAGAGATCACAAGAACTTACACGAGTAGAAAAAACCGAGTCAATATGAGAATTTGGAAGCAAATAGCAAAAATTATCATTTCAAGCCTGTGCACCGCGCAGTGAGCCCAGTGCGCCACGCAGGTTGTGTGCGTCGTGCCAGTGTAATTTTACACTGTGTGAAACTGCCTTGTGCGCCGCGCGCGTCCAGTGCACCGCGACCACTCTTCTATGTGCCGCATCGGCAAACTCATCCACAGTCCGGCCTTCATATGTTGAATTTGCTCCTCCACGTTTGTCCATGATTTCTCTTGGCTTCCAACTGAATTTTTCTATGCCCATGAATTGTGAAACAATGAAAATATCTTTCATGGCATGGACTTCGATTTTTTATTTGGCAAACTTTCTTTCTAAGTTTGCAGACTTTGGCACTTTTCTCATAACTCTGTTTTTCTTCCTTTTGACTTTTTGGAGCTGAATGACGAAAATTGTCTATTTTTTGCAGGGATGATTGGCATGGAATTTGGCAAAGGCGACCAGGGTTGCATCGAAGAAATTGACAGCTGAAGAATTGAAAATTACATGGCAATTTATTACAAATGATAAAATTGACGATTTTTCTTCAAAACAGAGTTTTGAAGAAAATTCATGATCATGCACTATAACGATGAAATTTCTTGAGATGAAAACTTATTTTGATCCTCCCTCTGGCCTGCTGGCATTATTGGACACTTTGAAG
The DNA here is from genome assembly GCA_034641835.2 of Pinus albicaulis. Lineage (NCBI taxonomy): Eukaryota > Viridiplantae > Streptophyta > Pinopsida > Pinales > Pinaceae > Pinus > Pinus albicaulis. The sequence goes on along the minus strand of CM076572.1, from coordinate 66,079,776 downwards.
ACCAAATTTGCGAAACCCTAGACCTACAAAGACCTAAGAACCTTAGAATGACTCTTTGCTGACCAAGAGGCCAAAACAGGACTATGAATGAATTTAAAATTGATTTTATGGACAGACCTGAGCTAGCAGGATAAGGCATGAGGGGTATGAGTGAGAAGGCCCTTTCGTCAGATAATGGCATGCCCCTAACGGAGTGTAGATGAATGAACTGAATGGGACACCTAAAAATGAAATGCAACAAGAGAAATGATCTCTGACGGAGGGATGAAAAGACCGACTCTAACATAAGCTAAGATGAATGGTTTGAAAAAATGTGTGGAAGCGAAGATATATGGTTTGAAGAATGGTATGGAATCTAAGATGGATGGCATGGAAGCTAAGATGGATGACATGGAAGCTAATATCGATGAAAAAATTAAAGGCATCATAGAAGACATGAAGAATGATCTAAAACTAGACATGGAATGTTTGAAAGAAGGTTTGACAAAGTTGATACAAAAAATGATTCCTAATGGCGAAAAAGGTAGTAGAGTGTTAGTCATCAGTAATTTTTGCTATTTTGTAGATGACTAAATGTTGATCCCAGATTTCTAAAAACAAAATTAATGAATATTGTGAGTTTTAGAAATCTCACTGCCTTCATTATCCTTAAACCAAATTTTTCACTATTCTACTATTTTTCCATTCCATGGTCAAACTACCACTCCTAAAAGACCCCTCATGGGCTTATGCCACTCATCTGTATCCTATTTTCCCACCTATAACCTCAGCACTTTGTTTTTTCCTTTGCTTCACCCCTCCACTTTCCATATAGGGTTACCAAACAGCCTATTCCTTCCCATGTTCACCAAGTTCCTCAAGCATTGATGGTCTCAAACTCTCTCTGTAGGCTCTTTAGATAAATCAAATACATTGGATTTTGGATCTCCAAATACATCAATTGGTCAAAAAAGACTCCATTTTTACACTTAAGACCCCAACCCAAGTTTCAGTCAAATACCAAGTCCAAGGAGCCTCCCACTAGGTCATTAGGGTTTCATAGGTTTTAGGGGCATCCTTGGTGTTTTAAGCACTTATTTTCTCATGCTAGAAGTTGGCTCAGATGTGAAAGAAGGTAAACACATGCTTGTCCAAGATAGATCAAAAAATCTCCAAGGAGGACTACCTTTTCAAGTTCAAGTTCTGCAAAAGGAAACTATGCATTTTGATATTTCTGCAGGAGTGTTAAGGTGACTATCAGTAGAGAATGGGTAAATTAAGAGTCCCGCTCCTCAAAAAATGCATTCACAAAAAAGAGAGAGGAGGCATTTTGTGTTCAAGAATAATCAGGGTTCCTAAACCTGATTGGGCCAGTAGTGTGCCAAGCAAAGATCTCATGCAACAAATCACATGAAGGAGGCACACCAAGAAAACCAAACATGAAGAGAAGTTTTTTAGAAATTATAGATGAAATAGGGAAAAAGTTGAGGTGAATTGGACAGAAAATAATGAACTTGAAAGGGCTATAGAGAACTTAGAAGACAACACTAGTAATTGTTCTCAAACATCCCAGAAACCTAGGGTTTTGGAAAGATAGTCAAAGGAGGTAAAATGAAGATGTTAGGCTTCCATGATGACAATAGAAAGAAGATTTGAAGAGATTGTTGTGTGTGACATCCTAGAATTTGTCAAAAGTGAGTTTACCATGCCTAAGGATCAGTGAAGGAGGTGAAGATAGGGTTTTCATCCACTTGCCAAGTAAAAGATGATTTGAGTTTCAAGGTAAGGACAAAAGAAGTTTTGGAGATACTTCCATTGTGTAGGTTTATAAAGTTGTCAAAAATGAAGTTACCAGGCTTCAAAGATCAAAGGGAGAGCCACTTCAAGGTTTTCATAACACCTGCTAAGTGAAAATGTTCAAGGACATAGACAAGCCAAAGAAAGTAAGCCTTGTGACTCAAACAAAATCTGCATAGCAAGGAGGTAAGGAGTATCAGTGAGCAAAGTTTAAACTATCATTTCAGGCACCTGTAGATCAAAATTGTTAAAGGAGTGTTGTCATGATGTTGCCTTGTGTTTTTTGTCTCTAAGATGTCAAAAGCAAATTCATCAAAACCATATCATTACAAAAGGAGTCAAATTCACCATTTAAGTAAACGTGCCTACAAACAGTGTAGAGGGTTATTCAAAGAAGGTAAAGGGCATTAGTTTGAATTCATAATGCATGTCAAGGGACAATTTTTGAAGGTGTCACCTCAAAAGAGCAAAGGGAAAAGGCCATTTCAATGTTTTTTATCACCTGCAACAAAAAAGTCAAAAGAACATTAGTGAAAGGAGTGACAAAGGCTAAAAACATTAGAAAGTGGGTTTGTAAAGATAAATTTAAACCCCTAAACCTATAAAAGGTCCTCAACCCTTTAGAAACCACAATATTCACTTGTGAGAATTTTCAGAGCGATTAGGAGGAAAAACTGTGAGTTTTTAGTCGAAATCCGAGCAAGTTACCCGGAGTTGCGCGTTCAGGGTAGCACTGCGCGTTCAGTGTCAGGCACTGTGCATTGGGAGAAATCTCCTTTGTAAAATTACTCTGCGCTATGTGTTCATAGGCACACACTGTGCGTTGAAATTCATGTTGTGTGTTCACCCAGGAAGTCTGGCAGGCCCGACAACCCACGACACTGCGCATTCACCGCTGCGTTTTCAACAAACCTAACAGGCCCGACACCTTGTGCACGCATTCGACCTATAGCACCTCCTGCATTTGAAAACACTCAAATTACATCAGAGATGCCTCCAAGCTGCCATCAAAGGTTTTCAGAGAGTTTTTAATTGGTAAGTGGATGTCATACACCCCTCCAAATATTTGATGGTTTGTAAAAGAAGGAAACCCTAAGGTGAAAGCCTAATCTTCATGCCAAAAACCCTATTTAAACCTCCCTCATCTACAAAAAAGGAGGTATCATTCAAACAAGGATAAAGTAGTGTGGTTGTAGTGTTTTAAAGTTGATCCTCCATCAAATCTTAAAGGCTCTGTTCCATACACTGAAAACAAAGTGACCTTACATTGTCCCCTCCATTTCAAAATTAACATCAGTGCAAGTTATTGTCAAAGCAGAATTATAACAAGTAGCTGAGTTATTCCTTGAGTTCTGGCTCTCCCTCACAGTCATACACTTACACATTCATTCATCCCTCTCACTCCCTTATTAAAAGGTTGTCCTTTCACCATAATTCCAATTCCTTTCTCAAATCAGCTTCACAAGCAGAGCTAGGGTTTTCAAAGGCAGGTGTCAAAATGTCAAGAGAAGGAGGAAATGCTAGTGGTGAAGAAGGTCAAGTGCCTAGGAGGCATCAACACAAAGTTAGGAGGATTAATAGGTTTGAACCCCAAAAAACCATGGAGCTTAATGCCTCTCCTATGATTGTCACATGTTTCCAAAATGTGGGGTGTTTTCATTTTTGTGAAAAAGTCCAACAGGTGCAAAGTCACCCTAAGCTCACTAGGTTATTCATCCTCAACCTACATGAGAAACAAGTAAATCTTGCAGGGGTAAAATTTGAGCTGTCATCAGATGCCATTTCTATTGCCATTGGGATGCCTAATGTTGGTGAAAAATGGTTCAAAAGAGCCAGTTTAAACATAAGCTGCTATGAGCCATTTCTTAAACCCAAATACAAAGAATACTGCAAATATATCTTCCCTTTCTCACATTTGCTGGAAAGGTATGCACCCTTGATGAGGGTCGTCATGAAATGTTTTACATGTGAGGGAAGGTACTCTTGAATTTACTCCTATCATATCAAATTACTCATGCACTTTACTAGGGTTAAGATGCTTCATTTACCCTACTACCTCTACAGGAGTATTAACAAGATGTCTTATGTTGTACAAAAGAGGAATTATTCCCGGCAAATGCAAAGTTTGTTCCATCACTCTTTGATCAAGATGGTTGTGATGCATCAGTTGGAGCAAAAGGGTATTCCATGGGAGGTGTTCATTGCTCATGAAGTGTTCACAAACCCACAACCCCATCCTTAGCAAAATTTTCCCTCATCATATCATCCTCCTCCCCCTACTCCTCCATCATCTTATACTGATCATGATTCACCACCTACACATATATCCTCACCTCAAGAAAATCCTCCTTCCTCACCCTCTCCCAATGCCTCATATTATGAGGGAAGTGGAAATGAACAAGCAAGTGACCATGAAGGAGAAGGTAATGATTAGTCAAGCAATAATGATGAAACAAGAAACAATGGAGAGAATGAAGAGGCTAAAGATAGCAGTGAAAATCACAGCAAAAACGCAGAAGACAATATGGAACAAATCCATGATGAGCAAGATGAAGGCAGTGCAAAGAATAGTGCAGAAAACATGGAGACATAAGAAAGTGAAACAGAGTTCGATGAGGCTCCTGACAGTGGTAATGATAATAGTGCAACAATTAGTAAAAGAGAATCAAACAGTGATGGAGAAACAAATGATGAAACACCTAGAAGTCAAGGTAATGAAGAAGCTGACATCAGTGAAACAAATGATAGTGAAGTTCATAGTGATCATGAAGATAGTGAGGAAGATAGCCATGAGGAAAACAACCAAGGAAAGGAAAATGATGTCAGCATGAATGATACAAGTGAAGAAGTGGGCCAAGATGTCAGTGAACCAAACAAAGATGGCCATAATGATAGAAGAAGGATTGAGGGAATTGAAATGGTCACAATCAAACCTCTTTCTTTGAATGATACAAGTGAAGAAGTGGGCCAAGATGTCAGTGAACCAAACAAAGATGACCATAATGATAGAAGAAAGACTGAGGGAATTTAAATGGTCACAATCAAACCTCTTTCTTTGACTTACCAAAGACTCGGAGAAAGGCATGTGTTTGCTGCCTCTAAAATGCAAGGGGCCATGCCTTCTACATCAAAAAATAAGCTTGACAAAGGCAAGGAAAAGGTCACTGTTGGAGATAAGAAATGCATGCATCAAACTAAACAAGAGCGCTGACTCATTGACCTTGACAGTGGAAATGAAGATGAGGAGAGGGTTACAAGAATCTTGCTCCAAAGCAAGGATGCTCAGATCAGAGACCTACAAAGAAAGCTTGGCATGGAAAAGTATATTAGTAAGTATTATAAGGATGAAAAAAAGCAGCTAAAGAAGACACAAAGGGACCTTGGCCTACAGAAAAATATGGCCAACCACTATGCCTTGAGAAATCAAATTGCAAGGCCCAAGCTCAAAAGAGCCCTTGCCCAAATTCAAGCACTCAAGGAGGCAAAAGACCAAGAAAATCTTGGAATCCTTGTTGAAGCTTCTCTACAAGCCTCCCAAACCCCATGAGGAAGACAATTGCAAATTTTGGCAATTTTTTGACATTTTTGGTTTTTTTTTACTGATATTGAGGGTCGAAAGCACAACACCCTTGGCACTATGCTTTTCCTATAGGAATCCATTGGACGTAACGTTTAAATTTTTGGATTCATTAGCCCAAGGATAGCATGCACACCAAATTTCATATCATTTGGAGCAGTTTTGGTCCTCCAAAAGGCCCAAAAACATGAAACTTTTCACCTTTCTGCCATGTTTTCAGGGCTGGCGCTGCACTTTTACCAGCCTTGGGAGATTTGATTTTTGAATAGGTTAATGGAGCCCAATTAGGAAACCAAGGGAAGTTTTTGAAAGTAGAATCAACAGAATTTCCAACAAGCTATCACGGAGCCCATTCCGACATCGGGAAGGCCTTCAAAACTTGGCTGCAAGATGACTCTATTTTCCTGTGCAGGCGCTGCTCCTTCAAACCTCTGAAGCTGCCCCCTTGCAAAAAAGTCAACAAAATACACTGAAAGAGTTTTTTCGATATTTTTTGGGCAAATCACTCTAGAATTGGTTGAGGAGTTATGTTTAAGTTATCTTTCATTTATTAGCTTAGATATTGTGTGCCTTGGGCCTTTCATGGCCTCTTTGGACATAAATGACATTTATGGTTTCTAGAAGCCTCTTAGGGTTTCCACCTCCTCATATGCTGGTTAAATAGAGCATTGGGGCCTCATTGTAATTGTTGGATGTTTATTGAGAGTAATACATAGACTTTGAGATTGAAGAGAAATTGGCTTTGGTGCTTGATGATGGCTTTGGAATGTGCATCTGTGGATTGAGCTCACTCTTAGGATTCATTAATATTGGTTATATGGTGATGTATTCCATATTTGTGTTTGTTTTCTTCAATTATTCATTATGTTTATGGTTCATTTAGTCATAGGACAAAAATAGAGAATAGGATTTGCCTTCTTGGCACCCTACTTCTGCCTGCTTCCTTGGTTTCTATGTTTTCTTCTTCAAAGGTTTGCTAAAGAATCCTTGAATGATCCTTAGTGTTACTAAGATGTTATGTTAAATTTCTATTTTTTTTCAAGCAAGTCTTAGAGAATCCTTCACTACTCTTTTATCTTACTTATTTGTTGTTTTTAAGGTCTGCTTAGTATTGTTTGGTTGAAGAATCCTTTATTTCTTTTCAAGTTTATTATGTTATCATCTTAGAAGCTTTTTCTTGTTTATTAGTTTGTTAAAGGATCCTTGATTGCCCCTTAACATACTGTATTCACACATCTATGTTCATTTCATTCTCCCTAGACCTACTTAGATCCATTTGGCCTTGTCAACTTGCCCTTTGAACTATCCTTGAGTCATTTTTATACTTTTCAAAACCTTTGCAGACTCCATAGCCCAATGGATTGATCCTCTCTTACTCTAACTATTTCCCTTGACAACCTACCCAACCAAAACAACAAACAAACCCTAATCCCTATAACTAGCCTAAAATCAAAACCTAAAAGCTATCAAGTTAAAAAAATTTACAAGCAAACATTACAGAGAATCCTCTCTGAGTCTAGGAAGGCTAGGTCCTAGGACTCTAAAGATTGGTTTGATGTTACCCCTATTCATTTTTTCTTGCCAATCTGCAAATTTCGGGGACCTAACATAGAGGAAACTCTTGATGAGAACAAAATAAATGTTAATCGTGATTTCATAAACTCTAATGTTGGATTGAAGACCCACCATATTCCAAATATCGACATGAGGAAGTTCGATGGCAAGGATCCCATAACATGGATACTACATATGGAGCAATATTTTAATCTCCATAATGTGCAAAACACACAAAAGGTATGTATTGCAACTTTATATTTAGAACAAAATACATTTGTATGGTATCAATGGCTTTTCTCTCGAAAAAAATTGTTACTTGGTCAATTTTTACTAAGGAAATGATAACACATTATGAGGATACAAAGAGCAACACCTTCTTTAGCCAATTGATAGATCTCAAACGAAAGGGTTCAATGGTGGAGCACTTTGAGGACTTCCAAAAATTGAATATAAGGGTAACTGATATTCCATAGGAACAAAGGATTGATGTCTTCATAGGGACTTTAAAGGATAAGATCCAACATGAGGTTCGCCTTTGGGAACCTGATTCATTGGAGAAGGCATTCAGTTTGGCAAGAAAAAATGAAATTAAATTTATGGCGGCAAGGAAGCCTACCACTCGCATTTGTAAAGATGGAAGTGTTGCTACTCCTAGACTTCCACAACCTACAAGGTTGACACCACAACAATTGGAAGAAAAAAGAGAAAAAGGGATTTTCTACAGTTGTGATATAAAATACACTAAAGGTCATAAGTGTGTTGAGAATAAATTATTTTACATAGATTGTGAAGAGGAGGAAGAAAATGAACAAGAAACTTCAAAAGAAGAGGATATACACCGGGAACCAACCCTAGAGAAAGAAGAAATGAGTTCGACCATATCCTGTAATGCATTGATAGGAATTACCACTCCTCAAACTCTCAAGATAGAAGGACATATCAAGAAGAAAAATTTAATAGTTTTGATTAATTTAGGTAGTACTCATAATTTTATTCATTATAGGGTAGCTAAGGAATTGAATTTCTTCCTATACCTAGAAAATGAGTGTCAAGTGATGGTTTCAAATGGAGGAACTATAAATTTCTCTATAAAGTGCCATAATATCAACCTAAGCATGAGGGAATATGAATTGAATAGTCCAATGCTTTCAATTCCAACGGGAGGTGTTGATGTTGTACTAGGAGTACAATGGTTACAATATTTGGGGACGGAAGCTTTTAATTTTCAAGAACTTTTCTTGAATTTTTTTTTCAGAAGGAAAGAAAGTTGAGTTACAAGGTATCGCAGGGAAGCTGAGAAATATAATAAGATATAATGTCATGACAAGGCTTATGAAGAAATAAAAACGAGGCATAATTGCACAATTACGCTCACTGGAAGTTCCAACATTAAAATCATCTATTTATCCATATCTCCAAAATCTCCTGGACAATCATTCCAAGGTGTTTGAAACTCCCAAATGACTCCCACCTATTCGTGATCATGATCATGCTATTCATTTTATTCCAGGAAGCGTTCCTCCAAACATCAGGCCTTATAGATATCCTTATGTCCAAAAGAGAGAAATTGAACGTATGATTACGGAAATGTTAGAGGCTCGTATAATTCAACCTAGTAAAAATTATTTCTCTGCTCTAGTAGTATTGGTGCACAAGAAGGATGGATCATGACGCATGTTTCTGGATTATAGGGAGCTCAATAAGCTCACTATTAAAGAAAAATTTCACATTCCTGTGATTGATGAATTATTGACTGAATTACATGGAGAAATTTATTTTTCCAAGTTGGATCTATGTTCAAGATATCATCAAATTAGAATGAAGACTGAAGATATTTTGAAAACAAGATTTCGAACTCATGAGGGTCATTATGAATTTTTGGTCATGCCTTTTGGCCTTACCAATGCACCTTCTACATTTCAAGGGTTGATGAATTCCATTTTCAAACCCTTCCTTAGAAAATTTGTGTTAATATTTTTTGATGATATACTAATCTACAACAAGTCTTGGAAGGATCATGTTCAACATGTTGATAGGGTGCTCAAACTATTGGAGGAGAAGCAATTATATGCAAAAACATCCAAATGTTTCTTTGGAGTACAAGAGGTGTAATATCTAGGTCATATTGTATCTCAGGAGGGTGTTAAGGTAGGCCCTAAAAAAATTAAATCCATTAAGGAATGGAAAGTCCCCACAACCATAAAGAAGGGTTTCTCGGGTTAACAGGGTATTATCGCAAGTTTGTTAAGAATTATGGAAGAATAGCAGCACCTCTAAAAACATTATTAAAGAAAGATGCATTTTCATGGACTCCTGAAGCAACTAAGGCCTTCGAACATCTTAAAGAGGAAATGTGCCAACCACCGGTCTTAGCTACGCCAGACTTCACAAAAACCTTTATTGTGGAATGTGATGCCTCGGGAAATGGAATTGGTTTTGTTTTAACGCAAGAAGGAAGACCCATTACTTTTGAAATTCGTCCAATCAAAGGAAAGTATTTACAGAAAGTTAATTATGAGAAGGAAATGTTGGCAATACTACATGCACTAAAGAAATGGCGACCTTACCTAATGGGAAGACACTTCAAGGTAAACACTGATAATGATAGTCTTAAATAATTTTTGGAACAAAGACTATCTTCAGAAGATCAGGAAAAATGGGTCACAAAGATGTTGGGTTATGACTTTGAAATCATCTACACAAAAGGGAAGCTAAATGTTGTTGCAGATGCACTCTCAAGAAAGAATGAGGAGATGATTTGTGCCATTTATATTATCCAACCAGATTGGATAACCAAAGCAAGGGAGGAATAGAAGAATGATGAAGTGTGGACACTCATTCAAAAGTTGCAGCAAGATCCCAATACATATGATACATTTAGTTGGAAAAATGATTCATTATGGTACAAAGATTGCTTATATCTTTGTAAGAATTCCCAACTAAAACAAAATATTCTTTTGGAATTTCACACCTCTCCCTTAGGAGCACACTCAGGATTTTTAAAAACTTACCATAGGGTGAAGAAATAATTTTTTCGGGATGACCTTAAAACTGATATTCAAAATTTTGTGGCGGAATGTTTGGTTTGCCAGAAAAATAAAGTTGAGAAAATTAAGACCTCGGGTCTACTACAACCTTTATCCATTCCAAGTCAACGTTGCTAGGAGGTTTCAATGGATTTTATCATAGGTTTACCTAAGTCCGAAGGAAAGAGTGTCATCATGGTGGTAGTTGATAGACTTTCCAAGTATGAACACTTTTGTGCATTATCTCATCCATTTAAAAAAAGTACAGTTGCTAATGCATTTATGAAAACAATTCAAAAGCTACATGGAAACCCAAAGATTATTGTAAGTGACAGAGTTCCCATTTTCATTGGAAATGTTTGGTCAGAATTATTTTCTTGTTTGGGTACTCAAATCTCTCATAGCTCATCTTATCATCCTTAATCCGATGGGAAAACTAAGATAGTGTACAATTTTTTAAGGGATATCTTCATTGTTTTGTATCCGATAAACAAACATAATGGGTCAAGTGGTTACCTCTGGCTGAATGGTGGTATAACACTTCCTTCCATGTTGTAGCAAAAATGACGCCATTTATGGCACTTTATGGATATCATCCACCGTCCATCACATCATCTTTAAGAGAAATTCTAAGGTTCAAGCAGTGGAATATCACATCAAGCATTAACAACAAGTTCTCCAACTCTTAAAGGATAACCTAAATTTGGCACAAAATCGAATGAAACAACAGGCAGATCAACATCACAGGGAGAGAAGTTTTGATGTAGTAGACTGGGTATTTTTACAGCTACAACCATACAAACAAATATCCCTCAAGCAAGCTAATAAGGATAATAAATTATCGCCAAAGTACTATGGTCCATACAAGGTGTTCCAAAAGATTGGTACTCTGGCATACAAATTGGAGCTTCCTTCTTCTTCCCAAGTGCACCTAGTTTTCCATGTTTCATGCTTAAAGAAGGTTATATGTGACAAAATTCTAGTTCAAACAACATTTATAGAATTTAATGAGGAAGGAAAAATCATATTGGAACCTGAAGCAGTCACGGAAATAAGAACCTGACAACTATGAAATCGATCAATTTCAGAGTATCTCATAAAGTGGAAGAACTTACCCACTGAAGATTCCAAATGGGAGGATGAGAATTTTATACATAAGCATCCAGAACTACTCAAGCGCTGAGGACAACAATTTTTTGAAGAAGAGGGGCATGTTAGGTCCCTATATTACTAGTGTAGTCCCTTATTGTTGTTAGTGTAGTCCCCTTATTGTTATTGTTGTACCCATGTAGTCCCCATATTGTTATTGTTGTGCCCCATAAAAGCCCACTATTGTTATTGTTGTGCCCTTGCATTATTATTGTTAGGTTGGCTAGGATTATATTGTGACCCCATGGAATCCTTTATATAGAAAGGAGGTTTTTTTATTTGTGTCATCCAAGAATTGTTCATTTATGTAATGTAAAGGAGGTTGCCCCCTCGAAGTGGTTGATTTCTAAGGCATTGATCTCTCGTTTCTTCTATTTTGGGAGCTGGTTTCATAACAATTCTATAGCTTGTTTCTTGGTATGAAATATTCTCATTATTAGTGTTGAAAATGCAGCAAGATGATGGAGCTTAGTGAAATGAAGTCGCCTTCACTAAGTGGGCCCACATGCAAATTCTGGCGCAAAATCTATTTTTAGACTATGTCTATTTTTAGACATATGGAGCATGGTTCGGGGATTCCAGTTTGAGATTCTTGGAGAATTGGTCATGTTGGTTAAAATAGATGAGACTCTATTTTTTAGGTCAAAGAGGTCGAAGTCTATTTTTAGACTGCCTCTCCTTAAAATAGGGAAGTCAAATATTATTTACCCTTAATAATATTTAGACTATAAACTTCAGTTTACTCTCTTGGAGCACTTCAGTTCGAGCCTTGGAAGTGGCTCATGCATCTGACAGAGGAATTACGCTATTCCCTAGGGTTTTATGGCATCATGCATGGTTGACTTCAGTTGGACTTCAGTGGCAGAAGTTTGGAGGAGTTAATGAGACAGCTAGTGGAGTTGTGTTCTGTTTATTTTAGTTGAACTGATTGAGATTAGTTTAAATAGCTAATCAATTAGTTATGAGTGGAGTGAATTAAATATTATTTAATTCATTAATTAGTAACTCATTATTCAACTCAAGAACACATCAGTTCACTACAGTGTATGATCAATTCAGTGGAGACTAGTGAAAGAGGTAGATGAAAGGGTGGAGTTAGCTATCAGTTGTGACTATACTGTTGCTATTTGCAACACACAGATAGGTGGAGTAAGCCCATGAGGATTGCGCAGTTCAGGCTGGTGGTTTATCTATATAAAGAAGCCATCCCATAGCATTGAAACACGCAATAGAGGTAAGGCAATTGGCGGTGAGTTTTGAACCAGTAACTTGTTCAAAACTGAGCTAGTTTGTGTGTAACTTTATGAGAAAGTACTAAGTACTTGTGAGGAGTATTGTACTGAGTTTGTTACTTTATTTCTCCATTATAATATACACAATAGCTGCGCAGTTTTCAGCTATAAGCTTTCCCCATACATACTGTGTTAATTTGTATGATGATTTGATGTGTTATCGCTTGATTTTATTTCCGCATGTTTGATGATCTGAGTGGAAGAGATTATGTGTTGCATATGAATTCGAATTGTATGTGATCAGGATAGTCTCGGTGGATAATTAATTATTATTCAGCAAATTTCTACATGGTATCAGATCTATTGAAGTATATATTGATCATCACAGTGATTACAAACTTATTTCGGTAGACAGAGTCTGCATGCGGGCCAGGTAGCCTTCGGATTCATCTTTCTTCGGAAAGTGAAAGGTCTGGTAAATGCCCCTTGCAGTCGATCTCTGTGCTAGAAATAATTTGTTCTCACAGATCTAGAGCAGTTGAGCTTTGAGGTGGAATTCGAAATTTTGCAGCAGTTTTGTTTTCTTGGTGCCGGTGTTGAAAATGTCTTTCAACGGTTTGCGACTCGAATATGCTCTTGAAGGAAGTTCGAATTATGTTGCATGGAAGGATCGCATGGAAGCAGTATTAGAAGATAATGGTTTGAAGGAGTTCGTAGATACGGATGTCCAAAAGCCCACTGATCCTGCTGAAGTCGATGCATGGCAAAAGAAGATGGCGAAATGTCGAAGGATCCTATTGGAGGGCGTCAAGGATCATATTGTATCCAGCCTGCATGGAAAGGCTTCTCCATATTTAATGTGGAAAGATTTGATGGATCTATTCCAGAGTAAGAGCGACCAAAGGAAGCTGGCACTCAAAGATAAGCTCAGGAACATCAAGATGGAGAAGGGCGACAGTATCGCCAAATACCTCACGAAGTTCACTCAATGCAGAGATGAGCTGGGAAGTGTGGGGGTGACTGTCGAAGACGAGGACATGGTCGACCTTGCTCTCCTTGGTCTTCCGAAGGCTTGGCACTCATATCAAGATAGTGTCAATGGTCGGGAGAAGCTGCGAGGATGGGAGCACCTTTGGGCGGATCTCATGCAGGAGGAGATAAGGAGGACTACTCGAGATGGATCTTCATCAAAGGGAGCTGATGAAGAAAACTGCGCTTTGGTGGCCAAAGAAAAGAAGGGGAAGGGTAAGAAAACCTCTCATTCTGGTGCAAAGGGCAAGAAGCAGGATATGGCGAAAGTGAAGTGTTTTCACTACCATGATCACGGACATTATGCTACCAATTGTCCAAAGAAGAAGAAGAACAAGCAAGCGGGAAGATCTGCAAATGGAGAAGCTTTGGCTTCACAGTTCGAGCTTGACTTTTCACTAATTGCATGCTTGGTTTCAAGTGTGCTGGGATCGGTATGGTTCTTGGACAGTGGTGCATCATTTCATATGACGGGAGATCGGGAGTTGTTCTCAGATCTGGAGGACAAAGATTTGGGTGTGCACATCGAGATGGGCGATGATGGTAGATACAGTGCGACTGGTAGTTCTTGGACAGCGGTGCATCATTTCATATGACGGGAGATCGGGAGTTGTTCTCAGATCTGGAGGACAAGGATTTGGGTGTGCACATCGAGATGGGCGATGACGGTAGATACAGTGCGACTGGTATCGGTACCGTATCCTTTCAGAGGGAGTCTGGTAAACCCTTTGTCTTAAAGGATGTCATGCATGTACCTGGATTGAAGAAGAACCTGATTTCGGTAGCGATGTTGGAGGATAAGGGGTATGATGTGGTCTTCAGCGAAGGAAAAGCTTTCCTGCGCAGTAAGACTACTGGAGAGACCCGGAAGATAGGGGTTCGAACTCAGAACCTTTATCAGTTGCAGGTAGATGACTACGCAGCTATGGCATGCAAGGCTGGAGATGTGGTGAGCCGGGATGATGAGGGCGAACTATGGCACAGGAGATTGGGCCATCTTCACCATGGAGCCTTGAAGATTCTGCAGCAGATTTCTACTGGACTTCCTAAGGGCACCCTTGCGCAGTCAGATCAGTGCAAGGGGTGTGCTTTAGGGAAGTATGTGAAAGCCACCTTTCACGAGAAGGATAGTCGCGCCACGACGATCCTTGAGAGAGTTCACACAGACGTGTGTGGTCCTTTCTCAGTTGCTTCGACAGCAAAGCACGGGTATTATGTGATCTTTGTTGATGATTTCTCTCGAAAGTGCTGGATCTTCTTCATGCAGAAGAAGAGCGATACATTCGCGAAGTTCTGTGAGTTTAAAGCACTGGTCGAGAAGGAGTCGGGGAAGAAGGTGATTGCTCTAAGGAGTGATAACGGTGGTGAATTCATCTCGGCTGAATTCAAGGAGTTATGCAGCGCAAAAGGGATTCGGAGAGAGCTCATCGCACCCCATAACCCACAGCAGAACGGGGTGGCTGAGCGGAAGAACAGAACGATCGTGGGTGCTGCACGGGCGATGTTGCATGATCAGGGCCTACCCCTTCACTTATGGGCTGAGGCATGCAATACAACAGTGTATGTGCAGAACCATTGTCCTCACAAGGTTCTTGGCATGAGTACACTGGAGGAGGCTTATTCTGGCAAGAGGCCTGATATTTCCCATTTGCGGATCTTTGGTTCTCCTGTCTACATGCATGTGAAGAAGGATGCGAGAAGGAAGCTGGATCCAACTGCTGAGGTTGGAATATTTGTGGGGTACACTGATACACCTCACAACTATCGGGTGTATTTTTCAGACAGTCGAAAGACTGTTGTGCGACGGGATATAAAATTTCAGGAGGAGAAAGCCATGCGGTGTTCGCTTGAGAGGGAGCTACACTTGCATGCAGATGAGGAGCTGTTAGTTCCTAAGGAGGAGCTTCCGGATGTGGATCAGCCACAAGAGGAAGTTCAGGAGGTGGAAGAAACCACCCATGCAGCGCCAACCATCGGAGGGCGCATGCGCACTACAGAAGCTGAGCGACTGGCTCGAGATGCAGAGAAGGTTGTAGGACCACCTACAGCACAGCGCAGACAGAGGAAGTCACTGGATCGGTACACTGGATACATGGCTCTTGTGAGTCAATGTGTTGTGACGGAGCCATCCTCTTTTGAGGAAGCTGTGGAGGAACCCGCATGGTTGATGCCATGATCGAAGAATATGATTCGATCGTCAGGAACAGTGCATGGGAGATTGTCCCAAGACCGGTGGGGAAATCAGTGGTGGGTTCGCGATGGATCTACAAGGTGAAGCAGGCGGCTAACGGGAGTGTGGAGAAGTACAAGGCGAGATTTGTCGCCCGTGGCTTCTCACAGATCGAGGGGATTGACTATGAGGAGACTTTTGCACCTGTCGCAAGGTACTCTTCCATACGGACGATCCTTGCTCTCTCAGTGCAGATGGGGTGGCACATTCATCAGATGGATGTGAAGACTGCGTTCCTCAATGGATTTATTGAGGAAGAGGTGTACATAGAGCAGCCTGAAGGTTTTGAGATCTTCAGCAGTGAGTCGCATGTGTGCCGACTCAAGAGAGCACTGTACGGGCTGAAGAAAGCACCTAGTGCTTGGTACACTCGGATAGACAGCTACTTCACCGGGCTTGGATTCTCCAAGAGTGAGGCAGATCCAAACCTGTACCAGATTGTGGTGGAGGGGAAGCTGTTGATCATCGTATTGTATGTAGATGATCTGATTTTGACTGGCGATGAGCAGTTGATACTTTCATTCAAGGAGGATCTTGCACGAGAGTTTGAGATGAAGGACTTGGGCATCCTTCATTATTTCCTGGGATTGGAGATTTGGCAGCGCAGCGGAGGACTGTTTGTTTCTCGGGGCAAGTATGCCCGGGAGATTCTGGAGAGGTTCAACATGCAAGGCTGCAAGCCTGTTGACACTCCTCTTCCTGGTGGTTGGAGGAAGGAGGATGCTACTTCAGCGGAGGTAGTGGATGCCACTGTCTATCGACGGTTGGTGGGGTCGCTTATGTATCTGGTCAATACACGACCCGATATATGCTATGCAGTTAACCAGCTTTCGCAAGCTATGGTTAAGCCTACCAAGCTCTTTTGGAAGACAGGCAAGCATGTATTGCGCTATATCAGAGGCACATCGGGATATGGTCTATGGTACAGACAGGAGGATGGAGCGAAGCTTTCTGGCTTCACTGATGCAGATTGGGCAGGGAGTCCAACGGACCGGAAGAGCACTTCTGGAGGAGTTTTCAGCATTGGGTCGACAGAGGTTTCCTGGTACAGCAGGAAGCAGAGATCCGTGGCACTCAGTTCAGTAGAGGCCGAGTACATGGCAGCTAGCTTGGCTGCATGCGAGGCTATTTGGATGAGAAAGATCCTCGCAGGTTTGTTCAGGTTGCATTTGGAGCCTACAGTGATCTACTGTGATAACCAGAGCTGCATCAAGCTCTCGGCTAATCCAGTATTTCATGATAGGTCCAAACATATCGACATCAGGTACCATCACATCAGAGATTGTGTTCAGCGGAGAATCATGATGCTTCATATGTTCCCACGGAGGATCAGGATGCCGACATCCTGACGAAGGCGCTCACCAGGAGCAAGTTCGAATTCCACAGAGGCAGGATAGGGGTTGCAGATAATCCATATCTTGCTGAGAGGGAGTGTTGAGAATGCAACAAGGTGAGCTAAGTAGAGAAATGAAGTCTGCTACTAAGTGGCCATGGTGCAAATTACAGCATAAGTCATTTTTTGGACATGAGCTAATTTAAGATTCAGACAAATGTTCTTGAAGTATGCAACATGTTGGTAAAAATAGATGAGACCCTTATTTTTAGGACCCAGGCTATTTTTAGATTGTGTCTCCTAAAAATATGGAAGTCAAATATTATTTACCCTTAATAATATTTTGACTATAAACAACAGTTTACTCTCTTGGAGCACTTCAGTTCGAGTCATGGAGGTGGCTCATGCAACTGACAGAGGGATCACGTGGTTCCTAGGGTTTGATGGCATCTTGCATGGTTGACTTCAGTTGGACTTCAGTGGCAGAAGTTTTGGAGGAGTTAACGGGACAGATAGTGGAGTTGTGTTCTGTTTATTTCAGTTGAACTAGTTGAGATTAGTTAACTAGCTAATCAACTAGATATGAGTGGAGTGAATTAAATATTATTTAATTCATTAATTAGTAACTCATTAGTCAACTCAAGAACACTTCAGTTCACTACAGTGCATGATCAGTTCAGTGGAGACCAGTGAAAGAGATAGATGAAAGGGTGAGTAAAGCTATCGGTTGTGAATATACTGTTGCTATTTGCAACACATAGATAGGTGGAGTAAACCTATGAGGATTGCGCAGTTCAGGCTGGTGGTTTATCTAATATAAAGAGAGGCCATCCCATAGCATTGAAACACGCAATAGAGAGCAAGGCAATTGGCGGTGAGTTTTGAACCAATAACTGTTCATTAGGCGAGCTAGTTTGTGTGTAACTTTATGAGAAAGTCTTGAGTACTTGTGAGAGTATTAGTCTGGAGAGTTTGTTACATGATTTCTCCCATTATAATATACACAATAGCTGCGGGGTTTTCAACTATAAGCTTTTCCCCATACATACTGTGTTAATGTGTATGATGATTTGATGTGTTATCGCTTGATTTTATTTCTGCATGTTTGATGATCTGAGTGGAAGAGATTATGTGTTGCATATGAATTCGAATTGTATGTGATCAGGATAGTCTTGGTGAATAATTAATCATTATTTAGCAAATTTCTACAATTAGCTTATTTTTCTAGTTACAATCAATTCTTGAAAGTTGATTTTAACTAACTAGAAACAACATTTCACACAAATTGGGGAAAATTTGGTTACTAAAGAAAGCTTTTTATTTTATTGAATACAAGAACCATGTTTCAAAAAGTAATGGACATAATTTTCAAAGGACTAATAGATCATAACATTGTGGTTTACCTTGATTACATCACAATATACTCCAATAATAGGTCAACACACCTATACATTTGAAGCATATTTTTTAGGTCAACACACCTATACATTTGAAGGATATTTTTTAAAGGTGTCAAAATTAAGTTTCAACAGTAAAATTACTAGGACATATCATATCGAAAGATTAAATATTTGTGGACATAGAAAGAACCAAAGCCACCATGTAGATTTATAAGCCCAAGAGAAAGAAATCAATGCATTCCTTCTTCAATAAGATAATTTTTTCCCTAGGATTTGTAGTTGACTTTGTTGAAATTGTAAAGCCTTTGAAGAATATGATAAAGAATGATTTTATAAATAAAATTTGGTTGTGAAGGAAGATTTTGAAAAAAAGAAGGATGCAATAGTCACTAACATAGCATTAGGAAACACAAATTTCAGTAAAGAATTTTCACTATATGCATTTACATTTGAACATTCCCTTGTATTAGTGTTCACATAGAAGATGACCAAGGAATTACTTTTGAATTTCATTCATGGGCACTTGTCTATAGGGAGATAGGTCAACCTATCTAGTGATTGATAAGCAAACATTATTTATTTTTAAGATTGTCAAGAAATTCATACCCTATATTCTAAAAACCTATACTAAAGTGATTTTACTCCACCCTAATGTGAGATCATTATTTGTACAAAACTAACTTGGTGAATATAGGGGAAACAGATGATATCCTTTAATATATGTAATCTTGAATTCAATCCTACAACTATAGTGAGGGGCTAAGGTCTATGCACATTAGTAACTAAGGCATTGGATCTAAATGAGTCATCGAAAGATGGCCAGGAAAATGAGATGTCTCTTTATGTGCAAGTTGTCTTATATGTTCCTACTAATACAAGTATAATGAGATAAGGAAATACTTGTAACATGGAACTACTCCTAGCTATCTAAATTTGAGGCAATGGAGAATGTTAAGTCTTAAGTCTTCATAGTACCAATTGAGTAATGATATCTTTTTTTGCAGAAACTATTACTGAGTGCTCATGCATGTTGACCCGCCATTTGACAACCAAAACTTTTGAAATGAGTTTCTCACTATATACATTTGAATTTGATCATTCCCTTTTTGCATTGATCACATGAAAATATGATCAAGAGAATGAGTTTCTAGTTCCATTCGTGAGCATTGGTCTACAATGAGATAAGCTAAACTATATGGAAATTGATAAGAACATCTTATGCAAAGTCATCAAACAGTTCAAACACTATATTTTAAAGAATTATGCTAAAGTGATTATACCCCACCTAGCTATGAGATCATTGTTTGTAAAGAAAGAACTTGGTGGGTCAAGAAGAAACTAGATGACAACGATCTATGAATATGATCTAGGATTCAAGCTTGGAACTATAGTTAAAGATCACGGTCTATATAAATTAGTAGCTAAAGCATTGGACCTAATTGAGTCATAAGAATGCTAGGAAAATAAGATATATATTTATGTTCATGAAGTATTATATGTTCTTGTTGATACAAACGCTTGGTATAATGACCTAAGGAAATAATTTCAAAATGAAACTACTCTTATCTATCCGAATTTGAAGAAAAATATATAGTTAAGCCTCAAGTCTTTAGAGTACCAATTAATTAATAATATTGTGTTATATAGAAACTATGATCAAGTGCTCTTAGGATATCTTAAGAAACAATATGCTAACAAAGTCCTCATAGAAATACATGATGGATTTGTTGGGGACACTTCGCTATGGAGACAACAACTGAGAATATTTTCTTTATTTAATTGAAAAATGTTTTTGTATCGAATGAAAAAGGAATAAATATAGGAATCATTTCAATTGCATATATTCAATTCCATAACTTAAAATCTAATTTGTACATTTAATGATGGATGAAATGTTTAAACATGACATGCCAAGAAGTATTTCCTTTACTTTCTTTACTTAATTAAATAAATGTTGGTGATATAAATGGGAAAGGAAAAATGGCATGGTTCATTTCAAATGCATATATACAATCAGTAAAGTTAAAATCTAATTTATACAACGATTAATGGACAAAATGAGTATTCCTCCATTCCGAAATGGGTTTGAAGTTGAAATTCTTTTCATATATTTCAGCTTTATATCCATTTATTGGCATGGCAGAACATAGTACATATCTCACAAATTGTAAGAAGAAAAGTTCATGATATTACATATTGGTGGGGCACGTGACAAAATCCAAGTGGATATGGACAAATGACAAAGGCCCAAATAGAAACACTCCCTTAAAAAATTCCTTTGACTTAATTAAATTCCATCTAACACCCAACATGTTTAAAATTGTTTGTTGCAGTTTGGGACAATCTCCAAAATATAGATAATGTAATGACATACAATGTTGGATGCCTTCCATCTATTGTAACTGAGAACACCCACTAATAGACAATCGTTGAAGTTGCGGCCGTTACCCTAATCCCTGTATGCTCTTCACTTCACACACCCACTTGTGTTCAAATACCTCAAAGATAACAATGATTCCATACATGGAAACTCCTCCAATTTCTCGCAATGAACAATTGCGAGCTTTTGAAGTTTTGGAAGATGGCATATCATATGTATTTTTGTCAATTATCACAAACCCTAAATTATAAACAAAATATGTTACATGTGTATATTTTTTAATTCCAATATTATATTTGTTACCCACAAGCAACATTTTTAAAATCAACAAGAAGAGAAATTATAATAAAACTTTAGGAATAATATCATTCACAATTTGAGCAAGAAGGTTTACATCATAAAGAGGAAGAAGGGTAATTGCACATTTTCACAAGGGTAACAATATTAGAATTAGATTATGATCCACTAATGTTATCACTCCAACAATGTTACCAAGGAGGTGAAGAAGGAAACATTGGATCCCATACATCATTTTATATGAGGAGGAGGGTTACACTCCCAACCTATATTTTAATTTTAGACCAAAAACATTTGGAAAAATTCATTCAATTTAGAGATAAATGAACAACCAAATTAGGATTAAAATTTGTATATGATAGTTGAAAATTAACATTATTACCAAGATGCAAATGCAAATGGCATATTTCAGTCAACTATGAAAATTCTTCAATGTTGACATCCAAGTGCATTGAAAGTGTAATCCTTCTTATGTCCACCTCTCCTTACATTATTATTTCTCTAACCAAAGCATTAAATTCAGACATGAGTTGGGGAATGCTTGTTTCCATCAAAATATATTTCAACCAATCCAAAAAAAACCATCAAACAAGTAATTCCATTTTGCAAACAAACCTTATTTCACAATTAGAATCAACTGAAATGTAGATTTTTCATCTAATCAAATAAACAACAATTCATTTTTTTACTAGGAGATTAAAATTCATTTTATTAAAACAAAATTGCATGTAGAAGAATAAGACATAGCTTGAGATCGACAAATCAAGAATCTAGTTGCTTTGTTGAGCAGAAACTTAGCTAGAATGTTGGACAAGGTATTTTCTAGGCAATCTAGATTCTTCAAGATTTTAGAAAAAATTCTAAAAACTTATTATACGCTTTAATACTTTTATTTCCGACTTGGATAATATACCATGTATCTAGAGATCATATTATAACTTATTACCTAAAATTGTTCCCATGTTGTCTCCATTAAAATAAACATCCTTTCCAATGTCCCTTGATTCTAAAAGTAAGTGAATTTGGGCAATCATAAAACCAAAATTTCAAAAACCATGTATATAACCAATTTTCGTGCCAAACTCTAGCCAATTGACACCAACATTTACATGTTCAATTACAATATTTAAAATGAAGTGACAAATATAGTGCAAATTATGAGATGTTTTGTTAAAAAAAACATTATGAATTTATGCAATAGACACAAAACTTAAACAACTGCAATTTATCCATGTATTTCATATTGCATATGGTTTTCATAATGTTTTAAACAATGATGTTGTATACATTGGCTTAAAAAAAATGGTTATCCATGCTTCATTTACATTTCATAAAAGAACAAAATACCTAAATCAAATAAGGTGTACTATTTTATCTTATCCTTTTGTAGTTTGGAAATAATTCACACAAGTTAAATTTCCCATAATAACATTCAAAGGAATAGGCTTGGAAATAAATTCATTGAAACAAAAATCATAATAAGAGATCAAAAAACCAATTTATTTGACCATCAAATCATACATCGTGATACTAGATAATGAATTTGATAAATCGAAGAGTGAAATTTCATTTAGGTGTGATCCTAAAAGATTGCAAGTATTCAAAATGACTAGAACCCAATTTACCGAAACGAGTGAAAAAATTTCTTTGGGATAATGCCAATATTTGGATAATTTGACATTACTTCAAAATAACTATTTTTTTCAATGCCTAGATTATCATTTTGTCTTATTGGCTAGGATACTACAATGAAATGACAACCATTCTACCCCAATTAAAGAAAGGTGTTAATAAATGTGTAAAGGTTGTAGGACTGACTCAACTTGGGAGCAACTCAAGTTATCGAGTCAACTAGAGGCCACATTCAAGCTAAAAAGTCATGATAACATGATTACGTTAGCAAGGATTGAACAATAAGAAGGAAGCTATCAGCACAAAATTTGAGAATTAGTACTACTTAGTAGAATTTGAATTCCAAATTAATTCTAGTAGGTTCTTCGTACGAAATAAATAGTGGATCCAAAGATATCGAAATGGTTGCAAATTTAGAAGATTCAATTGGTGATGGATCAATCTAGTCCAATCAGCTTCAACATTTGGGAGAGTCTATATTGGCAGGACTACTCATGGATTACATTTTTCATTTTTGAAGCATCTACAAGTTGGAAGTATGTGTTTCATGAAAGCATTTTGGTCACCTATGGGCCAAATCAACTGGTGGGAAACACCGAAGTCCAATTATTCCTTTTAACAACATCATTATTCTAAGGTGTGTAACTTACATATCTATGTGAAAAAATATCATTAAATGTGGCAAGTAACATTCAAAGATGTTTCCCATACATTCTTCTCCATTCTCTAATCTTAAACATTTCGAAGGTTTATCACATTTCTTTTCCACCAATACCCTCAATTCTTTGATTTTTTCAAAGACATGATATTTATTTTTTGAAGAAATGCATACAAGTATACCTAGAAAAATATTTAGTGACATTCAAGTCAAAATGTACCTTACACATGGTAGTGATGGTTTGTTTAGGGAAAATAGGGAACTCTAGACAAGTTTCTTTAAATCTTTGTTATCCAATCTTTTCTTGTTTCAAACACTACTTACTGACAATTCCCAATCACATGCCCTTCACATACATTATCAAAGAAAACAACAACTTTAATCAATAATATTTATTATAGCAACCTACACAATTTGAATGTGTGGGTTTTCATAGTTGTTAATCACGTTGTTGATGCAATTCTTATGGATGTACACTATATAGAGCTTTTGAAAAGCTTTGAACTAAAATGTCAAAAAAAACCGTGTCCCTAATGATGGGTGGAGTGTCCACCCAAAACATCAAGCGTTTGGAAACTCTACACAGTTTGCATCTAGAAGAATTACATCATCAACACAACCTACACAATTACCAAATTATCGACAAAATAACCTAAATCACATAATTGTAAATCAATTCATTCAATATACATGTACTAATGAACTAAACATCGAAAACTTCTATCATTCACTAATGTATATTATCGAACAAACAATTTGATTAAAAAGAATTGATTGCGTCAATAGGCACTCTACAGTCAAGTATGGGGTAGATGTTGTAGTGTCTGTAAATGAGTGTAAATATTTAGTATTTATTGCTTTGTCAATAAACCTTACACCACAACACAAGCTTTTAAAAAAATGCATGAACCAACTATAGCATTTTTTAAATATGTATCTTTTAGATCCATCACATAAATGTATAGATTGCTAACACGTTTTGAACCAACCAATATGGTTAATCATCTAAGTGTCCTAATGATGAACCACATTGGTTGGTTGGAAACACATCAACAATTAATACATTTATATGATAGATCCGAAAGACAAATATTTAATTAGTTCTACTCACAAAAGCCCTCATTTAGATCTTCTTAACATTGTTCTATAGATTCTAAAACTAAATTGAATTTCCAAACATCTTCAAACTTATATAAAATATTTGTAATTTCATACAACACACATGTTTAATCACATGCAAATTATTTATAATAAAAAGTAACAAATATAGAAATAAAAATAAAATATTTCAACCTATTTACCTTATAAGAAGTACATTTTACATCTCCAAAACTAATTATTCTTTATAGATTTTATATATTTGTTATGTCACCCTATAATAAGTACATTTTACCCCTTCAAAAACTAATTAAAAGTTATTCAAAAGAAAATGTTCATTTATAGATTTTATATATTTGTTATATCACCCTATAAAATACATTTTACACCAAAAAAAAAATTAATTACAAATTACATTTTACACCTCTCAAAAAAAACTATTTACAATTTTATATATTTGTTTGATCACCCTTCTAAATTGATTCCATAATCTACTTATCAGAACCTAAAAGTCTTACCTAATTATCCCAAACTAAATCTCAAAACCAACAAATTGGACCATCAATCCTTACCTAGTTATCCCAAACTAAATCACAAAACCAACAAGTTGGACCATCAATCCTTATAAAATGAAGTGATGTCAATTTTTTATTATTATCAAAAACATCAACTTTATCATTGACAACAAAAACTTTTGATAGAATACTACACTCCTGCTCTTCCTCCATATTTTGGGTGAACACAATGCATGATAGATTCTCATCTTTTCTGTTATGTTGGTTATGCTTCTGTTAAGATGCATAGCATTGGGCCATTGCTGGCCATGAGTGGTCCAGATCGTTCATCCCCACTTACTCGCTAGGTTATCAGTGATATTTGTTTGTAGATGTCGTGAGGCTGGGTTCTGGAATTATATAATTGTAATTGGGGTTTGATTAAACATTATGTAGTGATAGCTATTTCTTAAATGATGAGGCAGAAGTATCTATTTGTGTTTTGTTGGACAAAATAAATTGTGAAAATTGATAGCGGGAGTATTTCAATTGTATTTTTATGGTGAAAATGGATTTAATATCATAAAAAAAAAAGATTAAATTCTCAAAATCGCAAAGATGAATATTTGCAACCACATGGAGTTTTTTGAAAATCCTACTAAAATTTCTATTATTTTGTAATAGTAGTTTTTAGTGGGACTTTTTGAAGGCTTTTATGGTGGATTTTTCCGGTTTAATGTCTCTTAAATCTAGCCAGAATTCATTGAAAACAGAAGTTTGATGAGTAATATTGCCAATCGAAGTGCCCTAAAAAAATTTTAGGGTGTTGAATCTATATTTACAGTAAAAAAACCAGTTTAAATAACAGAAATCAAGATTTTACCTCAAAATATTTCACTGGATTCCGACACCTAAAACTCCAAAAAGTCGCACTAAAGACAACTCCTTTTCTAGTATAACTAATTTTATATAAAAAACTTAGCAAATCTTACTGTACCCCTCCCACATTTTTTACAAGTCCTTCCTTTGATCTTTCAATGTTTTCCTTGATTTCTGTCTTTGTTGTTTTTTCCTTCTATTTTCCACTTCTTCTACACGGTTTCTATTCCATTTTCCTTCCTTTTTCCCTATGATTTCATTAACATTTTACAAATTACGCACAAATTTTTCCTTTAACCTTTCATTGTTTTCCTACCTAAATCCTAACCCACCTCCTTTACAAATCCAAATCTTTCTTTTGACCTTTCATCATTTTTTCCTTCCTCTCAGTCTTTCTTGTTTTTTATCTTCTATTTTCCTCGCTTCTTCCACATAGTTTCCATTAACATTTTACAAATTAAATATACAAATCTTTCCTGAAACGTTTCTTTGATTTCCGTCCCCTCTCTTTCTTGGTATTTTCCTTCTATTGTCCTCCCTTCTTCCTCAAGTTTCCATAAACATTTTACAAATTAGATACACCAATCTTTCCTTTAATCTTCCTCATCCCTCTGTTTTTCTTATTCTTTTCCTTTCACTTTCCACAGGGTTTCCATTCGTACTCTTTTCCTTCCACTTTACCTCCCATCTTGCACAGGATTTCCGTTAGCATCTTCCAAATTAGATATGTAAATCTTTTTTTTAAACTTCCATTGATTTTCTTGGAAGTGGAATGTGGATCTCTTTTCCTTCCACTTTACCTCCCATCTTGCACAGGATTTCCGTTAGCATCTTCCAAATTAGATATGTAAATCTTTTTTTTAAACTTCCATTGATTTTCTTGGAAGTGGAATGTGGATCCCTTAAACCGGTGGGTCTCGTGTACGTTACTAAAACATATCATATCATATCATCATCCCTCTGTCCTCCTTATTCTTTACTTCTTCCACACGCTATCCATTAAAATTTTGCAAATTAAATACAGAAGACTCCTAGTTATTTCAGAACTCATTTGCTCCCAGAATCGCTACTGGCCTGTGAGGTGTGAACATTGTCGCAGCGATGGAGGGTCGGAAGGGTTTGAGAGTTGCAGAAAAGCATCGTGTGCAGCCCGGGCAGAGCAGAGGTACCTTGGAAAAGAATCGTGTTCAGGCTGGACAGAGCAGAGGCTCCATGGAAAAGCACGCTGTTCAGGCCGGGCACGTCAGAGGCGCCGTGGTAAAGCGTGCTGTTCAGGCCGGGGACGTCGGAGTTGCCGTGGAAAAGCATCGCGTTCAGGCTGGACAGGGCAAGGGCAAGGTCAAGGGCACCGTGGAAAGGCATGCTGTTCAGGCCGGGCACATCAAAGGCGCCATGGAAAAGCATACTGTCCAGGCCGGGCAAATCAAGGGTTCCGTTCAAAGGCATATTGTTCAGACGGGGCAGATCAAAGCTACAGTGGAAAAGCATACTGTCAAGACTGGGCGTGTCAAAGCTGTTGTGGAAAAGCATACTGTGGAACTTACTGGACGTTCACTTTTCTATTAGCAGATGGATGTAGTAGTAGAGTTCATTTCCTCTGTTTTGCTTCTGTTGGGTATGCTTTAATATCTGGTTTAGTTTGTTTTATATGCTCAGAGGTAGTGGATGAACATAACATGACATTTTTATTGGATTTCCTTTCAAAGGTCTGATGATGCTATGTAATGCTCACACAACTTTGGGAATTGTCTGTCAACATATCTCATTGCCATTGTCATAATTTTTTTTTTTTTTTTTTTTTCTCTGTTCCAAATATGTCATTACTATTGTCATAAATTTGGATTTGTCTGTTCCAAATATGTCATTTGCTGTTGTCTTTTCTTGTTTGGTCTGGTATGAAGGATAGATCCACAGATATCATCAATTTTAAGTATCATTATCTTTTCTGGTTGAAGATTTGGTTCACTCATTTTGAATTATGTAAAATCTTTTGAGCATTGTGTATTCTTATGAGTTTTGTTTTAAATATTGGACCGATAATTGTATTGCTGGTGGTGGTGTTTTTTAAAGATTTTTATTTCAATGGATTAGATTAGCTGTATTGCTGGTGGTGGTGTTTTTTATAGATATTTTTATTTTAATGGATTAGATTGAGAAGATCATAGTTTAGTGTAAAAATTAAATGTTTTTTTTTGTAAATTTGGTAGGATTACATCTTTTACATTTTTATCAATATGTCTAGAAATATCACATCAATTGGAATGTGTGAACAGCCAGCCTCATCACAATTTAACCAAGACTCCCTTGATGTGTAAAAACTAAATATTGAATTACATTAGTAACATCTAATTAAACTAGTTCTTTAAATAGTTGAATGAGAATCCCTTGTTAGTTCAGCGAAGTGTTTCCAATCAAACTTTTAACCAAGACTCCCTTGATGTGTAAAAACTAAATATTGAATTACATTAGTAACATCTAATTAAACTAGTTCTTTAAATAGTTGAATGAGAATCCCTTGTTAGTTCAGGGAAGTGTTTCCAATCAAACTTTTTAACATAGTATATGTGTTGCACAATAGAAAATACATACAGAACAAAGAAAAAGAAAAAATTGACATGAATAATAAGTAAGTTAAAAATTAAAAAAGAAAAAAGTAAATATGATTCTTTGATCTTGGCAAGCGAATTGCTTTAATGATCAAAAACTTCTCAATTATAGATATTATAGACATTGGTAAAATTACCAACAAAACCCTGAATATCTACATGGATTATAGGTTAAAATACCATAGTAGATAAAGGAGAGATTTTTGGAATTTGGAAAGTGAAATGTTTTAATGTTCAGAAATTTAATTAATACAAAATGATATATTTGTTATTTTAAATGTTTTAAGTTTTGATGTTTTTTTAATAATATTTCAATGATTTTTTGTGATATAAAATTTATTTATACATTTAAAAATACAATTTTAATAATAAAAATTTTACAATTTTACTAAAAATTATATTACTAAATTTTAATAACAAAAATCAAAATATAAATAAATTCTCAATTTAAAATAATATTTGACAATTTTAAAAATAATATATCATATCAAATATCTTATTATTTTAAATTATTTGAACTTAAAAAATAACAATAACCTAAATGAAATTTTAAAATACTAATTTTAATTTCACACAAAATTTCAACTCCAAAAACCTAACAATAACCAAAATAAAATTTAAAAATACCATTTTTAATTTCACACAAAATTTCAACTCCAAAAACCTAAAAATTAACCTAGAGCTATAACATAGAAACTCCTAGTAAGCTGAGCAACATCTAGGCTCAGCAACATCTCTCCCTATATAATGATTATGATTGAAAACTTGAAACTAAATAATCACATTATTTATTTCCAAGAAGCTTAAGTATTATGTGATGGTTAGCATTGAAAACTCCAAACTAAATTGTTCACGGAATTTTGTTTTAAGACAACAATCATATTTTTTTTATCTTTATCATTAAATTTCAACTCCCAAAAGTTTGCCAAATACTATGTTCAAACGTCCTGGTATGCAAGTAAAAATAAAAATAAAATATATGAACTATTATTATTTGAGTCAAACTAGCCGTTATTTTAAAACGGCTAGTGAGAGCTTTACTTTCTATTTAAAAGGGTTACTTGATCAGATTTTCCATTTTGTCCTGATGATGCACCACACTAGCTGGTTCGAAACGCGGTGACCAAATCTATTTTGATGTGATTTTCACCAAAAGATTTCAATCATAATTAAAATTTATTCAAAATAAAATGTTCACTTATAGATTTTATATATTTGTTATATCACCCTATAAAGTACATTTTACACCAAAAAAAAATAATTACAAATTACATCTCCAAAAAATAATAATTACAAATTACATTTTACACCTCCAAAAAAAAAACTAATTACAAATTATTCAACAAAAAATGGTCCTTATAAATTTTATATATTTGTTTGATCACCTTTCTAGATTGATTCCATAAACTACTTATCAGAACCTAAAAGTCTTACCTAATTATCCCAAACTAAATCTCAAAACCAACAGATTGGACCATCAATCCTTACCTACTTATCCCAAACTAAATCACAAAACCAACAAGTTGGACCCTCAATCCTCATAAAATGAAGTGATGTCAAATTTTTTTTTTTTTTTAATCAAAAACATCAACTTTATCATTGACAACAAAAACTTCGATAGAATACTACACTGCTCTTCCTCCCTATTCATCACCACTTACCATGACGGTGACCCTTTTGGGTGAACACTGTGCAAGGTAGATTCTCATCTTTTCTGTTAGGTTGGTTATGCTTCTGTTAAGATGCATTGCATTGCGACATCGCTGGCCATGAGTGTGGTAACAATAGTTTGTGGCAGTTAGCAGTGAAAAGGTAGGGAAACAAATACTTTTCAGTCTATTGGCCCATAAATGCACCTGGGAAATAGATGCCCACCGTTGGATGGTGTACTTGCTTTAATCCAACGGTGGACAGTTACTTTCCAGGTGCATTTATGGGCCAATTGGCCCATAAATGCACCTGGGAAATAGATGCCCACCGTTGGATGGTGTACTTGCTTTAATCCAACGGTGGACAGTTACTTTCCAGGTGCATTTATGGGCCAATAGACTGAAAAGTATTTGTTTCCAAAAGGTAGGAAACAAAGGTAGGAAACAAATACTTTTCAGTCTATTGGCCCATAAATGCACCTGGGAAATAGATGCCCATCGTTGGATGGTGTACTTGCTTTAATCCAACGGTGGACAGTTACTTTCCAGGTGCATTTATGGGCCAATAGACTGAAAATTATTTGTTTCCAAAAGGTAGGAAACAAATACTTTTCAGTCTATTGGCCCATAAATGCACCTGGGAAATAGATGCCCACCGTTGGATGGTGTACTTGCTTTAATTTTTCATATTTTTCAAAAGGGTTATAGTTTCAAGAAAAGATCTTGACAAATTTTCAAAAAATTTAATTGTATCTGACAAGCAAATTTCGAAATTTTTAACTATTTGACAAACAAATTACTCAATAACAAACAATTTAACCATCAAATTCCATCCCGAATCAATGACCATCAACCACCTAGGTCGATGGCAATCGAAAACACTTTCCACATCATTAATTGCATAATATAATTCATTTTATATAAAAAATTTCACAAATCTCAGTGTGCTCCCTCCCACCTTCTTTACAAATCTTTCCTTCAATCTTTCGATGTTTTCCTCCTACTCTATCTTGGTTGTTTTTTCCTTCTTTTTCCACTTCTACATGGTTTCTATTCCATTTTCCCTTTTCCCTACGGTTTCATTAACATTTTACAAATTACACACAATTTTTTCCTTTAACCTTTCACTGTTTTCCTACCCTAGTCTTAACCCACCTTCTTTACAAATCCAAATCTTTCTTTTGACCTTTCATTATTTTCCTTCCTCTCAGTCTTTCTTGTTTTTTATCTTCTATTTTCCTCGCTTCTTCCACATAGTTTCCATTAACATTTTACGAATTAAATATACAAATCTTTCCTGAAACGTTTCTTTGATTTCCTTCCTCTCTCTTTCTTTTTCTTCGTTTCCACATAGTTTCCATTAACATTTTACGAATTAAATATACAAATCTTTCCTGGAACGTTTCTTTGATTTCCTTCCTCTCTCTCTCTTGGTTTTTTCCCTCTATTGTCCTCCCTTCTTCCACAAGTTTCCATTAACATTTTACAAAATAGATACACCAATCTTTCCTTTAACCTTCCTCATCCCTCTGTTTTCCTTATTCTTTTTCTTTCACTTTCCACAGGGTTTCCGTTCGTACTCTTTTCCTTTCACTTTACACAGGGTTTCCATTCGTACTCTTTTCCTTCCACTTTACCTCCCATCGTGCACAGGATTTCCATTAGCATTATCCAAATTAGATATGCAAATCTTTTCTTTAAACTTCCATTGATTTTCTTCTTCCCTCTGTCCTTATTCTTTACTTCTTCCACGCGCTATACATTAACATTTTACAAATTAAATACAGAAGACTCGTAGTTATTTCAGAACTCATTTGCTCCCAGAATCGCTACTGGCCTGTGGGGCGTGAACATTGTCGCAGCGATGGAGGGTCGGAAGGGTTTGAGAGTTGCAGAAAAGCATCGTGTGCAGCCCAGGCAGAGCAGAGGTACCTTGGAAAAGAATCGTGTTCAGGCCGGGCACAGCAAAGGCTCCATAGAAAAGTATTGTGTTCAGGCTGGGCAAATCAAGGGTTCCGGTGAAAGGCATATTGTTCAGGCCGGGGACGTCAGAGTTGCCGTGGAAAAGCATCGCGTTCAGGCTGGACAGGGCAAGGGCAAGGTCAAGGGCACCGTGGAAAGGCATGCTGTTCAGGCCGGGCACATCAAAGGCGCCATGGAAAAGCATACTGTTCAGGCTGGGCAAATCAAGGGTTCCGTTGAAAGGCATATTGTTCAGGCCGGGGACGTCAGAGTTGCCGTGGAAAAGCATCGCGTTCAGGCTGGGCAGGGCAAGGGCAAGGTCAAGGGCACCGTGGAAAGGCATGCTGTTCAGGCCGGGCACATCAAAGGCTCCATGGAAAAGCATACTGTTCAGGCTGGGCAAATCAAGGGTTCCGTTGAAAGGCATATTGTTCAGACGGGCCAGATCAAAGCTACTGTGGAAAAGCATACTGTCAAGACTGGGCGTGCCAAAGCTGTAGTGGAAAAGCATACTGTGGAACTTACTGGACGTTCACTTTTCTAGTAGCAGATGGATGGAGTAGTAGTAGAATTCATTTCCTCTGTTATGCTTGTGTTGGCTATGCTTTAATATCTGGTTTACTTTGTTTTATATGCTCAGAGGTACTGGATGAACATAACATGACATTTTTATTGGATTTTCTTTCAAAGGTCTGATGATGCTATGGAATGCTCACACCTTTTTTGGAATTGTCTGTCTCGCATATCTCATTGCCATTGTCATAAAAAAAAATTCTGTTCCAAATATGTCATTACTATTGTCATAAATTTGGATTTGTCTGTTCTAAATGTTGGAGTTAATGCTTACATTCCATATTTAGACGGCTTTTCTAGATAACTGGCGAGTACAGCGGTTACCACCCATGTATCTCGGTGGATGGGAGCTCGTTCATAGAATGACTAGGAGTTCAGTGATTGCAATCAATTGTTTTCGAAGATATCAAGTGGCATTAAGGCTTAATATAGATGGTTGTCTCGATAGTATGGTAGTTGCTGATCTAGGGAAGGATCCCTCATTAGTGGTAGACGTGGAAGTGGTCTCCTAATGAGGTTATGCGACAGATTGGGAGGGTGTCTAGTAATTGACTTCGAGAGGTCCTTGATTTGGGAGTTGAGGGAGCGAACTCGGGAATCCAACTGGCCAACTACACTTTTTTGAGGGTTATGAGGCAACTTGATGGAGCAGCTGCAGATAAGCTTGACTATTTTGTTATTTTCATGTAATGTAATCATTAAGGGGGGATGTTGGAGTTAATGTTTACATTCCATATTTTAGAAATTGGTTTGGAATGGTTGAGAAATTCTCTCAACCTCTCTATCTAAATTAGGAATAAGTTGGATCTCAAAAACTCTATTTAATAGAGTAATCTGAATGTAATCAGTATGTGAGTGTGTGTGCACATACACCATCTGTGCATAATATGACTATGTTTCTGTAATTGTGTCATTTTAGCCATTTCTTTCACCAAATATGTCATTTGCTATTGTCTTTTCTTGTTTTGTCTCGTATGAAGGATAGATCCACAGACATCATCAATTTTAAGTATCATTATCTTTTCTAGTTGAAGATTTGGTACACTAATTTTGAATTATGTAAAATCCTTTGAGCATTGTGTATTTTTATGAGTTTTGTTTTAAATATTGGACTGATAACTGTATTGCTGGTGGTGGTGTTTTTTAAAGAATTTTATTTCAATGGATTAGATTAGCTGTATTGTTGGTGGTGGTGTTTTTTATAGATATTTTTATTTTAATGGATTAGATTGAGCAGATCATAGTTTAGTGTAAAAACTAAATGTTTTTTTTGTAAGTTTGGTAGGATTACATCTTTTACATTTTTATTAATATGTCCAGAAATATCACACCAATTAGAAAAGAAAATTGAACCTGTGTGACAAGTGTCAGAACAGCCAGCCTCATCACAATTTAACCAAGACTCCCTTGATGTGTAAAAACTAAATATTGAATTACATTAGTAACATCTAATTAAACTAATTCTTTAAGTAGTTGAATGGGAATCTCTTATTAGTTCAGCGAAGTGTTTCCAATCAAACTTTTTAACATAGTATATATCGTTGCACAATAGAAAATACATACAGAACAAAAGAAAAAATAAATTGACATGAATAATAGGTAAGTTAAAAATTAAAAAAGAGAAAAGTAAATATGATTCTTTGAACTTGGCAAGTGAATTGCTTTAATGATAAAAAACTTCTCAATTATAGATATTATAGACATTGGTAAAATTACCAAAATCCTGAACATCTACATGGATTATAGGTTAAAATACCATAGTAGATAAAGGAGAGATTTTTGGAATTTGGAAAGTGAAATGTTTTAATGTTCAGAAATTTAATTTGGAAAGTGAAATGTTTTAATGTTCAGAAATTTAATTAATACAAAATCATATATTTGTTATTTTAAATGTTTTAAGTTTTGATGTTTTTTTAATAATATTTTAATGATTTTTTATGATATAAAATTTATTTATACATTTAAAAATACAATTTCAATAATAAAATTTTTATAATTTTATTAAAAATTATATTACTAAGTTTTAATGACAAAAATCAAAATATAAATAAATTCCCAATTTTAAATAATTTTAAAAATAATATATCATATCAAATATTTTATTATTTCAAATTATTTCAACTTAAAAAATAACAATAACCTAAATAAAATTTTAAAATACCATTTTTGATTTCACACAAAATTTCAACTCCAAAAACCTAACAATAACCAAAATAAAATTTAAAAATACCATTTTTAATTTCACACAAAATTTCAACTCCAAAAACCTAAAAATTAAACTAAAGCTATAATATAGGAACTCCTAGTAGGCTCAGCAACATCTCTCCCTATATAATGATTAGGATTGAAAACTTAAAACTAAATGATGACATTATTTATTTCCAAGAAGCTAAGTATTATGTGATGGTTAGCATTGAAAATTCCAAACTAAATTGTTCACGGAATTTTGTTTTAAGAGAACAATCATATTTTTGTTTATCTTTATCATTAAATTTCATCTCCCACAAGTTTGCCAAATACTATGTTCAAACCTCCTGGTATGCAAAAATATATAGAAATGTTTGACTATGATTTTTAGCATTGCTAAAATTAAAATTATGTTTACTGTATCAAATCAGAAATCTCTACCAAGACATTTTTACAAGTTCACAATATAATGACCCAAAGGATATTCCAGTAACGTTCATACCCTAGAGGTGTAGAGATGCTCCAGTTTTAAGAAATATAAAAGATGATAAATAAATTAAAAAATTAAATTAGTATTTATAACACATTTTCTTATTATAATAAAATTAAAATAAAAAATTAAATTAGGTGGATGATACAGATTTTATCTCTATAGAATGTTTTTCATATTTTTTTTATAATAGTCACACATTAAAGATTGAGATTTATTTAAAAATAGCTATATTCTTTGGTTTTTTTAGTTTTTTTTGTGCATGTAGTATTAGGAAATCATGATATTGACTCATGATATAATCACAAACCTCATTTACAAGTTAAGAATCTCCATAATAAAGTGAAGGTGAATCTCATAATGGAAAATCTTTTTTTTATGTTTTTATATATATATATATATATATATATATATATATATATATATATATATAAGTCTTCTATTAATTATGTTTATAATAGATAATTTAATAATAGTAATTTAAATTAAAGTTATTATTTACTTTTTACCATGTGAGATGGATCATAAGATAAGTATTCTGACGTTTATCAATCTTTACCAACCATTTAATTTATATGGCTGCACTAGTTTAAAGTATGAGTGTAAATATTAAACGGCTTATGTTTCTTTGAATTTGCATTGATAAATTAATACAATTTTTTGTAAGAAAAATTACATATTTTTATTTATGTTTTCAATTTTCAATTTTTTAATTTTTTAAGTTGTGTGATGAAGTCCATCAGTTTCTCCATAATCAGTAAAGGTTACAATAGACATGCTTGCATTCTAGTGTTATCCTTCTCTTGTTGGCAAACACTACAAATACAAACAAACTCCATGTCTCGCTCCATAAGCTCCCAAAAGTATGCTCTCTTCAAAAATGCCAATGTTCTATGTTGTTCTAGGTTATGTTGTTCTAGGTGGTTATCCCAAGGTGAGTCATGACATTCCTTCAAGAGCTCCCTGTTGAGACTACTTGACCTGGGCACATAGATATGCTCACCAAAATAAAAGATTCAATCTAGGAGCCAAAAATATATTGTCTTTCCTTCCTTCGCCTACTTCAAAATGTTCTTTGTGGCTTGATCAACTTATAATCCCTCCTTAATTGTGTTTTAAAACTCTATCACTATGTGAATTTGGCACTCGTTACGTGTAGGTAACTCCTCTTCCTCAAGTGTGGCAAGTTATGCCTTCCTACTCAAGGCATCAGCTACTACATTGAGTCGACTGGGACTATACTCAATTGTCAAGTCAAACATCACTAAGAAGTCCTACTAGAATGCTTATTTTGGGGATAACTTGGGTTGTATGGCAAAGTAGCTCATTATATGTTGTTAGTTTGAACACAAAATAGCTAAGTTCCCAACAAGTAGTGCCTCCAAACCTACATGTAATGCACAATTGCAATCATTTGCTTCTCATGAACCAATTACCTCCTCTCCCGATCATGTAACTTCTTGCTCTCAAAAGCTACACGATACCTAACCTATGTCAAAAATCCTCCAATGGAAAGGTGCAACACATCTATTTGTACCTCAAATGGATGTTTAAATTATGGTAACTTCAATACAAGGGTAGAGACAATCTCACATTTCAACTCAAACACATTATTGCTCCTCTCTAGACAATTCCACAACTTTTGTTTCTTCAACAAATTTATCAATGGTGTAGCAATCTTGGAGCATCCCTCCACAAACCATCTATACTAGTTGAATAGTAGGAAGACTCTCACAGCATTTATAGTTCTAGGATCCTCCTAATATCCAATTGCCTTGACCTTTGTTAGGTCCATATGAATGCATTCTTGTGCAATCTAATGGCTTGGAAATGGTGTCTTGGTCTATGCAAAAATGCACTTGGACTTATTCAAGTATAGTTGATGTTTGCTCAAAACCTTGAAGACAAATGCCAAGTGTTTCTTGTGGACCTCCATACTCTCATAATACACCATGATGTCCTGTAAATACACCACAATAAAATTGTCAAAGAAGGGCCTAAGAACATCAATGATCAATATGAAAAAATGGCCATGGCATTGCACAAGCCAAATGGAATCAACAAGAACTCATAATTCCCATATCTCAACACCATTGTTGTATTTGCCTAGTCTCCCTCTACAATCCACACTTGATAATACATATGTCTCATGTACAATTTAGTAAACACCTTATTCTTAGCCAATTTATTAAAATAGTTGGCACCAAGTGGAAATAGATATCAATTCTTCATGGTTTATTATTCAACGCTTTGTAGTTCAAGCATATCCTTAGTTTCATTGTGCTCTTATTCTTTTGGAAGAGGACCAAGGAACCATATGGGGACCTATAAGGACAAATTATTCCTATGTCAATACACTTCGTCAATTTTCGCTTCAACACTTCCAACTTGGGTCTAGACAATTGGTACGACAGTCTCACTGGTGGTTGCAATCATAATTCTAGCTCTATATGATGGTCAACAATACGCCTTGGTGGGAGAAATTTCAATGACTCGTCTAACATTTTTTCCACAAATTCATCCATAGGTTTGGAACCTCAAGTGGAATAGGCATCCCTACTCCATCCTCTTCAACTTCCTTATAAGTTATTGTTGCATAAATCTATGTTCCTGATTACCATGTTTCCCTATTCATGCTCAATGCAAACACAAGTTGTGCTCCTCCTCTAGAATTTTGTGAAGTTGTTTGCACAACCCATGTCTTATGTTCCCAACATATAACCAATTTGTCCAACCATGGAAGTGGCACAACCTTGTTCCTCCTAAGAAATTCCTTCCCCAAGATAATTCAATGTCATCCATCTCTAACATTGTATACTTTGCACGACCCTTCCATTCATGTAGCTACACGTGGAGAACTTAGATTATGCATATTTCATAGTGAAAACTTGTGATTACAACAGATATCCATCGAATTTCGAGCAAAATTGACTAGAAAATATTCCCACAAAAAATCCAAAACACAAAAGTTTTAAACTATAGCTAGAACTTCTCGGTTCCCTTCTCTTCTTCTTGTCTTTCTAATTTTCATAGTTGTTGTTGCAAGTATCTTGCATCTCATCTTCCAATATTTATTATGATCTTATATGTATGCAATTATTGAATGTTGATCTATACACTACAATCTTGAACAATTTCCAATATATCTTCTTAAAATGTGAATGTCAATGGCTATGTTAAGTTGTATATGCTTATGTAGATAGTAAGAACATGGCAATGTGTCCCCCCCAAGCCTAAATTTCCACAATTCACTCCTACCACATGGAAAACCATGTTAATTCATTACAATCTGATGGAATTTGCTCCAAAATTTGGTCTTGAGTTAATGGTTTAGCGTTGGAGAAGATCTAGCATATCTTACTGATTTTATCAACCCTCTTTCTTTCTAGTTGTGATTCTTGGTGTCCTCACCTCTCTTTTCTTCTACCCTCGATTGATATGGGTGGCCTTCATGGCTTTCCCCTCCCATCCCTATCATTCTTTCCACCCTTGTTCCACTTGA
Organism: Pinus albicaulis; assembly: GCA_034641835.2. NCBI lineage: Eukaryota > Viridiplantae > Streptophyta > Pinopsida > Pinales > Pinaceae > Pinus > Pinus albicaulis. Next base: position 66,041,060 of record CM076572.1, on the reverse strand, counting down.
CCAACATCTTTTTCTCAACTCATTTCCTCTCCACTTCCTCTAGTCTAACCTTGTCTTAACCTTTTATTGTCATGTGTCTGAGTTTCCCCTTGGTGTTATCCAACGCTCTCATTGTCGATTCCTAGCTAGCATGTTGTGTCAAAGGGTGCATAGTAGAAGACGGGTAGCATAGGCTCATTATGAGGGTGGCTCTCGTGCCTAACAAAAACTAGAGAGTTTTACCCAGCACTACTTCGAGCACACGCCTCGACCCATTTAGGAAAAAAGTGAATAGGTAGAATGTTAGATAGAAAACGAGTGGTTTATCTCACTGATTCAGAGATTTTGGATGATGTTGGAGATTGGGTACTAGGTCATATCCAATTTAGTTTACTAATGTGCAACATGCTACTAAAAAATTAACTTGTCGATTAGACCATAGAGGCCATATCTAACTGAATAAACAAAAATCAAATAGAGAATAAAAAATAGAGTATTAGAGAGGAACCATCATTTAGATTGATGAGAGTCTCAAGCTACCACTACAATGGGCTCTTCATTACAACTAGAGAAGCAACCAAAGTTAGGAAGTATACGTAGATGAGCCTCCACATGGCCAAACCTTTGGTCTAGAGATTGTCTAGCCTAGTCACAATTCATCCACATCAATAAAGTTTCTTCTTTGGCCTTGTTCCCATATAGAAGGACTCAACCTCGCAAGAACTTGAGATGCCAATATACATCCACGGTATACGTGCACTAGTTGTATCTTGAACATCAGTGCTATCTATGGTTTGGTTTCTCTAATGGCAAACCGTTATAAACATTTATATGTTTTTTCAACCTTTCTTGATATGATGAAATATAAGTATTTACTTTAATTTATATATGTGTTAAAATTAATTGGTTTTATTCTTTTCAATGACTAAATAAATTGAACAATAATCGATCTTTGCTAGCATATCTAGAAATGAGCATCTTGATTTCACATTTGAGAAGGATGAGAAGAGTATTTTAAAATGAAGATTGTAAGAGGGAAAAGAGTTTTCGAAAATTATAGACCGCAATAGCTTTGTCGAAGCAGATAAATACCATGGCCCTACAATTTTTCCCTAACCCAAGCGAGTGATCAGAAAGAGCTATAGTGATCGGGAGCTTTAATGATTACAAGATTACCATGCACCGTGAACGGAAGTCTATCCTGGTGGATTTGATATGCAGCAATATAATGGAATTCGTTGAGCAACCAGGCAGTGATCTAGAAGCCAGAGGATTCGATTGTGCAACGAGTGAGAGAAGCAGCGATCAGATGATTTGATTATGCAGCCATGCAGTCAACCAGGACAGTAACGCGATATGAAGCGATTAGGGAATTTGTTATAGCTATACGAAGCGGTGTATGTAGCAAATTTGAAACGCGTTACCACGTAAAGTGAAACTGTGAGCCTAGGTACTGGAGGTAGTGGACATTTGGCCAAACGCTCTCTATTAGATTGTAAAATGCAACATATTAGGTTCTAACCTTATTGTCACCCAATAGCTTTGGCTTTCACGAAGAATGGACTGTAATAAATGTAATAAATGGAGTTGTTTTAGTGCAATTTTTTTGGAGTTTCACGTGCTTGAATTCGGTGAAAAATTTTGAGGTAAAATCTTGATTTTTGTTATTTAAACTGGATTTTTTGACTTTATATATGGATTCAGCACCCTCAAATTCCCTTAGGGCATTTCGATTGTGCAAGGTTAGCAATCAAATTTCTCTTTTCAATGAATTCTTGCCGGATTTTAGAGAAATTACACCAGAAAAAGCCACTATAAAAACCTTCAAATAAATTGAATTGTGGAAACCAAGAAATTAAATAGTGGAAGCTTTACGCAATAACAAAATTATGATTAGTGGTCAAGTGGACACTTATCATTGGCTTTATAATTGTTATCTAATAAAAAAAGCACTCATTTGAAATTATGGTGGGTAAGGGGCAAAATGAACTCTTAACGAGACAAAAACTATATCTAAATAAAACCAACTTTTAACCACAATTTTTTTTTAAAAATATTTTGGATATCCAAAATTTTAGAACTCTTATATCAAAATAATTATTTGATATTATTTTCAAGTAGTGTAGGTGGTGTAGGTGGTGTGGTAGTGTAGGTGGTTTGGTGGGGACATTTGAGGTGGCAAACCCTATCGCACGAGGCGTCAAACGAGTACATATATCATATTCATGTTTTTTTGCACTATACTTCTGCTACAGATATGACAACCATCATCCCTCGTACAAATACATTAACATACTTTGAAAACGATTGCCCATAAGCAATGTATCATTTGGAAAAAACATTATAAGGCAACCATCATACTATAATACAACAAACATAACCTCCTATAGGAATTTCTTTTCAAAAACATGTATAGAAAATTATCTATGGGAGAGGGATCAAACCCTCGTCTCTAATTATGTTTTCCTCATAAAAATTGTATCTCTGAAAGCTAGCAACAACTGAAATCCCATCTCTGGATAGAGCGGAAGCAACCATGTTTGATTCTCTTCAGAGCTTATAAGATGTGATATTATGGAAAGAGCTTATAAGTTCTCTGATACGATCCATCCAACATCGGAGTTCAGGTGGAGCAAAGGAAGTGTTTCCCAAAATGTCATCGATGATTGTTTTAGAGTCCCCATAAACAGGGATAATATCCATAGAGTTCTCCCTTGCAAACTAGAGGAGTCTCCACAATGCCAATATTTCGGCTTTGGTGTTAGAGCCCATCCCCTTGTACCAATATATTTTTTAATGAATTCAGTTGCATACTCTAATCCAAGCCCCGCAGTTGCATAGAAGACTCGTGTAATGCCATCAAAATAACCAGTAAGAAACAAAGTGTGTGGAGGCATATTCCTAACTATATAATCTTTAGTGACCAGTGTGCGTTTTTCCTGTGCATCCAACCATGTTTGGAGTTTGAAGCAAATTCTGTGAATGTTTATCGGAATGCCTTAAAAAATGAGAGTGTTTTGAGCCTGCCATATCTCCCAGGTTATAAATAATGGTATAGAGTTGTGTTGTCCCTTCCTAGAGGCCCACCAACGAAGACAAAGGTCAACCAATGGGAATTTTCTAAAGGGTACATGGTAAGCATGAAGAATCCATGTCCATATCTGTAGAGAAATATTACAATTGAGAAAGAGGTGTAGACCCTTTTGAATCACCGCATAGGGGGCACCATCTTGGACCTTGGTAACCCCTCTTACTGAGTCCCACGTCAAAATTTTATTGTGTCACACCATGCAATTGAAGAGAATAATTTTCAGGGGAAATTTCCACTTCCATACCTTCTGGAACCAACATGGGTTACCTAAAGAAAATCTAGAACACATAATATACCTGTAAATGTTTGTTACCACTACAAATCCTTGATGTAGTTTCCCAACCCATGTGAGCATGTCCCCCTTCACGTTTCTGCAAAGAATGGCCTACCTTAATTATTGAATATAATTGTTCCCCTCATGTATCCTTTTTCCATTTAATCCTAATTCCTCAACATCTTTCCAAGTTGGACATTGACCACTACACTTGTAGAAGAAAACCAAATTTTCTGGAGATGTAATCTGATATAGTCTTCTTGATGCGCTCCATAATAATTTTTGAAATGAGCTTATATGTAATGTTATAGAGAGATACCGGTCTAAAATCCAGGAAAGAGGATGGATCAGATACCTTCGGGATAAGGGCAACGAAAGTCGATTTTATGTCTCCCGAAATGAGACCAGTAATTTGGGATTATTCTACCAACTCCAGAAGCTCTTGTTGCATCAAATCAAAGAAATGCAAAAGGGTTTCCACCGTCCAACCTTTTGGACCTAGACACTTATCTTTTGCGAAGAGCTTCAGAACCAATTGTACTTCTTCAAGAGAGGTCGGAAGGAAAAGAACCTCATTTGATTCTTCATTGAACATAGTTCGGTAATCTTCCAATCCCCATAGTTGGTCTTCAATATTTACCCCTTCTTGAGCTTTCAAAAAATACTCGAATAAATGAATAACCTCTTTTTAGATCTCCTCTGTAGAATATACCCTCTTTATGTTCGCTCCTTTGATATTCCATATTGCATTTATGTTTCTCATGTGATTGGCATATTTGTGGAATAATTTGGTATTCCTCTCCCCTTCTCTTAGCCATAAAGTTCTACATTTTAGTCTCCAGGTTATCTCTTGTATCTATAGGATATGTCATTTCCTACCCTCCAACTCTTTCAATTGCTCCAAATACCTCTAAGATGGTGTCGATTGTGCCATATCTCTACCAAGTCTATTAATTTCCTCGATTATTAGTTTCAGTTCTATGAACATTTTACTTTTTTTTTTATGTTCCCATATATTAACCTACCTCTTCAAATTACTCAATTTAAGTGAAATATTTTCCATGCCTGACGTCCCTGGATTCAATTCATTCTTACTCCAGGAAGAGAAAACCAATTTATTGAAATCTTCATTGTCGAGCCATACTCTGTTGAATTTGAAATGGATGCCCTTTCGAACAATATTCTTACACAATTGAAGCACAATCGGAAAGTGATCAAAGATGAAATTCCTCTCCACCCAGGACTTCATATTTTTTATTATATCTACCAAGTTCTCATGTACCATAAATATATCTAACCTTTTACCAATGTGCTCCTCTCCTCCACACCCATTATGCCAAGTAGGAGTGACTGGTACTAGAAAAATCTCCATGAGATGATTTTCTTCAAAGTGGGCATGTAATCTATCTGCCAAAGGGTCCCTTCTGCAACGAGCCCCCCCAACACTCCTTCAGGGATATAGTGGCATTGTAGTCCCTAAAGATAATAAGAGATCCAATATTCAATATGTCTGAAGACTCCACCCGATCCTAGAAGGTTGTTCTCCCTTTATAAGGAGTATACAAATTCCAAGTATGAATCCATTCTTCCATCCCACGGAAATTCCCTGAAAGCAAAATAGCTACAAAGAATTTATGGGATTTTGGATTTTCCCGTTTGGGATCCTGTAAAATGGTCAGGACGCTTGAAATTCTGCTAGAACTCACAGCAATCATGTACCATTTCGGATATATTGAATGAAAATAAGACAACCATGTCAGATTCTGCCATAATTTTGTGGATGAGGATGATGAAATGTTGAATTGAGAAGAAGAGGTGATGTAGGGAAATTTGTTTTGTGGTATCCCCCAAGCCACGAAGGTTAAGAGACAAGATATTCATCAAGGGGCATCCTCGAAGGGCTCAGATGCTATAAGGACCCTATAGTCGAAAGAGGCAATGATAGGGACGTCACGTCGATTCAAAGATTCATGGAAATTAAGTGGTTTGGAACACAAATTACCTCTAAAATGACGACTTCCCTTAACACCCCTCCCGTGGATAGTGATATTTCTAGTAGAATAAATACTGATGATAGGGAAAGCAGGTTGACTCTTTCCCTTGTGTATGGTAGGAGATGAAATATCCATCATAGGGTTTAACATCAAAAGTCCAGGTCACTACCAACAGATTTATGGGGAGAGGAAGGTTGAAAAGGAGTAGTCGAGGGAGGAAGGGAGGGAATATGGATTAGAGAAAGAAAAGGTCCACACCCAAGGGGAATATGGGCCAACTCTTCAAGATAAATGTCCTTCGAGCTTTCGGGGGCATCCAAATTAGAAGGCATATTTGAGGAACTAGGGGATTTTGAGGGGGATGACACATCAATATGATTGGAAGGGCTTGCCTGGTCATCCCTAGAATATAGTGGAATACCACCTCTTTCATGGCAGTAAACATTCAACCCTAATAAGTATTTAGGAAAGATCGTGGGCGAGGATGAAGGAGAAATAGAATGAGAAGAGTGTGATATGAAAATAGGCAAAGAAACATCATCAGAAGAATGAGAAGTACCCTTTTTAGAGTTGGGTTGTTGTTCTTCTTCTATAGTCCTTCTTCTAGGTCCAATCCTAACCCATATTTTTTTCTCACCATTTGGACCGCCAGTTATCCTAGGACATCGCTTCAATAGATGTCTAGTATGGTGACAAAGGAGGCATCTGAAAATATTTCCCCAATAATACAATCGTTGATGGATTTGTATTGGATCCCAAACCAAATCTATGTTATTTGGGAGGCCTCCCGTAAAATTTACTTCAACCAGGATCCATGCGACTCACTTGTCCTGAGCCCCCAGAGCGTGAGTTTCCATGTAGATGAAGCATCCAATTGTGTTCCCAATCTTTGTCATCGCCTAGAAAGTCCAAAAATCGAGAGGCAAACCAGGGAGTTTAACCCATACAAGGTTATTTATCAGCGTGTTCATGAGGGGATTGAAACACACATACCACCTATTCAACTGGAGAAAACTAAGTCCTTGCATCCACAGAGTCTGAAGAATATGGATGAATTTGCCCCAGTGTAAGAAGTGAAAGTTATACCGAGAGTTATTCAACCTGCTCACCTTTGGGGTATACCCCAATATAGGAGACCATTGTACCATTACCCAGTCATGCATGTTGATATCACGATATCCTGCAAAAACCAAATGGTTGACCAAAGCCCGATTTTGAATACTAAAAAATCAGTCCCATAATACATCATGGTTGAAGCTCAAAAGTTTTATCTCAGAAGAGGTTTTGACAATCTTGTTCCTATCCTTCCTCCGATTGAGACTTCATGTTAAAAGATGAAGAGGGAACAAGTCCTCAACGGTCATGGGAGGTTCTTGTGACCAGGGTAGGAATTTAAAATCTCAAACACCCATCAAATTTGACAATTTATGCCATTCAAATGCCTGTTTTAATCATTTTAAGCCAAATTTTGACGGTTTGAAAAAAAAAATTACCTGTGTTTAATAGGAAAATCACCCATGACGGGAAATTTTCCCGTCAAATTCCATCCCTGCTCGTGACAACTTCTTAGCAAGCATAGGAGGATGAAGATGATTTGGTCGGGTCAACACGTCATGGGGACAAGTTCGATAAGAGTAGTCCCCCTCATCAACCAGAGTGGCCTGAATGAAAGCTTCATGGAAAGATACGTCAACATCCACCGTGTTAACCTCTTGATCCATATTCTCTAGCACCGACATACGAATAATGTAGAAATATCTACCAATAAATCGGGTCCTTTAATACACCATAAATATAAATAAATATTCTCGCAGGGAATGTCTTGAAACTCGATCTAGCAAATATAATAAACTATCAACCACTCTGACAAGGAGATCTCTCATATACCTAAAATTTCACTTGGGATCGAAGAAATACCCCTTCCAAAATGTCATAAAGGAAGGTAGGTAAGACGCCTGCCACCCATGTCTTGGAAATATGGATTGAAATGAGGGAAAAATTCCAATTATAAACTCCTGAGAGAGAAAATAGATGGAGATGTACGTCGTCGTCATGAAAAGGAAATGTCCCAAATAATTTAAACTTCCCCTCCAAAGGACATCCACTAACATGGTAGGATGTGGCCGGAAAGAAAAAATTAAGATCCACCTACTGGGAGAATGTAGGTCAGAAAAAACTTTAGTCAACCGGATAATTTAAAATTACTAGCCATAAAAATCACCACCTTAAGCCTTCTTAGTCGACCAGAGGATAGAACCAGTCAAGAATCAAAACCAGGGAAAACACCACATCTAGATGTTCGGGCTGAAAAAGCAGTAACACATAATTCAAAAAAACATCCACCATCTATGACAACATATTAAACTTAAGTCCTTGAATGGCATGCATAAAATAATTGTAGAAGTTAACCCTTGCCATAGATGTGAAAAAACAGACCTCCTTATGCCTTCCTCGGAATCCTTGCACTCGAACAGTTTGTGTTTTCGAGAGCTTCAGTGTGTTCCTTTCAATGATACGGGTAAAGGAAGCAAGAGAGATTACGGGAAATCCAAAGGCGACGAAATATTATAACGACACCTCATTGTCGGGGGACTTGGATACCAGACCCATTATTGGCTTCATCTGTTTTGCCATTTTATTTTTGGATTGCAAGGCTAACAAAACAAAACAAAACAAAACAAAACATCCTTGAACATCGTTTCTAATTATACTTTCACCTATGTTTCATATTAGAGTCCAGGTCTATCAATTTTTTCATCTACATTTATTTAATTGCATATTTTAAAATAATTTAGAAGAAGTTAATTGTTTGAATTTTTGCTGATTCATCTTTTTTAGAACATTTTAAAATGTAAAATAAAATTAAATAAAATTTAGGTTATCATTTCTTAAGGGGTAGAATAGATCGTAAGAGGGTGTTCTGTTAAGGAACTTCATGGTGTAAATGTACTTGTTTGAAAATTTATGGGAAAAAATCTAGTCATGTTAAGTGTTGGTGTGGCCTAAACCGGGTGTGATCTCCAGGTGATTTTGATGACTTAAATTTCCCTGGGTTCATAGCTACTCAAGCTACAGACTAGTTGTGCAGTCATCTCAGTTCTCACATAAACTAAGGGAAAAAATGGGCTATCATTAAAACAAAAGATAAATTTAATACTTTGTCTAATTATAATAAGTTTTAGATATTATAATTTCAATTCAAGTAAACAATCTTTAATAAAATCACAATTTATTTTTTAAATAAATAAAATCAGCTCTCTAAAAAATCCTAAAAACTCTGATCTCTGATTGTACATAATTTAAAACTTTTGATTTCAATAAATACATACTAGAGTTGAAAAATCCTAAAAAATATGATTGTAGATAATTTAAAACTTGTGATTTCAATAAATACATACTAGATTTAAGTGAAATATTGAAAAACCCATTGTATTTCAACTTTTATGGGTCCGGTCTATTTTTTTCAAGCATTTATGGATATTGCCTTTCATTTTGTCGGTAAAATGATTTCCTTGCCATGAAAATGTGTAACAACATTAATAGTTCGTCAATGGTTGGATTTAAGCAAGTATATTATCCAACATTAACTGCCCAATGGCAAGCCAGTTATTTGTTACCATATGATAGTTTCGTCAATGGTATGGTGACTTTGCAGCATTGAAATACTGAACTATAATCTAAAATTACAAAAAAAATCTATGGCATCAGAGTCCTTGCATGAAACATTTCTAGATTATATTAATGAAACTGCATACAGAAATGGCAATGGAAATTGTAGGTCAGCGAACGATGATGCACTCGGGACAAGACTTTTAGTGGAATCAAATAAGCTATGCAGGATTGCGGGCCTGCAATATTTAGTTTCTTATCCATGTTGGTGAAAAATGTTATTACTGTGGCGTTCATGGGGCACTTGGGTGATTTGGAATTGGCTTCCACTTCCATGGCCATCACTGGCATCTTCTCTTTCAATTTTGTGCTCTTTGTGAGTATTTATTCCTTAATCTTCCAAGGCTTCTCATTTATTTTCATTCAACTGGTGAGAAATTGCATGCCTCATAATTAAATATTTTATTGTTACATAGGTTCCCTCGGATCACGAAACACCTAGAGAAGTGGTGGTATTTAAATACTTTATTGTTGGGATCCTATTTGTTACGGATCACATGCCTCATAATTAAATATTTTACTGTTACATACATTTTGCATGTTAGGATCACTAAACACCTAGATAAATAGTGGTGTTTAAAGACCTTATTGTTGGGATACTATTTGTTACCTAGTATTTTTGTTTTTAAATAGGCTATATTTCACATGAATACCATGGGAAAAATCATGGAGCTGAAAAACCACTAATTTCATCAACTCAAATATACCTAAACCACCCTAACACAAAAAAGTACATAAATTGTAGATTGGACTATTTATCACTTGCATGTGTGTGTATATATAAATATATACAGAGGGAGAGAATGTGTTATACCTTGTCAAGTGTATTTTCTGCAAAATATTTAATTAGACAACTAGGAGGGATAGAGTAGGAGGACGTCGATGTACGCTAATAGCATTCTATTTTGAATTTTGAGATTACAGCAAGGTCTGGGAAATGCCATGGGAACCCTATGTGGCCAAGCTTATGGATCTCAGCAATATCACATGTTGGTGATAGAAATTGAGAGATGAGTAGAGAGTGAGATTGTGCACAACACAAATCACACACTATGTCTTTTATTGATCTCAATTGTTACAAGTTTATAGTATATAGATCATTGACTACAACAAATCTAGATCCTAAGAAAGTGGATCTAGATAGCTAATATAACTCACACATATGAAAGAAAATACCTCTAGATTGACACATATGGACTCACAATGACAAGTCATGACAACCTAAAATATATGGAAGGATTACTTCCAACAACAAGAGTATATAAGCAACATTCTTGCATTGTGTTATTTTTTATTGCAGTCTTGCTTTTTGTTGAAAGTCAACAAGAAATGTGTGTCTAATTTAATTTTCCCTTAATTAAATTGGACAATAAATTGTAATCTTATCTCATAATCACTTGTAAGAGTTAACTTAGAGTGATAAACTCAGCTAGCTCATGGAATTTGAGTTGAGGGTGGTTGGTGAGGCATGTAGAGTGATTCTATTTGTTTTAGAGTCCAAGTTGCAGTTAGTGTATTAGTTTATTTCATGAGACGTCAAGTGAATTAAATCAGATTTAAAATCAGTTTAACTAGTTGTAACTAATTGTTGCACTAGTGAGACTTCAAGTGAATTAAATCAGATTTAATTCACATGCAGTGATATGTCAAGTACCTGATGATTTACTATTAATAGCTGCACGCATGTCAGTTCTGATGAAGACCTAGTTGAGACAGAGGTTAAAGGGATGTTAACTATCAGTTGTATTATTAGAAAACTACTCGAATGCAATAATACACCCATAGGATTTCCCATGAGCATTGCACAGTTTTGGAAGGTTGAAATTCCTAAAGAATAGGGATTTAATTATACAAGAATTGCGCAAGCCAGGTAGGCTGAGAAGAGGCAGGAAATTAGCTAAGTGTTGGTCAACTTTGTCTGGATCAGTGTGAGACAATTGGTAGAGTACAACAGAGTCTTGTAAGAAGAGTGCATTCTATTGTTTCATGATTCCTTGGTTGAATATATAATAGAAGACAGAGTGGTTTTGAGCAGCAAGCTTTCCCCAAGAAATATATCTTTGTTGTGGATTGATTTGCTTCTTTATTTTACTTGGTGTGGTTGTGCGATCATGTTTATTTTCTGCAATTAATTTGTAGAAGGATTAAATATCTTGCTTTAGAATATCGCATGATCGGATTGAATCCATTGGTATACATATTGTTTGGATAATTTCTACATGGTATCAGAGCACATGAAATCACTATAGTGGAGAATAAATTGAGTTTGTGTTGAACAATATTCAAATTTTCAAAAATATTCTTTGGTGCGATAGGTAGATCAAGATGACTTTTAATGGCTTAAGATTGGAATATGGACTCGAGGGTAGTTCTAATAACATTGCATGGAAAGATAGAATGGAGGCAATTCTTGAGGACAATGGGTTGAAAGAATTCATTGATAATGATTTCAAAAGCCCACAGTAGCAGACGTCGCTCTTCTAGATGCTTGGCAAAAGAAGGTTGCAAAGGCGAGGAGGATCTTATTAGAGAGAGTTCAATACCACATTGTCTCAAGTCTCCATGGAAAAGTGACTCCATATGCAATGTGGAGGCCTTTGACAGATCTATTTTAGAATAGCAGTGACCACAGAAAATTGTCACTGAAGGACAAGCTCAAGAAAATCAAAATGGAGAAAGGCAACACTATTCCCAAATATTTGACCAAGTTCATCCAATGTCGATATGAGCTTGGAAGTGTTAGGATTACTGTAGTGGATGATGACTTGGTGAGCCTAGCACTTCTAGGCCTTCCCAAGAGTTGGCATAATTATCAGGACTCTGTCAATGGGAGGGAGAAGCTGCCAGATTGGGAGCGACCTTGGTCATATTTGGTACAAGAATAATTTAGGCGGAATACCAGGGATGGATCCTCATCCAAGGCAGATGATGAGGAAAATTGTCCCTTGGATGGTAAGGCAAAGAAGGGGAAGGGAAAGAAATCCTATTCCAAATTTGAGACTGAAAAAGAAGGGAAGAAGCGTGACATGTCCAGAGTGAAATGTTTTCACTTTCACGAGCATGGACATTATGCCACTAATTGTCCATAGAAGAAGAATAAAAACAAGAAGGCTTCCAGATCTGCAGCGGGTGAAGCTTTGGCTTCACAGTTCGAGTTCGACTTCTCGCTCATCGAATGCATGGTGTCTAGTGCGATGGGATTAGTGTGGTACTTGGGTAGTGGTGCATCTTTCCACATGACGGGAGACAAAGAAATCTTTAGTAGCTTGGAGGAGAAGGATCTTCATATGCACATCGAGATGGGTGATGACGGGAGGTATAGCGCTATCAGGATTGGTATAGTTACTTTCCAGAGATAATCAGTTAAAAATTTCTTATTAAAAGATGTCATGCATGTACCAGGCTTGAAAAAGAATTTAGTTTCAGTTTCTATGTTGGAGGATAGAGGACTTGATGTGGTTTTCAGTGAAGGTAAAGCAATCCTTCGTCACAAAGCCATAGTAAAAGTTAAGAAGATTGGGGTTCATGTGAATAAACTCTACAAATTTGATGTAGGTGGCTACGCAACATTGATGGGTAAAGAAGACAGAGTGGTGACTTGGGATGAGGGTGAGTTATAGCATAGGATATTGGGCCATCTACACCACGGTGCTTTGAAGGTCATGCAACATATTTCTACGGGGCTTCCAAAGGGTGCTCTTGCGTAGATAGACACATGCAAGGGATGTACCATGGGGAAGTATACAAAGGCCACTTTTCACGAGAAGGAGAACCAAGCAGCAGAAATCCTTGAGAGAGTTCACTCACATGTGTGTGGACCATTCTCTACATATTACACAACAAAGCATAGGTATTATGTGATTTTTGTTGATGATTTTTCTAGAAAGTGTTGGATCTACTTTATGTAGAAGAAAGATCAGACGTTCTCAAAATTTTGTGAGTTCAAAGCACTCGTTGAGAAAGATACATGGAAGCATGTGAAGGCTCTTAGGAGCAACAATGGTGGTGAGTACATCTCCAATAAATTCAAGAAATTTTGTGCCAAAGAATGAATTCAAAGAGAGTTAATTGCACCTCATAACCCACAACAGAATGGGGTTGCAGAAAGAAAGAACATAACAATTGTGGGTGCGGCACAAGCGATGTTACATGATCAGGGCCTACCGTTGCATCTATGGACAGAGGCATGCAACACAAAGGTATTTTTCCAGAACCATAGTCCTCATCGAATACTTGGCATGAGTACACCAAAGGAGGATTTTTCTGGTAAGAAACCTGATGTTTCAAATTTTAAAATTTTTGGCTCATCTGTCTATTGCCATGTGACCAAAGATTCCAGAAAGAAGCTAGAACCAACATCTGATATTTGGATATTTATGGGATACACTGATACTCCCCACAACTATCGGGTGCATTTTCCGAACAACATGATGATTGTTGTCAAACGGGATGTAAAATTTGATGAGGAGAAAGCCATGAGATTATCCCTTAAGAGGGAGCTTGCTTTGCATGAGAACGAGGAACTCTTGGTTCCAAAGGATGAACCTCAAGATGTGGAGCAGCCACATGCGCAGGATCATGGAGTGGCAGAAACCACTAATGCAGAGCCATCCACTAGACATGGTAGGAGGCGCGCCACAGAAGCTGATAGATTGAGACTTAATGTGGCAAAACATGTAGGAGCACTTACATCACTATGCAGATAGAGACAATCACCAGACATGTTTACTAGATACATGGCTCTTATGAGCAAGTGTATTGTGACATAACCATCCTCATTTGAGGAAGAAATACAACTACCAACTTGGGTTGACGCCATGGTTGAGGAGTATGACTCCATTGTCAGGAACAATGCATAGGAAGTTTTCCCAAAACCAATCGAGAAATTAGTGGTTGGATCTAGATGGATCTATAAGGTGAAACAGGTAGCAGATTGGGGTGTGGAGAAGTAAAAGGCTATATTTGTAGCCCAGGGATTCTCACAAGTTGAGGGGATTGATTATGAGGATAATTTTGCACTGGTTGCAAGGTAATCATTGATTAGATATATCCTTGCACTCTCAGCGCAAAGGGGGTGGCAGATATATCAGATGGATGTGAACACTGCATTTCTCAATGGAGTTATTGAGGAAGAATTGTACATTGAGCAGCCAGAAGGTTTTGAGACCTTTGAAAGTGAGTTGCATGTGTGCAGACCCAAGAGAGCATTGTATCGGTTGAAGTAATCACCTCGTGCTTGGTACACCAATATTGATAGCTATTTCACCAGGTTGGGCTTCACGGAGAGTGAAGTGGATGAGAACCTGTACTAGATTGTGGTTGATGGTAAGATTTTGATTATTGTACTTTATGTTGATGATATTATTTTGACAGGTGATGAGTAGGTCATAACTTCTTGCAAAGAGGATCTTGTAAGAGAGTTTGAGATGAAGGACATGGGACTCCTTCACTATTTCCTTAGTTTGGAGATACGTCAGTGTGATGGGGAGCTATTTGTTTCTAAAGACAAGTATGTCAAAGAGATTCTGAGGAAGTTCCACATAGAGAGCTGTAAACCCATGGAGATTCCTCTTGCAGGAAACTGGAGGAAGGAGGATGCTACTTCAGGTGAAGTAGTGGAAACTATTGTTTACACACAACTTGTGGGTTCACTCATGTACTTGGTGAACACACAACCAAACATATACTACACCTTTAACCAACTTAGTCAAGCTATGGTTAAGCAGACCAAGCTCTTTTGGAAGGTGGGGAAGCATGTCTTAAGATATATCAGGGGCACTACAGAGTATGGATTATGATACAAATGAACAAAGGGAGTGAAGCTTCAAGGCTTCACCAATGTAGATTGGGTAGGTAGTCCATCAGACATGAAGAGCACATCAGGAGGGATATTTAGCATAGGATCAACAACAGTTTCTTGGTACAATAGGAAGCAGAGATTAGTTGCACTCAGTTCAGCTGAGGCATAGTACATGGAAACCACATGTGGCATGTGAGGCCATCTGAATGAGGAAGATACTTGTTGGTTTGTTTGGTCATCAGATGGACCCGATGGTGATACATTGTGATAACCAGAGTTGCATAAAACTCTCGATTAATCTAGTATTCCATGACAGGTCCAAGAATATCGACATCTGATACCACCATATCAGAGAGTGTGTTCAAAGACGCATTAAGTTAATTCAGTACATTCCCACAAAGGATCAGGATGCATATATTCTGACGAAGGTGCTCGCCAAGAGAAAATTTGAATACCATAGAGGTTGGATAGGGGTAGCTGATAATCCCTTTCTTGTTGAGAGGGAGTGTTGAAAATTCAACAAGAAATGTGTGTCTAATTTAATTTTCCCTTAATTAAATTGGACAATAAATTGTAATCTTATCTCATAATCACTTGTAATAGTTAACTGAGTGTGATAAACTTAGTTAGCTCATGGAATTCGAGTTGAGGGTGGTTGGTGAGGCACCTAAAGTGATTCTATTTGTTTTAGAGTCCAATTTTCCATTAGTGTATTAGTTTAATGCATGAGAAATCAATTAACTCAATTAATTGAGTTAAAATCAATTTAACTAGTTGTAACTGATTGTTGCACTAGTGAGAGGTCAAGTGAATTAAATCAGATTTAATTCACCTGCAGTGATCTGTCAAGTAACTAATGATTTACCATTAATATTTTCATGCATGTCAGTTTTGATGAAGACCTAGTTGAGACAGAGGTTAAAGGGATGTTAACTATCAATTGTATTATTATCAAACTTCCTGCATGCAGTAATACACCCATAGGATTTCCCATGAGCATTGCGCAAAAGACTGAAATTCCTAAAGAATAAGGATTTAATTCTATAGGAATTGCACAAGCAAGGCAGGCTGAGCAGAGGCAGGAAATTGGCTAAGTGTTGGTCGATTTTGTCCGGATCAGTGTGAGACAATTGGTAGAGTGCAACAGACTCCTGTGAGAAGAGTGCATTGTATTGTTTCATGATTCCTTGGTTGAATATACAATAGATGATAGAGGGGTTTTAAGCAACAAGATTTCCACAGGAAAAATATATGTGTTGTGGATTAATTTGATTCTTTCTTTTACTTGATTTTATTGTGCGATCATGTTTATTTTCCGCAATTAAATTGTAGAAGGATTCAATATCTTGCTTTAGCATATCGCATGATTGGATTGAATCCATTGGTATACATATTGTTTGTATAATTTATACAAATGTACCAATTTATATATTTTCCACCCACTTTCTGAAGTTGATGATTCAATCATATGATATTGATGAATTATTTGGAATAGATTCCATCTGGTTAATTCCACTACATTTTTCATGTGTACTTTCGATACTGGTTTAGAGATACCTACAGTCACAGTTAAAAAATAGGATCATTGCATGGTTCACTAGAGCCATTTTGATTCTTCATATTTTTCAAAATTGGATCTTTATTATTAAATTGGATAATATGGGAGTTAAAGGAGCAACAACCACAATAGATTTAATGTGGTGGGTGTATGCAATTATCATGCTTATTTATGTTATTTTTGGCGGATTTCCTTGTTGAAAATGGAAACAAGAAATATTGAAAATGGCATCAAAAGGGATTCTAATTTAATTTTCCCTTAATTAAATTAGTAGTAAATTGTAATTCCACATCACAAGACAACTTGTACAAGTTAATTAAGTCAGGAAGACTTAGTTAGCTCAGTCAATTTGAGTTGAGGGTAAAACTGGAGGCATGTAGAGTTCTCTATAAGTTTTAGGGGGTCCAATTGTAGTTTATTTTGAGTTGTAATTGCATAACTTAATTATTTGAGTTAAAATCAGTTTAACTAGTTCTAACTGATGGATGAGCTAGTGGGAGGTCCAGTGAATTAAATCTAATTTAGTTCACATGTAGTTATCAGTCAGATAACTGATAATTCACTATAAATATTTGTTGCATCTCGGTTCTAAGGAAGGCCCAGTTGAGATTGGAGTTAAAGGGAAGGAGACTATCAGTTGTAGTATTAGAAAATTGCACATGTCATGCATGACGTCGTCAGGACGCCTTGGATGTATTGTGGAATAAATTAGTGGGAATTTACTATTTAATAATGTCTTAATTCCTTCAGGAATGTGTAAGCCAGGTTGGTTAATTAGGTGCAAGTTTTTGGGTAAGTATTAGACCAAACTTGCCAAGATCAGAGTGAGACAGTCAGAGATAGTGCAGAAGTTTCTCAGGAAGGGAAATAACATTGTATTGTTTCAAATTCTTGACTTAATGAAATATACATATAGCATGGTTTTTAGTTGAGGCTTTCCCCAGACATATCTTTGTGTTGTGCGATTTATATTCTTTATCTTTCGTGTTCATGTGATTGTGAGATCGTAATTGGTTTCCGCAATTTGTAGAAATATATTCAGTATTTTGCTTTAGCATATTACAATATCAGTTAAATCTATGTGGATTTTCTACATGGTATCAGAGGAGGAATCGTTATAGAAGAGAAGAACCTGATTTTTTGTTTGAATAGGTGAATCGAATTTGTAGATTTATTGTTCGGGACCAACAACAGAACATGATGTCCTTTTGTGGATTGAGACTCGAATATTACCTTGAGGGTAGTTCGAATTACATAGCATGGAAGGACAGGATGGGGGCAGTGCTTGAGGACAACCGACTGAAGGAATTCATAAACAATGATATTCCTAGGCCCGCAGCAACAGATCCTCAACTTATTGATGCATGGAAGAAGAATGTATCAAAGGCGAGAAGGATTCTATTAGAAGGAGTTCAAGATCATATTTTCTTGAACCTCCATGGAAATGAAACTCCATTTGCTATGTGGAATTCCTTAACATATCTGTTTCATAATAACAATGACCACAAGAAGTTTGCGCTAGAGGAAAAGCTCAAAAAGATCAATATGGATGAGGGTGAGACAATACCAAAATACTTGACGAAGTTCACTCAATGTGGATATGAGCTTGGAAGTGTTGGTGTGATAGTTTCCCTAGATGATTTGGTGATCCTATAACTTCTAGACCTTCCCAAGAGCTGGCATAGCTATGAGAATTCCATGAATGGGAGGGAGAAGTTACCAGAGTGGGATTGATCATGGTCTGACTTGGTACAAGAAGAGATAAGGTGGATCACCAGAGATGGGACTCTTCCAAATACAAAGAATGAGATTTTTCATTGGTCGAAAAATGAAATAAATCCAAGAAAAAGAAGTCCCAAGGCATAGAGGGAAAGAATAAAGACTTATCCAACATCAAGTGCTTTCATTATCACGAGTACGAGCACTATGCCACAAAATGTCCACAAAATGAAAGCAAGAAGGAGATTGCAGTAGCAACAATAGGTGAAAATATATCTTCAATATTCGAGCTTGATTTTACTCTCATTGCATGCATGGCCAACACTATAATTGGATGCATGTGGTATCTCGACGGTGGTGCCTCGTTCCATATGACAGGGAATAGAGATCTCTTCAGTGACTTGGAGGAGAAAGACCTCAAGCAGAACATAGATTTTGGAGACGACGGGAGGTATAATGCGACTGGAATAGGTACAATCACCTTTCAGGGTGAGTCTGGCTCCCTTCTCAAACTTACAATTTTTTTGTTTGTTCTAGGACTAAAGAAGATTATTGTTTCCGTAGCGGTATTGGAAGACCGTGGCTATGATGTGATATTTAGAAAATGAAAGGTTTTCCTTAGGCACATCACCACGGAATAGGTGAAACAAATCAGTGTGCGAGTCAAGAATCTATATGATCTTGAGCTCAAAGATGCTTGCAAATCCTTGAAGGGAAAGGAAACTGTTAGAGACTTGGTGGTTGATATGGAACATGAATTACCTCTCAACATGCAGCCTCAAAAAGTTGTGGAGCAGTCACAATTAGAGAAGAAAAGAGGAGACCAAGTGGAGGCATTCACTCAAGTAGAGACCTCTAGTACGACACAATTTCGAGCCAAGTGGGCAGAGGGATCACATGTAACCATACCTCCAAGAGAGAGATGGGGAAATGTGAAGCAATAGTCCCAAGAGAGAAGAAATTTGGGTAGGTTTCATTGAGATATATTGTCTCATGGATCATAACCTTGCAACAGGGGCCCACAGTACACAATAGTAGGATGGATCAGTGGCGGTTGATGTAGTCATATTTCAGAGAGACAGATGCAGAGACTAGAAGCAGTCAGTTATTGGTTAGCGCAAAGCAGAGTTAGCAGTAGTGCAAATGGAACAGGGTAGAGTCAGCAACAACACAGAGTTTTTAGTAGACAATGTAGTAGCTAGTAGCAGTCAGAGACTATGGTGACAAATGCATCATATTGATCATAGTTGATTCAATTTGCATGTTTTTCAATTTCAGAAGTTGTAGTAGAAACAACACTAGCAAGAAGTGTTGCATGCAGAACATTCCAAAGGTACCATATTGGGATAGAGTTTAATTAATTTCTTGTTGAGAGCGAGTGTTGAAAATGGCCAAAAAAAATATTGAAAACGACATCAAAATGGATTCTAATTTAATTTTCCCTTAATTAAATTAGAATTAAATTGTAATTCCACATCACATGATAGCTTGTACAAGTTAACTAAGTCATGAAGAGTTAGCTCAATCAATTCAACCTGAGGCTCAAAATTTAGGCATGTAGAGTTCTTTATAAGTTGTAGTGGGTCTAGTTTCAGTTTATTTTGAGTTGCAATTGTTTAACTTAATTATTTGAGTTAAAATCAGTTTAACTAGTTCTAACTGATGGATGCGCTAGTGAGAGGTCCAGTGAATTAAATCTGATTTAATTCACATGCAGTGATCAATCAGATAACTGATAATTCACTATAAATAGTTGTTGCATGTTAGTTCTAAGGAAGGCCCAGTTGAGATTGGAGTTAAATGGAAGAAGACTATCAGTTGTAGTATTAGAAAATTGTACAAGTCATGCATGAGGTCATCAGGATGCCATGGATGTATTGCAGAATCAATTAGTTGGAATTTCCTATTTAATAGGGGCCCAATTCCCTCAGGAATGTGTAATCGAGGCTCGTCAGTCATGTGCAATTTTTTGGCTAAGTATTGGACCATACTTGACAGGATCACAGTGAGACAGTCAGAGATAGTGTAGAAGTTTCTCAGGAAGGGAAATAGCATTGTATTGTTTCATATTATTGACTTAATGAAATATACAGATAGCATGGTTTTTAGCTGAGGCTTTCCCCAGTTACATCTTTGTGTTGTGCAATTGAAATTATTTCTATTTCAATTTTTGTAGAAAGAAAACAAATGAATCAACTACGGAAGAAAAAAATTCATACTTTGACACCTCCTTGGAAACAATGCCAAAAAGTGATGAGACTTAGTATTGAAACAATAATGCTGCAACTCCCAAGGCTACCAACTTTAATTATCAACCTGGGGTCCGTACAAACTTAAGAGGTATTGACACTATATGTGCAACATACAATGTGTCCTCATTTTGTTGATCTGATGTAATGGAGTGAATGTTATGAAATCAAAGCCTAAACTAATTTAAGAAGTGGAAGTGTTTCTTTGAAAATAAATTAATCCTAGGAAAAAACAACAATTTGTAATTGAAATCCTAAGAGCATGAATTCAAATAAAAAGACCTAATCTAATTTGCGAAAATGAATGTCCTAAGTGGTTTTTATTATTCCTCAATCATTTATTTATATCTTAGGGGTCATGATTCAATCCTAAGAGATAAAAACCAACCTTTGGGAGTAAATCCGGTTAAGTTTACACATCCTACAAGGGTGTTATAGGAAACTCTGTTTTTGCTACAGGATGTTCTGTTTTGGAGATAACTCATCGAATGACCAATTAAATCAAATTAAAATGGTATGGGAATTTTTTTTTAGTAATTAGGATGTATTAGGTCTCCATTCCAAGTTGAATCACTCCAAAATACCCTTGTTCACACGTGCTAAAAAATAACATAAAATTACTACTTTAAAATATGGAAATTCAGTAACTAGAGAGATAGTTAACCGATCAAATGCCTAACCTAATCAAGTGAAAATGAAATGGGGTAAATTTTGTTATTAAATTTAACATCATTATGACCTAATACAAGTGGAATCTAGTCATATGAATCTCATTAATTTCGCTACAAGGCATTTCCAGAAATCTTATATTCGTGAACTAGTAACCAAATCGAAGTAGCGTAATGATTAAGATGACATTCAAAAGTTATTCCAAGGATAAATAATGTTTTTGATCCTATAAAAAACCTACAAAATAACTCACTTCAATGATTTAAATCAATCCTACAGCAAGAAAAGAAACAATACTAAATACAGAAATATGAAAAACATAAATAAGAGATGCATGTGAATAAGAAGTGAAAATAACATAAAGAAATTGTGAAAGAGGGCTTTTAGGCTCCTGGGATGGACAAGCCCAAGGAGGACTTAGAGTCCTATGAAAGAAACCAAGCCTGATAAGCTAATAATGGCACCGATCTTCATTATTGAATCAATCCAGGTACATCCCTGCAAGAAAATAAAGTGAGCTACCAGAAAACAAGTTTTCTCCACAATAAGACTAAAAAATACATGCCCCTAGAGGAAAATTCAAATTGGTACTTATACAAAATTATGAGGAATAATCCCCCTTGAAAGGAAGAAGCTTTGCTCTCCAAAATCCCTCAAATAGTGGATCTGGTTCCCAACATTAGGAGTTTGCAGTAAATGACAAGGAACACATTCCTAGATTTTCTCAATCATCGGAGTTCCAAAATCTCTCTAGAATTTCTCAATAATTTTGTGATATTTTGTTCATTTGTTTTTCATTCTTGATCCTCTAGTAGTAGGGAGCAAGTCCCTAAATTATATCCTTCTCCAAATCTTCATAATATGCCCAATATTATTAACTTCACAATATTATACAAAAATAAATAATATTAGGCACAAATATGCAATTATATTTAAACCTTCATAATGAACACATTAAAGTTAAAAATATGTCATCTAATAGAAAAATAGAGGTTTAATGTGCTGAAGGATGGTCAAATGGGCCTTAATTTATGTCTAATTTAGAGGCCCATCAATTATTTCTAAACTCGTTGCTTGCAGGACTAAACCGGTGCTGTCAAAGTTTATCACTTTGTAACAATTTGGGTTCCTAGAGGGTCAGTAGATCTAGGATGTTATAGCCATAACATGGGAAATTTTACATTCAATGAAAGTTCAGAATTTAAAGCCATTCCTTCTTAAAGTGGAATTGATCAAAGCCTATGATTATGTTCATTGGGAATTCTTGAAGTTAGTGATGATCAAAATAGGCTTTTCACCTATCAACATAAAATGCATTATGGATTGTATAAAAACTACAAACTTTGTGGTGATCATTAATGAAAAACCCACTCAATTATTTAAGGGTTACAAGGGTCTGTGACAGGGGTGTTCCTTATCCCCCCTCCTTTTCCTTCTTGTTATAGAATAATTGAGCCTTAAAATGGGTGATATGAGGAACATGTGGGCGATATTTGGGCTAAAAATAACCAGACACATTGTTGCGTCACATATGTGTTTTGTGGACGACTTATTATTTTTTGGGGAAAAAGAGCCTGGAGAATGGCTTCATATTCATAGAATTATCACCTCCTTCGATGAAGCTTTTGGACTTCTAATGAGAAAAAAAAAGTCTATTCTTGTTTATGGTGATAGGGAGGATTCAAAAATATGTGAAATTTGTAGTTTATTTGATATCTCATGCCAACATATGGACTTTGATTTTGTATACCTTAGATTCAAAATTAAACCAAACAGGTATGGTAGCAAACATTGGGAATGTTTGATCAACAGATTGGAGAAAAAATTGGTAGGGTGGTAGAATGGGTGGCTAACATTGGGGGGGGGTGATCAATTATGCTAAAATCATTGCTCCAAAAAAATATGGTGTATTAGATGCAAATTTTTATGTTTCCAAGGGGGATTATGCATAAGATAAAATCTATTATGGCTATATTCTTATGGACAGGTAGCAACAAAATGGGGAAGATTCAATTGGTCAGATGGAAAGTGGTGGCCAAGCCAATAGAGGAGGGAGGATGGGGCATCATTGACCTCGGAAATTTCAACAAATCTCAGATAATAAAAAATATGTGGAGGGAAATGACTGGTACCGGCCTCTCGTCCATCATTGTTAGAGAAAAATATATGTGTGGACAATCTTTATCAACATAGATTCGAAATGGAGCAAGAATAAAGGCTAGTATGTCTACTATCTGGTGTAACATGATGAAAAATATCTATTGGTAGATGGTTTTCACCCAATGGGAAGTGGGTGACGGTACCCAGATTGAGGTGGGTATAGATGCTATTAAGGGTATGATAGGGAATCATTCCTCATCTATTCAGTTGCTTAATATCATTCATAACAGAGGAATTTTTTCCCTTCATCAGAGTTATGATGTTCATAATTTAAACATTGTCCTACATGGTTGGAAATCAGTTTAGGTAATGGGGCTTGAGGGTGTTTATGTTGCAGAATGGGAATCATATCTTCAACAACTAAGACAAGAGGTAATTTCCATCAATACAAAAAAAAATCGTATGGTATGGAATGGGACGTTCAAAAAGGGGCAGTCGACGGTAAAGGAAATATATTGAAGAATGTGTAACACCCTCTTCCCACATCTAACCAAGTGATCGGCCAACTGGGGTAAACATGTGATAATAGGCTACTATAATGAGATTCAACCTCCCAAGTGACCTTAAGGAAGTGGAACCGAGAAAAACACTACCTATAGGCCTTGTACAACAACCATAACACCCCCAGGAGGTAACCCAACCATTCAGGCCTCTTACCCCTGGGTCACACTAACATTTTGACCCCCTTTGAGCCATAGCCTTAGGAATAACACTATATTTGAGGGGCTAGGAAGCTCTAGACACATACACAACACTACATGCCAATGGTGAGGGCCCCAAAAACTCAATTTTGTGCCTGCATCTCTGGGATTTGAGCCACCTTTTAAGGCTCAAAGCCCAGGTCATTGCCCAGAACTTCATGAAAACTTAAGAAATGATAAATAAAAATACGGCAATGATACAGAAGAAATCAAATCAACAATAACTTGTCTGGATCCCTACTAGCCATGACAGACATTTTTTCAAACATGTCACAAACATTGAATCTACAGGTGTAAACAACATATTTAAGCATAGGGGTCTCATACTTATTTGAGAATCACTAAGAAGAATTTATCCCTTACATAATTAGTTGCAATACAATCTATTTTACCATATATAAATTGTGCAATCATTTACAACTAAAAATATAGATACAATAATAAATCATCATTTATTAAATACATGCTTATAACCAACATAATAGAAACAAAAATATTGTGTTAACAATAGCACTAAAATCCACATAATAACTAGTACATTTGCATATCAAATACCAAATTAATGAGATCTTCATTATCGAATGTAAAAACCAATTGGAGATGGGACTTCCATGTTCCACTTGACCATAGATTGGCTGAGCCAAATCTCTCTTCAGCCAATCACCCCCATGCCATATTCCAAGCATGAATGTGGCATCTCATCAAACACATAAATCACAATCCATCCAAGGCTTCTAGAGGCAAAACCACCTCAATTTTCAACTAGGTATTCCACGTCACAGTCAAACAACACAACCATCACGGATTGGTCTCTATCAAAGCTGCTCCAAGGCTCTTGAGTGTTTGTTCCAACCAAGGCTCCAAGAATTGTAACTGAACCCCAACTATTTCTGGGCTCTAGAGAATTGTCCAACCAAGGCTCCTGGACTAGTAAATCAACCCACCTAGGGCTCTAGAGAGTTTTTCCAGCCAAGGCTCCAAGACTAGTAACTCAACCCAATAGCTATTTGCTGCGCTCCAGAGCATTTTTCCAACCAAGGCCGCAATAACTAAAAACTCAACCCAATAGCTAAAGGAATCATGATAACCATCCAGAAAACTATCAATGGAAATAACCCCACAACACCATGGATATCCAAGAAATGTTATATAGCTAGGAAATTCCACATGCATACACCATGCATTCCAAAACTAGTGAGGAAAACATACATGAAACGTGCTACATGCACCCAGAACAAGTTGTAGATGTTGATCTCGATGTCCTCTTGTGATTTATATCTCTTCCTTTTCCTTCTTCGTCCAAATATCCAAGTGTGCCACACTCTCGAAGATTTCTCCAATAATACTCTAAGTGCACAAGGGTATGAGAGAGAGAGAGAGAATAATGAGAACTCCAAAACTGCACTCATTAAAAGCATACCAACTAATCCTCGAAAGCCTTTTTTATTAATGAGGCCTCTATTTTCTTCATTTTCCATTATTTTTCTTTATTTTCCTCCCCACATGCAACCTGTGACCTTTCACCTCCCTTTTCTCCTATTTTCCATTATTTTCATAAATAAAATTCCAATTAATGTCTCATGCCTTTCCAAAGCCTTTGTCATTGCATTTGCCAATTTACTTTCGCCTTAATAAACCGAATTAAACACCCACTAGGATGTTTTTCCCAACATTCAACTTGGAATAAGTGTCCCATTGGTCGTGGTCTTATATTTTTTAAATGGATTTTTAACCAGGGTTGTTACAGAACCCCCCCCCCCCCTTGGGGGAACACCATCCTTGGTGTTCAGTGACACCTACAAACCAGCACACTACAAAAAACAAAACATATTTCCTATGGAGCTTTATAACACAACTTGTTTCAGTATTTACAATGACCACTGCTGAAACATGACAAACATATCGTATATTGGAGCTTTATAACATAGCTCATTACGATATTTACAATAACAACTACATTTTCTTCAACCATCAAATAATCATATTGTCGTTAGAGCTTTATAAATCAATCTCGATACAATATTTACAATAATATACACATATACACACATACACATTTGTTCAACTAGAAATTATAAGGATACGATGCATGTATAAGCAACAAGGGAATCCAAAGGCTCATAGCTCCACCCTCAAAAGAATACTAGGATTCACCTCCTTCCTAGGAATTCCAAAATCCACTGCTAAAATCAAAGTTGCATCCAATGTCCAGTGCTATAATCCTATTCTATTGTACCATCAGTGAAAAGTTGTTGATCATTGTTCCAGGGCACACTCCTAATGTGCATTTGATTCCATCTGGAAATACTAATGACCAAAACAAATATATCCTCGACCTTCCCTTCTCAGCTACAGTACCTCGGGAAATCTGGTCACCCCCTTCTGTGCAGTCACACACCTTCCAAGTTTCGCTGGCACCCCCATCTTGAGCATTCCATCCCTTGGAAATGCATCCTTGCATCTGTCGATACAAAAACCAAGGAATATCCTTGCCTCAAAACCATCATATCGGTCATAACATGCTCATGGCAATCAATGGACACTATTGGGTACCAATGTACCACAATGGTCCTGCTCCTGAAGTGTTTTACCAACATATTGTTACATGTTCCAATTCCTTTCATTGTTGCTGCTAATTCTTGCAGTCGGTTTCAACCACCAAACCGGGCATTTTCGTGCTTCTTGTACCAAGCACATTATTTCCATTAGATTCAAAATAAATTGAAATAACTTCAAATCATACCTCATTGGTGGCTTGCCAATAAGGTACGCTTGAAATCATGTTCACTTCCTATCATACAAGTTAAACTAGCAACTTTTATCAAATCATCATGTATAAACATATCACATCAAGTTGGCTCAAAACAAAACCATCATAGATCAAAATCATAAATCACATGCAATCATCACAAACCATAATCATAAATCACATGTAACCATCATAATTTAGAATCACAGATCACATGCATAACAATATTGAAATAAAATACCGACACTTATCCTTCATCAGTCCTTACTTCTGCCTTTGTTCTTTTGTATACACACAGGATTGGTTTCTATAGGTTTTAACCCTGAACAGAAATTATCTACACACGAATCTTATAACAGAAAATAAACAATAGCGAGAGCATAAAACATAAAATAGATAAACACAGATATTTTCCCCTGGATCCCAAATCGGGACAACCAGCTTGATTTTTCATTATATTCCTTTTAGTGTTACAACACATATATATACATGCCGAAGCATACATAAACCCCAATCCATTAACCCTGGATTAGAACATAGCCGTAGTTCCCTTGACCGGATCTACAAAATACCAGGGGCCGAAAACCATCGTACCCCAAAACCATGTGCAAACTCATGCACAAAACATGGGTGGGTCCGCATATGAGTGTGACCGCATACCAAAAAAATTTCGCCGGGCCGCTGCCGACCACGACGTGCCGCCTCCTTTGTGACCCCTACGCGCCGGCACAACGTACAACGCGTGGAGCTAGTCATGGAAAGAATATAACACATACCCAACAATTTCCATAATTGAAAAGCACCCAGTGCCCTTGCTTCTCTTCAAATACGTACACATGCACATAGTGTTCATCATAAAACGTACACCCTCATACGACATACAACACCATACAATGCATGCACCCACACCAGCATACGACACATATACCTACACCCGATATACAATATAACACAATACATACACCTACACCAATATACAACACATACACCTACACCTGGTGTAAAATACAATACAATACATATGCATACAATGGTATACAACACTGTTGTGAAACCAACTCCAAAAAGAGAAGAAAAGAGATATCAACACCTTAGAAATAAGCCACTTCGAGGGGGCAACCTCCAATACATTACATGAATGAATAATTCTTGGATGATCTAAATTACAAAACCTCCTTTCTCTATATAGGAGTCCATAGGGCCAAAATGTAATCTTAGTGGGGCCACAATGTAATCCTAGCCGACCTAACAATAATAATTTAAGGGCACAATAATAACAATATGGGGGTTACAGGGGTACAATAATAACAATAAGAGGGTTACACTAACAACAATAAGGGACTATACTAGTAATATAGGGACCTAACATGCCCCTCTCCTTCAAAAAAGTGTTGTCCTCAATGCTTGAGTTGCTCTGGGTGCTTCTGTATAAAATTATCATCCTCCCATGTAGAATCTTCAGTGGGTAAGTTCTTCCACTTGATGAGATACTCTGAAATTGATCGATTTCGTAGCTGTCGAGTTCTTGTTTCCATGACCGCTTCAGGTTCCAATATGATTTTTTCTTCCTCATCAAGTTCTGGCAATATTGTTTGAACTGGAATATTTTCACCTATAACCTTCTTTAAGCATGAAACATGGAAAACTGGATGTACTCGCGAAGAAGCAGGAAGCTCCAATTTGTATGCCATAGTACCAATCTTTTGCAACACCTTGTAAGGACCATAGTACTTTGTTGATAATTTATTATCCTTCTTAGCTTGCTTGAGGGACATTT
Organism: Pinus albicaulis; assembly: GCA_034641835.2. Lineage (NCBI taxonomy): Eukaryota > Viridiplantae > Streptophyta > Pinopsida > Pinales > Pinaceae > Pinus > Pinus albicaulis. The sequence goes on along the minus strand of CM076572.1, from coordinate 66,012,671 downwards.
GTTTGTATGGTTGTAGCCGTAAAAATACCCAATCTCCTACATCAAAACTTCTCTCGCTGCGATGTTGATCTGCCTGTTGTTTCATTCGATTTTGTGCCAAATTCGGGTTATCCTTTAAGAGTTGGAGAACTTCTTGCTGATGCTCGATGTGATCTTCCACTGCTTGAACCTTCGAATTTTCTCTTAAAGATGATGTGATGGATGGTGGATGATATCCATAATGTGCCATAAATGGGGTCATTTTTGCTGCAGTATGGAAGGAAGTGTTATACCACCATTCAGCAAGAGGTAACCACTTGACCCATTGTGTTTGTTTATCGGATACAAAACAACGAAGATATCCTTCCAAACATTTATTTACTATCTCAGTTTGACCATCAGATTGAGGATGATAAGATGAGCTATGAGCTAATTGAGTACCCAAGCAAGAAAATAACTCTGTCCAAAAATTTCCAGTAAAAATGGGATCTCTGTCGCTCACAATAACCCTTGGGTTTCCATGTAGCTTTTGAATTGTGTCCATAAATGTAGTAGAAATTGCACTTGCTTTAAATGGATGAGATAATGCACAAAAGTGTGCATACTTGGTAAGTCTATCAGCTACCACCATGATGACACTCTTTCCTTTGGACTTAGGTAAACCTGTGATAAAATCCATTGAAATCTCCTCCCAACGTTGACTTGGAATGGATAAAGGTTATAGAAGACCCGGGGTCTTAATTTTCTCAATTTTATTCTGCTAGCAAACCAAACATTCTGCCACAAAATTTTGAATATCAGATTTAAGGCCATCCCAAAAAAATTCTTTCTTCACCCTGTGGTAAGTTTTTAAAAATCCTGAGTGTCCTTCTAAAGGAGAAGTGTGCAATTCCAAAAGAATCTTTTGTTTTAGTTGGGAATTCTTACAAATATATAAGCGATCTTTGTACCATAAGGAATCATTTTTCCAACTAAATGTATCAGATGTACTAGGATCTTGCTACAACTTTTGAATGAGTGTCCACACTTCTTCGTCCTTCTTCCATTCATCCCTTACTTCGGTTATCCAATCTGGTTGGATAATAGAAATGGCACAAAGAAATGCTTCCACCTCTTCATTCATTCTTGAGAGTGCATCTACAACAACATTTAGCTTCCCTTTTTTGTAGATTATTTCAAAGTCATAACGCAACATCTTTGTAACCCATTTTTGTTGCTCTTCTGAAGATAGTCTTTGTTCCAAAAAGTATTTAAGACTATCATGATCAGTTTTTACCTTGAAGTGTCTTCCCATTAGGTAAGTTTTCCATTTCTTTAGTGCATGCAGTAATGCTAACATTTCCTTCTCATAAATAGCTTTCTATAAATACTTTCCTTTGATTGGACGACTTTCAAAAGCAATGGGTCTTCCTTCTTGCATTAAAACATCACCAATTCCATTTCCTGAGGCATCACATTCCACAATAAAGGTTTTTGTGAATTCTGGTGTAGCTAAGACTGGTGCTAGGCACATTGACTCTTTAAGATGTTCAAAGGCCTTAGTTGCTTCAGGAGTCCATGAAAATGTATATTTCTTCAATAATGTTGTTAGAGGTGCTGCTATTCTCTCATAATTCTTAACAAACTTGCGATAATAACCTGTTAACCCGAGAAATCCCCGCAACTTCTTTATGGTTGTGGGGACTTTCCATTCTTTAATGGCTTTAATTTTGTTCGGGTCTACCTTAACACCCTCATGAGATACAATATGACCCAGATATTCCACCTCTTGTACTCCAAAGAAACATTTGGATGTTTTTGCATATAATTGTTTCTCCTGCAATAGTTTGAGCACCCTATCAACATGTTGAACATGATCCTTCCAAGACCTGCTGTAGATTAGTATATCATCAAAAAATACTAGCACAAATTTTTTAAGGAAGGGTTTGAAAATGGAATTCATCAACCCTTGAAATGTAGAAGGTGCATTGGTAAGGCCAAAAGGCATGACCAAAAATTCATAATGACCCTCATGAGTTCGAAATGTTGTTTCGGAATATATTCAGTCTTCATTCTAATTTGATGATATCCTGAACGAAGATCCAACTTGGTAAAATAAATTGCTCCATGTAATTCATCCAATAATTCATCAATCACCAGAATGGGAAATTTATCTTTAATGGTGAGCTTATTGAGCTCCCTATAATCCGGACACATTCGCCATGATCCATCCTTCTTGTGTACCAATACTACAGGAGCAGAGAAAGAACTTTGACAAGGTTGAATTATACCCGCCTCTAACATTTCTGCAATCATACATTCAATTTCGCTCTTTTGGAAGTAAGGATATCTATAAGGCCTGATGTTTGGAGGAACACTTCCTGGAATCAAATGAATAGCATGATCATGATCACGAATAGGTGGGAGCCCTTTGGGAGTTTCAAACACCTTGGAATGATTGTCCAAGACTTGTTGGAGATCTGCAGAAATAGATTATTTTGATGTTGGAACTTCTAGTGAGCATAATTGTGCAATTACGCCTCGCTGTTCTTTCTTTAGAAGCTTTGTCATGACATTAGAGCTTATTATCCTTCCTGGCTTCCCCGCAATACCCCGTAATTCAACTTCCTTTCCTTCTGAAAAATTTTTCAAGAAAAGTTCTTGAAAATTAAAAGCTACCGTCCCCAAAGATTGTAACCATTGTACTCCTAGTACAACATCAGCACCTCCCATAGGAATGGCAAGCATTGGACTAGTCAATACATATTCCCACATGGTTAGCTTGATATTATGGCATTTTCCAGAGCAATTTATAGTTCCTCCATTTGCAACCATCACTTGACATTCTGGTGCTGGGTATAGGAAACAATTCAATTCCTTGGCTACCTTACAATGAATAAAATTATGGGTACTACCTGAATCAATCAACACTATTACCTTTTCCTTCTTGATATGTCCTTCTATATTGAGAGTTTGAGGAGTGGTAATTCCTGCCAATGCATTACACGATATGGTCGGACTCATTTCTTCCTCTTCTTGGGTTGGTTTCTGGTGTATATCCTCTTCTTGTTCATTTTCTTCTTCCTCTTCACAATCTATGTAAAATAATTTCTTCTCAGCACACTTATGACCTTTAGTGTATTTGATATCACAACTGTAGCAAAGCTCTTTTTCTCCTTTTTCTTCCAATTGTTGTGATGTCAACCTTGTAGGTTGTGGAAATCTAGGAGTAGCAACACTTCCCTCTTTATAGAAGTGAGTGGTAGGCTTCCTTCTCACCATAATTTTACATTCAATTTTTCTTGACAACCTGAATGCCTTCTCCAATGAATCAGGTTCTAAAACGCGAACTTCATGTTGGATGTTATCCTTTAAAGTACCTATGAAGAGATCAATCCTGTGCTCCTCTGGAATATCAGTTACCCTTATATTCAATTTTTGGAAGTCCTCAATGTGCTCCCCCACTAAACCCTTTTGTTTGAGATTTATCAATTGGCTAAAGAAGGTGTTGCTCTTTGTATCCTCATAATGTGCAATGCGTACCTTTTGTGTGTTTTTCACATTATGGAGATCAAAATATTGCTCCATCTGTAGTATCCATGTTACAGGATCCTTTCCATCAAACTTCCTCATATCCATTTTTGGAATATGGTGGTTCTTCTCGCCAACATTAGATTTTATGAAATCACGTTTAAAATTTATTTTGTTCTCATCATGAGTTTCCTCTACTATATTTTCACCATTAGGAAACATTTCTTGTATCAACTTTGTCAAACCTTCCATGTCTTCTTTTAGATCATTCTTCATGTTTTCCATTTTCTCATCAATCTTAGCTTCCATGTCATCCATCTTAGATTCCATACCAGCTTCCATGCATTCTTAAAACCATCCATCTTAGATTCCACATCTTTCTTCAAACCATCCATCTTAGTTTCCATGCTTTTCTTCAAAACTTCCATGTCAATTTTTGTTGCTCTTTGCGAGAGCGAAATTTGTTGCACTTGCTCTTGTAATTTTTATATGTCATGTTGCCATTCTTCATCTTCATGAGTCATAGTAGAGCCTTCTAAAGGCTTAATGGGCATTGAATTATTTTTAGGGGCCATTTTCGAATCCAATACTGATATCTATTCTAAAATATGCCCTTGGAATCAGTTCTACTTGATTATTCAAACAAGACTTATGCAATTCGGGAAAAACAAATACACACCTTTTACTTGCTTTTGAGGATCTCTATATTGAAAGTGAATTATCTATATAATTACAGATCCTCAATATCTGAAATTCAGCCTCTTAGTAGCCCTCTAAAGCTTCTTTTAAATGTCACAGGTTTGACTTGATTTGGATTCTTCAAGGCAAAGATATGTCCAATCTCCCACAATGACCCAATTATGGACTGGTTCAGTAGAGCGAACTTGTACGACTTGCCACATCTTCCTGTTTCCTCCTTTTGCTCTAAAATTGATAGAAAGGAAACTATAGTCTGTGTACTTGTGGCCACTTTTTACAGAATTCTAATCCGATGCTCAGAGAGAGAGTTATGAATATTTTCCCACGATAACCTCTTTGAGATGAAATTCGGGAGCCTGAAAAAGACCTAAATTCCACAGATCATATCTTTGAAAATATTGCGAACGAAGCTCTGAAATTTTGCAAAGATGTTCCTCAGGATTTCGGCTTCACTCTCCAAAAATTTTAGCTTCTGAATCTTCGTAGAAAAAAAGTTATAGCGAAAATGGCACGATGACCTGTTTTGGTTAAATTCAGGAGCCTGCAAAAAGCCCTAACTTCCACAAATCATATCTCCGAAAATATTGTGAACCAAGCTATGAAATTTTTCAACAATGTTTCTCAAGAATTCGGCTTCTCACTCTAAATATTTCAGCATCTGAAGCTTCATGGAAAAAAATTTATAGCGAAAATTCCACGATGACTAGTTTGGAGCAGCAAAAACCCTAGAATCCAAAGCTTTGATACCAAATGTTGTGAAACTAGCTCCAAAAAGAGAAGAAAAGAGATATCAACGCCTTATAAATAAGCCACTTCGAGGGGGAAACCTCCAATACATTACATGAATGAACAATTCTTGGATGATCTAAATTACAAAACCTCCTTTCTATATATAAGAGTCCATGGGGCCACTATGTAATCTTAGTGGGGCCACAATGTAATCCTAGCCGACCTAACAATAATAATTTAAGGGCACAATAATAACAATATGGGGGTTATAGGGGTACAATAATAGCAATAAGGGGATTACACTAACAACAATAAGGGACTATACTAGTAATATAGGGACCTAACAAACACATACACCCACACCTGGTGTACAATACAACACAATACATATGCCTACACCGACATACAACACATACACCTACATTTGGTGTACAACACAACATAATACATATACATATACAGAGTACAACAAAATGAATACACATGTCACAATATGATGACTACACCATGCACATACGTAGTACCGCATGCCCTCGTGACATTGACATAATACCATATGCACAATATGTACACAGTACCACCTATACAAAACACTACCTGCACAATGTGTGTACATCATCACATGTACACAAAACCACCTACACAATGTGTAAACAACGCTAAATGTACACTGCACCACCTGTACAATGTGTACACAATACCACATGTACACAACACCACATGCATTACATGTACACGAAAGCACATGTACATAGCGCCACATGCACGACATGTATACAACACCACCACATGTACAACATGTACACAACACCACATGCACACAACACCATATGTACAATCATGCACACAACACCATATGTACATAGCACCATATGTACAACACGCACACAACACCATATGTAAATAGCACCACATATACAACATGTACATAGCACCATACATACACAACACCGCATATCCAACATGCACACAACACCATATGTACAACATGCACACAACACCATATGTACATAGCACCGCATATACAACATGTACATAGCACCATACCTACACAGTGCCATATATTCAACATGAGCACAACACCATATGCACACAACACTGCATAGCCAACATGCGCACAATACGATGCGTAAACATCATTACATATCCAACATGTACATAGCACCATCTATACCTAGCACTGCATATGCAATATACACACAACACCATATATACAACAGACATACAACATCATATGTACACAATACTACATATGTTACATGTAGACATCATTATAGGTCCAATCACTAAATATAAAGCATGTGCAACATATACACAAAAATATTACTGCACATCCATAGACCACACACTAACTCCACAAGAAACCTTGCTTCTAGTGTCTTTCCAACATCCATGCTTATCCTAGCATGCCACAGATCACACTAATTTCACTTTGTTGATGTACCCCTCAGCATTACCTATCCATAACATAACATATGCATAGTACAAGCATATAATATCGATTCATATCCATAAGATATTGACCTCATAGATATGTCAAGGCTACTCTACCACTTGATTCCTCATAAGACCAGGAACCTCTTCATGCCATTCACCTACATAAGCAATCATTCCTCCATAATAATGATCCTTGAAAACCATGTCATACAATGACATAGATACATAGATACATGCATATATATAATCATTAGCATAAAAAAATCACAATTTTGTCATACAATGACATGCATACACACATATATACATATAAATATTAGCATCAAACAACCATGATCCATGACGATCCTGTCAGACAAGACATAAATACATACAGACATACATGTATACATATATAAACATCAGCATAATCATGATCACAACACAATTTCTAGATATCATAAGGTCTATGTTAAGAGAACTTCCTTTATTCATGCACAACATTGAGAACAACAATTCCCAACATAACCAAGGCATCTAACACCTCAGATCCTTTCAATTTACCTTTTGTGTTACCTTTCTTGCCATTGTAATGTCACTGTCCATTTACCTCAATGGACCCAACCAATCCAACTGCTTGTCATATTATTACCTTCAATTTTCCTTATACCTTAACTGAGCTTCATTCAAGTCTTTCATTACCTATCAGGTTCCACACAGCTCTCCCCGAGCTCCATCAACTTTCCTCTTTCCCAACCAATTCCCAAGGCTCTCAAACAAAAGGAAAGAACAAGAACAAACAAATATGAAGAAAACCATGAAAATCAATAGTAATACGACACCACAAAGTAAGTGGCATAACTATGCACCATACATAAACTAGAACACAAGTCAAGATCACAAATCATAAAAGTCCAAACACACAAGACTAGCAACAAAAATCATGACTCAATCCCCATGGTTTCCAATAGTTCCAAAGGAAAGCTCAGCCCAAGCCTTCTTCAAGATTTCATAGCGCTCTTTTCCATGAAATCCCTGTATCATATTTCCATAAACACATAACTGTCAGCGCATAAATAAACATAACAACAAGCTAGCTACCTTACCTTGTTGGGTCAATCACGCTGCCTTGTAATTGAACACACACATATCAGTCACGTGTTCCAAATATCAAGACAACATATCTATTAATTTGGAATCAACATTTACCAAGTCTAAAACCATGTCATAATAAACAATAAACTCACATTCATCAATCATAATACATGATGCTACAACTATCACCTACTTAAACTTAAGTACACATAAATTGTCTTAACGCATATGTGTTATTACAACCGTCTTAAAACAAGATCATTAATTCATGCAATCTTACAGAAACATGCTCATATAATGTGATTAATCAAGCATTCAATAGTAAATAGACGACATAATAGACACCAACGCTCAAACAACAAATAGATGACATAATCAAACTTTCAAGTACAAAGTAGATGACATAAGCAAGCTCATACCTTAATGTATCTCAGGGGAGGCTATCTTGTCTGCACAATCAATTTATATTAGCAATATATAACTTCACAACATATCAACCCAATCATAAATAAGGTCATGATACCCATAAGAGTAACTAGTTAACACATTCACATCATACGCTCATAAAAAATTGTCTTTCTTGCATAACAATAACATATGCACAGTAAATCTAGATTAGTATTCCATAATATCACAACATATTAATCCATACCTGAATGTCATAATGGCATAACCACCAAGTCACTAGCATGTAACAAAAATAAGTTGTATATCATACTCATCAACCACATGTAACCTAATCATCAAGCTAACTATCATACACTCAATAACAAGTTCACCCATAACATGGTGATCAACAACAAATAAGTTATCTAACATAAAACAAAAATAGCAATGCTTACCACCACAAGTTGCTATCATTCATGACTATCCGACACATGTACATATAACCACACTAATCAACTAGAATCTATAATGTACGTAACCAAAACCTCAATAGAGTGAAAGGAATACTCATAACCATAATTCATATAACAATCCTTAAACTACATACCTGCATGCCCAACATCCAAACCTATATGACGACATGCTCTTGCCTCAAGGTCCAATGTTGCAACTTCACTTTGATGGTTTGCATCTCTTGATCTATCTTAGCCAACACATTAGTGTATTAACATACCAATATCATCGTGATGACCTAATTGCATACAATGACCTTATGCACAACAACCTTTGACCATACTAATGAAAACTTGACCATATGCACACACTTGAAATTTATAACCAATCATGAATGACCAATGCATGTCCCACATATAGCATCACATAAGCAAGCATACATGGACAAAACACAAGCATGACCAATATGTAATCTAGAATTAACAAGAAATGCATGTACAACATGTAGCAACATGTAAGCAAGCATCCGCGAAAAAATCATAGGAAAAAACAACACATAACTATTCATACACTCATGACAACATGTTGACAACAACACCATCAGCCCTTCCATGGCGACACCATTGCCACCATGGCCAACACAACATGGATGCAATAAGCACATACACCCTAGGTGTGAGAAACACATATGCAACCAATAGAAAAGCATCACCAACACACCATCCATACAATACAAGGGTTGAACCATGCTCTGATACCACTCTATAACACCCTCTTCCCACATCTACCTAAGTAACTAGCCAACCAGGACAAACATGTGATGAGAAGCTACTATAACGATATTAAACCTCCTACATGACCTTAAGGAAGTGGAACGAACAGAAAACACAACCTACAAACCTTGTACAACAACCACAACACCCCCAGGAGGTAACCCAATCATTCATGCCTCTTACCCCTAGTCAAACTGATATTTTGACCCCCCTTGAGCCACAATCGCAGGAATAACACTGCATTTCAAGGGCTAGGAGGCTATATCCGCAAGCACAAAACTTCATGCTAGTGGCTAGGGCCCCAAAAACTCAGTTTTGTGCTTACATCTTTGGGATTTGAGCCACCTTTTCAGGCCTAGAGCCCGGGTCACTATCCAGAACTTCATGAAAACTTAAGAGAGGATGAATAACAATAGTACAATGATACAAAAGCAATCACATCAACAAGAACTCATCTGGACCCCTCCTAGCCATGACAAGAATTTTGTCAAACATGCACAAATATTGAATCTACAGGTGTAAATAACAAATTTAAGTATAGGGGTCTCATACTTATCTGAGAATCGCTAAGAACCATTTTTCCCTTACATCATTAGCTGCAATACAATCTATTTGACCATACATACATTGTGCATCCATTTACAAGTAAAAACATAGATAGAGTCATACATCATCACTGATAAAATACAGGCTTATAACCAACATAATAGCAACAGAAACACAATGTATCCAACAACACTAAAATCCACATAATAACTAGTACATTTGCATACCAAATACCAAAGGAATGAACTCTTCATTACTGAATGTAAAAACCAATCGGAGATGGGACTTCCATGTTCCACCCGACCATAGATTGGTTGAGCCAAATCTCTCGTCATCCAATCACCCCCGTGCCACATTCCAAGCATGAATGTGGGATATCATCAAACAAATCAATCATAATCAATCCAGAGCTTCCAAAGGCAAAGAAAATTCAACCCTCAACCAGTGATTCCACTTCATGGTTGGACATCACAACCATCACGGAGTGGTCTCTATCCATGCTGCTCCAGGGATCCAGAGTGTTTGTTCCAACCAAGGCTCCAGGACTAGTAACTCAACCCAAATTGTTTCTACGCTCTAAATCGTTTGTCTAACCAAGGATCTAGGACTAGTAACTCAACCCATTTAGGGCTCCATATCATTTTTCCAACCAAGGCTCCAGGACTGGTAACTCAACCCAACAGTTGTATGTCAGGCTCTAGAACGTTTTTCGAGCCAAGGCTCCAGGAACTAATAACTCAACCCAAGAGCTAAAGGAATCATGAGAACCAACAAGAAAATAATCAATGGAAGTAAACCCACAACACCATGGATATCCAAGAAATGGCAAGGCTAGGAAAATCCACATGCATACACCATGCATGCCAAAACAAGTGAGGAAAACATACATGTAACTTGGTACCTACACTCAGAACCTGTTGTAGATGTTGATATTGATGTCCTCTTGTGCTTTCCTGATCTTCCTTTTCCTTCTTGATCCAAATCTCCAAGTATGCCACACTCTCCTAGAGTGCTCCAAGAATGCTCTAAGTGCTCAAGAGTATGAGAGAGAGAGAGAATAATGAGAGCTCCAAAACTACTCTCACCAAAATCCTACCAATTGATCCTCAGAAGCCTTTTTATTAATGAGGCCTCTATTTTCTTCATTTTCCATTATTTTCCTTAATTTTCCTCCTCACATGCAACCTATGACCTTTAACCTCCCTTTTCTCCTATTTTCCATTATTTTCATAAATAAAATGCCAATTAATGCCTCATGCATTTCCAAAGCCTTTGTCATTTCCTTTACAAATTTCCTTTAGCCATAATAAACTGAATTGAACACTCACTAGGATGTTTTTCCCAACATTCAACTTGGAATAAGTGTCCCGTCAATCGTGGTCTTATATTGTTAAACCATGCTATGTCAAACACACACACATAGGAAAGATAAGCACGCGATATATTTTATTAACCATAGATGTGTATTTATATTACATTGTCATGACTCTTGGATTCCACATTCCAAGGTCACTTGGACTCCTCTTTGACTGTTTGGCTTCCACACCTACCCATAGAGGATTAGGTGTCCAACATTCCCCCCTTTCATTTGAAGGGGTATGTGTGAGTCCAAGAAGAGAGTTTTAATAAAAATTTGCAAGTATGCATGGAAGCACTTAGGATGAATGATATCTCTGAAATGTTGGCATAAAGAGGTGGTTTAAGGATGACCACCAACACTGGAACACTTAGTGCAGTTCCCAGAACTCTTCCAAATATTGCAAGAAGCTGAGGTCTTCTACTAGAGGAAGTGCTCCTCATATTTTGAAGAGGGGGACCTTCAACCTAGAAGAAGGGAGGTCTACAACCTGTGATGTTTTAAGGATGACCATCAACTCTGGAATGTTTGATGCATTTCCTGGAACTCTACCAAAAATGGCAAGAAGCTAAAGTATTCTGCTAGAGGGAGTGTCCTGAATTCTTTGAAGAGGAAGAATATCAACCTCACATAGATGGTTTAAGGTTGTCCACCAACCAAAGGAATGCTCATGGGCATATGTGTGTCAGGATACAACTCTGAATCTGGAATGATAGATTGTGGCTCAGGCTCACTTGAACTGCTACGCCTCTGGCTACAACTCTGAATCTGTAATATGACAAGTTGTGGCTAAGGCTCGTTTGAACTGTTGTGTCTCTAGCTACAATTCTGAATCTGGAATGACAGGTTGTGGCTCAGGCTCGCTTTATGTGGCTTCGAAGCTTGTAGATGACCACCATTTCCCCCCTATCAGGTACAAGGTGAGATGATGGTGAAAACTCAACTACAGGATTGTTCAATATTCTAGAACAAGTTCTGACATATGACTTAAACATCTTCTTGGCTGCTGATGCCAATTGTCAATAAGTGACCCATCCAAGATGAATCTTTGTTCTTGCAGGAGGCTTGTTTCTGAAGCATCTATGCGAAGAATGGGTGTGAAGACCACAATTATTGCATGGGTGATGATCGAAACAGTGATCTTTCATATGGCCAACTTGATCACAATGTTTTCATTTTACAATATGTTTTTTCTTCTTTGGAAGAGGAGCGAGATCTGAAACAACTGTAGGTGAGCTATGAAGATATCCGACACTCTGAAATTTTATGGGCTGGGAGTAGTCTGGAATATGAAAGGACAACTCCTTGTCATATCCAAGACCTGTTCTATGCTTGTTATGGGCAAGGTCTTCCCAAGGTTTGATGATGGGCTTGCGATATGAAAACTGAATATCAACATGAAAATCTGCTCCTGTAATGGGAATATGATGGGAGTCAACCTCAACCTCAACCTTTCTGATATGATTCGTTTTTGGCAGCTGATGGGAGTTAAATTCAGGCCAATCTACAAAGAAATGATTCTACACTAAGGCGAGTCACTTCAGTAGTAGTCATTGATCCAGATCCAACTCACAACCACATAAGTGAAAGGGTATACCAAGCATGGCATAATAAGGGAGGGGTTATAATGGCATAAGGCTTTATTTTTGTTACTTGTCATGGGGCTTTCCTTCCACCCAAATAAGCTCATATGATTTTACCTGCCACCCATAGCAAAGACAAAGTCTCCATCCCCCACCTACGGGCCAAACTATACATTACCTGGGGGCCACAGTCGGTAGAAATCAAAAGGGAATTGTTCTGAACAGAAACAAGTTTAGAAGGATAAATCTTTTGTTGTAACTCCTCTTGTTGTCGCTCTAACTTAAGCTGCAAAAATTCAATCTTGTCTAGTGCATTTGGCAGGCAGGTTTTAATGTCAAAAAGAGCACTTTTGCTGATTTCTACCATCTCATCAACATTGGAATGGATTAGGGTATTCAACGCTTCTAATGCATCATCAAGTCTGGCCATTTTTTTTTTAAGCTCAACAAATGATAAACTGATGAGGGAAAATATACCAATTTGTACTTTCAGCACATTAAAAATAAGAGAAAATTTCAATTCTATGACAAGCCTGCCACACAATGAATGCAGTCACTAGTGCAAACTTTGATTTTCAACAAACAAATGGAAATGTGTTAATGTGATAATTTGGTTTGAACGACGAATGGAAATGTGTTAGCCTCACAATTTTATTTCCCTCCACAATGTAATGTCGAATTAGCAGGCTGAGATATGGAATTTTATAAGTCAAATTCTAAGAATATCCCATCATATGAAGCCTCTACTTTTGTGCATATATGGACAACATACATACCATTTATGGAGCCACGAATTCAACGATATATCAACACTTATGTATATAAAATCAGTGGCATATATAATGATACTTATAGAAGTTCAATACTCCAGTCATGGTGGAACATGGCACACATATAAACAACTACTGTGGTGCTCGTTCCGGCTATCCATGAGGCACAGGAGCCCCGAAAGTTGCGGGATTTTTCTAAGTGCGTTTTAAAAGTGGAAGTTCCTGTCATGTCTAAAAAGAGGAATACGGATGGCACCAGACCAAAAATGGTCCATAACGACCTTTCCAAGCCTCTCAAGGCCCGCCTCGCAGACAATGAGCATTTATACAATGTTTGAGCTTCTTATTGGTGGTGGCGAAAATAGACAATGAAAGTTTTTTTTTTATGCAACATTTTTCTACATCCCTCCCTCATCGCTCGGTGCTCACCACTGTCCTTTCTTGTGATGCAAGTCCTGACCTCTTCCCACTACGCACACTCTCCTCCAAGACACCACGTAGTCGACACAGTGGAGCACCACATTGTACTATGCCCTCGGCACTCTCTTCGCGCGCCCTCCACTCTCTCTTCGCAATCGATCACCGTGGCTCTCTTCTTATGACAAGCAGGGGTCTAGGGTTCCATATGCCACCTCCATATTCAATTGTAATTCAGGAATTTGAGATGGGCTCATGGCACATACCCATAGTGGGCAGAGATGACATTGATACCCCAAGAATCTGGTTTTTTATTACAAGGCCTAAAAATATTGAACTTGAAAAGTGCAACATTCTTGCATCTTTCGAAAGGAGAGCTCAGAGTTACTCGCCACCCTCAGCTTTAAAAATACTCGTGGAGAAGCAATTGATGCATCAAACATTCATGTGATAACGAGATATCGTTCAAGTACTTCTGGTCGAGATTTTCAATCAAGGAATACTTGGAGAGAGCGGACATTGTCCTCATCACCCCCTTCTTCTACTTCACCATCAACATGGCAGAGGATTCGAACAGTTCAATTGCATGTGGATCGCCTAGTTGGGAAGGAAAGAAATTAATTTTTTCTCCTTCGTGCAACTTTATTATAGGAAATTTTGGTCTAACCTTAACCTTGTGGAATAGATGGTAGCTCATGAATTCATGTTGGAAAAATAGGAGTCATAAATCAGTGTATGGAGCAGAGGACAGACACTGGTCGGTGGTGTACCGACTCTGTGGGAGCTCAATAGTGCTGAAGGTAACATGATTTATTCAACGGTCAACACACCTCAGGAATTTAACGCATCAAAGAGAAGAAATATGGCAGAGAGTGCAGGATATAGAGAAAATGAATATGGTAGAGAGAAGCAAAAAATAGAGCTCGTAGAATCTGAAAAAGTAGAACTAATAGTCATATGTTATATGGGGGAGTTACAAGGCTGACTACATAAATGACATTTACATAAATGGAATAATTTTAGCCAAAATCAGAGAGCATAGGAATACCTTTCACATTGGTTTACAAAGGCCATGCTGATATTCAACAAGATGATGAGTTTAGTGAAAAGTAAGCACCTTCACTAAGTGGGGCCCGCAGGTTATTTTTAGGTGTAAGTCTATTTTTAGACATGGTGATCATATTTCAGAAGTTGCAGGATGCTATTTGTGGATGGTTGGTCAAGTTGGAAAAATAGATGAAATTATATTTTTAGAATATTGGGCAAAGTCTATTTATACATGCAAGCATCTAGTAATAGTATGTCATCAGTTTTTAGCTTCCTATTAATAATCCGATAATAAACAACAACTTATTCTCTCTGGAGCACTTTGTTGTGAGATACGTATTTGTCAAATTAGTGGGTTGAAGGAATTACGCAATTCCTAGGGTTTACTGGTGGTTCATGCATGGAGGACTCAGTTAGAACTGAAGTGGAAAAGTTATGACAGAGTTGGAAGAGTAGTTCATGGAGTTGTTATTCAGTTTAACTCAGTTAATGGAGTTAAACTCAGTTGAGCTAGTTGTATCTAGTCTAACTGAATGATACACTAGTGAGAGGAGTGAATTAATTAGTTAATTAATTCACAAATAATAACTCATTAATCAACTGAACAATACAACAGTTAACTACAGTGCATGGCAGTTTTAGTGGAGACCCAGTGGAGAGATAGGTGAAAGGGCAAGATGGACTATCCGTTGTGACTGTAGTGATGCATTGATTGCACCACACACACATTGGAGTTTCCAATGAGGATTGCGCAGTGAAATCAAGGTAGATTCTAATTCATTTAGGGGTCTTATTCAGGAAGGATTACGCAGTGGAGGCAGGCTATCAGGTGGCAAGAAATCAGTGCATGGATTTGCAGATTTCTTCTGATTAGTGTGTGACAATTGATTGTATTGATAGCTTGATGTACTAAGATTTGTATGAGATTGTTACATGATCTCCATGATACATAATATATGATAGTTTGGGTTTTCAGCTTTAGGCTTTCCCGTTAAGCAAATGTGTTATGTGCGATTGTTTTTATTGCTTCATGTGTTTGTAATTGAGTTTTTTTAATTTCCGCAAAAGATTAACAGTGGAAGGATTCTGTATTTAGAAAGAAGATAAATATTGTTAGATTAGGAGAATATGGATATATACATGCATCTTGTATATAATTTCTACATGGTATCAGAGAAGTATTTATTACTGGAGATTGCAATTGTGAAGAATTGCTGAGTTTGTGCTGGTGGAAAATTCGAATTTGCTTCATAAAATTCTTGGTGCGACAGTTGAATATTCATTGAAATGTCTTTCAATGGGTTGCGATTGGAGTATGCCCTCGAGGGTAGCTCGAATTACATAGCATAGAAGGATAGGATGGAGGAAATACTGGAAGATAATGGGTTGAAGTAGTTCATCGATAGCGATGTTCCTAAGCCTACTTCTAGCGATGCTGCAGGACTTGATGCATGGAAAAAGAAGGTAGCAAAGAAAAGAAAAATTCTGTTGGAAGGTGTGAAGGACCATATTGTTTCAAGACTTCATGGGAAGGCCACTCCATTTTCAATGTGGAAGGCTTCGACAGATTTTTTCCAAAGCAGCAGCGACCAGAGGAAGTTGGCGCTGAAAGATAAGCTCTGAAAAATAAAAATGGAGAAGGGCGACCATATTCCAAAATATCTCACGAAGTTTTTCTACTGTAGGGATGAACTGGGAAGTGTGGGGATTACTGTTGATGATGACAACTTGTTGAGCTTGGATCTCCTTCGACTTTTGAAGAGTTGGCATACCTATGAAGACTCTGTCAATGAACAGGAGAAACTGCTGGGTTGGGAGCGACTTTGGTCGGATATTGTGCAGGAGGAGATAAGGCGAAGTACCAGGGATGGCTCTTCATCGAAGAATGATGATGAAGAGAATTGTGCTTTGGCTGCCAAAGCAAGGAAAGGGAAGGGGAAGAAATCCCATCCAAAATCCAAGGCTAAAGGCAAGAAGCTGGATTTGTCAAAAGTGTAGTGTTTTCACTGTCACGAACATGGGCATCTCGCCACTAACTGCCCACAGAAAAATAAGAACAAGAAGGTTGTTGGAGTTGCAGCTGGAGAGGCCTTAGCCTCACAATTTGAAATTTATTTCTCTTTGATTGCATGCTTGGTTTCAAGTTCAATGGGATTGGTGTGGTATCTTGATAGTGGTGCATCTTTCCATATGACAAGAGACAAGGAGTTGCTTAGTGACTTGGAGGAGAAGGATCTCCAAATGCATATAGAGATGGGTGACAATGGCAGATATAATGTGACTAGCATTGGAACCATTAACTTTGAGAGGGAGTCAGGTAAACCATTTATGTTGAAAGATGTGATGCATGTCCCAGGTATGAAGAAGAACTTGGTCTTGGTCGCAATGTTGGAAGACAAAGGTTATGATGTTGTTTTCAGTGAGGGAAAAGATTTCCTGCGACATAAAAAAATGGGTCAAACCAAGAGGATAGGGATTTGAGTTAAGAATCTCTACAAGCTAGATGTAGATGGCTGCATTGCAATGATGGGCAAAGCAGACGAAGTGGTGAGCTAGGATGAGGGCGAATTATGGCACAGGAGATTGGGCCATCTTCACCATGGCGCTTTGAAGATTTTGCAGCAGATTTCTACTGGACTTCACAAGGGTACTCTTGCGTAGTCAGATCAATGCAAGGGATGTACTATGTGTAAGTTTGTGAAGACCACCTTTCGTGAGAAGGAGAACCGTGCTTCGGTGATACTGGAGAGAATTCACACAGATGTGTGTGGACCTTTCTCGGTTGCTTCAACAGCAAAAAACAGGTATTATGTTATATTTATTGATGACAATTCTTGTAGATTCTGGATCTTCTTCATGCAGAAGAAGAGTGAAACATTGTCAAAGTTTTGTGAGTTTAAAGCATTGGTGGAGAAGGAGTTGGGAAAGCAAGTGAAAACTCTACGAAGCGATAATGGTGGTGAATATATCTGAGGAGAATTCAAAGACTTCTATAGCAAAGAAGGAATTCGAAGAGAACTCATAGTGCCTCATAACCCACAATAGAATGGGGTCACGGAGAGGAAGAACAAAACGATCGTGGGTGTTGTACGAGCGATGCTACATGACAAGGGCCTACCAATGCACTTGTGGGAGGAAGCATGCAACACTGCGGTTTATGTGCAAAACCGTTGTCCTCATAGAGTACTTGGCATGAGTACACCTGAAGAAGATTTTACTGGTAAGAAGCCTGATATTTCTCATTTGAAGATTTTTGGCTCATCTGTTTACATTCATGTGACAAAGGATGCCAGGAAGAAGCTAGAGCCGATTGTAGAAGTTGGGATATTTGTGGGGTACACAGAAACACCCCGTAATTATCGTGTCTATTTTCCAAATAGTTGAATGACTATGGTGCAACGGGATATAAAATTCAATGAGGTGAAAGCCATGAAGTTGTCTCTTGAGAGGGAGCTACACTTGCATGCAGAGGAGGAACTTCTTGTTCCCAAAGATGAGCCTCTAGATGTGGATCAAGCACAGGAGGAGATTCATGGAGTGGAGGAGTCCACTCATGCAGAACCAAACATCATACAAGGCAGAAAGCATACCACAGAAGTTGAGAGACTGAAGCTCCCTTCATCACAGCGCAAACAGAGACAGTCACCTGACCAATTTACTGGATACATGGCTCTTATGAGAAAGTGTATCGTGACAGAGCAATATTATTTTGAAGAAGTAGTGCAGGAGCCCACATGGGTAGATGCCATGATGGAGGAGTATGACTCCATTGTCAGAAACAATGCTTGGGAAATTGTTCCAAGGTTGATGGGTAAATCAGCTGTAGGATCAAGATGGATCTACAAGGTAAAGAAAGCTGCTGATGGGAGCGTTGAGAAGTATAAGGAAAGATTTTTTGCCTGGGGCTTCTCACAGATCGAGGGGATTGATTATGAAGAAACATTTGAACCTGTCGCACGGTATTCTTCCATAAGGACCATCCTTTCTCTCTGAGTGTAGATGGGTTGGCACAGTCATCAGATGGATGTGAAAACTATGTTCCTTAATGGGATCATTGAGGAAGAGGTGTACATTGAGAAGCCTGAAGGATTTGAGATCTTCATCAATGATTCGCATGTGTGAAGACTCAAAAGAGCGCTATATGGGTTGAAGCAAGCACCATGTGCTTGGTACACAAGGATCGATAGCTATTTCACTGGACTTGGCTTCACCAAGAGTGAGGCGGATGCAAACCTGTACCAAATTGTGGTGGAGGGCAAGATTTTAATCATTGTTCTTTATGTTGATGATTTAATACTAACAGGTGATGAGCAGTTGATACACTCATGCAAGACAGATCTTGCAAAGGATTTTGAGATGAAGGATTTGGGCCTCCTTCATTATTTCCTTGGATTGGAAATATGGCAGCGAGAAGGTGAACTGTTTGTGTCTCAAGGAAAGTATGCTCGGGAGATATTTGAGAAGTTTCACATGCATGGCTACAAGCCTATCAACACTCCTCTTCCAGAAATTGGAGGAAAGAGGATGCTACATCGAAAGAGATAGTGGATGCCACTGTTTATCGACAGTTGGTGGGTTCGCTCATGTATTTAGTTAATACAAGACCGGACATATGCTATGCGGTGAACCAGCTTTCATAAGCGATGGTTAAGCCTACCAAGCTCTTTTGGAAGGCAGGAAAGCATGTCCTGAGGTATCTCAGGGGCACATCTGAGTATGGCTTATGGTATAGACAGATGGATGAGGTGAAGTTGCATGGCTTCACGATGCAGATTGAGCAGGCATCCCAACAGACAGAAAGAGCACATCAGGAGGGGTTTTCAGTATCGGATCTACAACAGTTTCTTGGTACAGTAGGAAACAAATATCCATGGCACTCAGTTCAATGGAAGCAGAATGCATGGCAGCAAGTCAAGCTGCATGTGAGGCTATCTGGATGAGGAAGATCCTGGTCGGTTTGTTCGGTTCACATTTAGATCCTACAGTTATACATTGTGAAAATCAGAGTTGCATTAAACTCTCGATTAATCCTGTGTTTCATGATAGATATAAACATATTTATATCCAGTATCATCATATCAGAGATTGTGTGCAGCGGAAGATCATGTTGCTTCAATACATTCCTACTGAAGATTAGGATGCAGACATTCTGACGAAGGTGCTCGGCAGAAGAAAATTCGAATACCATAGAGGCAGGATCGGGGTGAAGGATAATCCCTATCTTGTTGAGAGGGAATGTTGAGATTCAACAAGATGATGAGCTTAGTGAAAAGTAAGCACCTTCACTAAGTGGGGCTCGCAGGCTATTTTTAGGTGTAAGTCTATTTTTAGACTATGTCTATTTTTAGACATGGTGATCATATTTCAGAAGTTGCAGGATGCTATTTGTGGATGGTTGGTCAAGTTGTAAAAATAGATGAAATTATATTTTTAGAATATTGGGTGAAGTCTATTTATAGATAGTCGATCTAAAAATGTAAGTGTCGATTGTTATTAGCTCTTAATAATAATCCAATAATAAACAACAACTTATTCTCTTGGAGCACTTAATTTCAGTATACAGATTTGTCAAATCAGTGGGCTGAAGGAATTACTCAATTCCTAGGGTTTACTGGTGGTTCATGCCTAGAGGACTCAGTTAGAACTGAAGTGGAAAAGTTATGACAGAGTTGGAAGAGTAGTTCATGGAGTTGTTATCCAGTTTAACTCAGTTAATGGAGTTAAACTCAGTTGAGCTAGTTTTATCTAGTCTAACTGAATGATACACTAGTGAGAGTGGAGTGAATTAATTAGTTAATTAATTCACAAATAATAACACATTAATCAACTAAACAAATACAGTAGTTAACTACAGTGCATGTTAGTTCCAGTGGAGAACCAGTGGAGAGATAGGTGAAAGGGCAAGATGGACTATCCATTGTGACTATAGTGATGAATTGATTGCACCACACACACATTGGAGTTGCCAATGAGTATTGCATAGTGAAAGCAAGGTAGATTCGAATTCATTCAGGGGTCTTCTTCAACAGGGATTTCACAGTGGAGGCAGGCTATCAAGTGGCAGGAAATCAATGCATGGATTTGCAGATTTCTTCTGATTAGTGTGTGACGATTGATTGTACTAACAGATTGATGTACTAAGCTTTGTATGAGATTGGTACATGATCTCCATGATACATAATATATGATATTTTGGGTTTTCAGCTTCAGGCTTTCCCGTTAAACAACTGTGTTATGTGTGATTGTTTTTATTTCTTCATGTGTTTGCAATTGAGTTTTTTAAATTTCCGCAAAATATTAACAGTGGAAGGATTCTGTATTTAGCAAGAAGATACATATTGTTAGATCAGGAGAATCTGGATATATACATGCATCTTGTATATAATTCCTACAGGCCACACATCATGGCTCTGATACCATGTTAAACCATGCTAGGTCAAACACACACACATAGGAAAGATAAGCATGAGATGCGTTTCTATTAACCATAGATGTACATTTATACTAGATTATATTTGACTATTGGTTTCACATTCCAAGGTCTCTTGGACTCCTCTTTGACTATTCGGCATCCACACCTACGCATAGAGGATTAGGTGTCCAACATATATTTTTTTAAATTTATTTTTAACAAGGGTTGTTACAGAATGCTTGTATTCAAGAAGGAAATCAACCAAAATAGATGGTTTCAAGACACTTAGAAATGGGATATACCAAATAAGTTAAAGTGTTTCAGTTGACTGGTATTGAGTGATCATGTGCCGACGTGGAAAAATTTACAGCGTCGGGGCTATCCAGATCTGTACATCTGTATTTTATGCCATAGGGGGCCTAAATATATGGACCATATGTTCCTTGCTCGCATGTTGTGACAGTTTGGGATGAGGTTCCTGGAACGTATAAACTTTCATTTTGTCATCAGTTTCATATTTTTAGATCTTTTATTTTCTATTGGTATAAAAACAAAAATAAATATTTCTCCCTTCCTATCTACATATTTTGGATTATCTAGAGAAGTAGAAAAGTTGTTATTTTTTAACAAAAATTAGTTTTAGTTCGTGCAGATGTTATAAAAGTAGTGGCATACTTCAACGAGATTGGACCGATAAAGATGCGGGAGAAAAATAGGCAAGCTAGAATAAAATACATATGGAGGGTCTCCCATGTGGGGTTCTTCAATGGAGCATGTGAAAAGAGAAAATATCGATGTGTATATTTCATTATAAAAAAACTAGAATACTATCATCATTTCTATTGAGAAGGAGGAAATGGAAACAACAATAGATTTGGGTTTATAGTGTTGTGGGGAGTTCTGTCTGCTGCAAAACGGCTGGGGATTGAGAGGTTGCAGATATATGGTGATGCCAATGATATCATAGATTGGGTCAAGGAGCACAATTAGTTCAATTCACCCATTTTATCCAATTGGATGAATCACATAAGGTACCTGGTAAGCTTATTTCATCACATCCAATTTGATCATGTCTACAGAGAACAGAACATGACTGCAGATCTTCTGTCTAAAAGAGTATAAAGATGCCTCCTGGTTAGATCTTTTATGTAGCTTTTGAAAATCATGTCAAAGTCAAGGATGACAGTTTCTTTTATTTGTAAGAGAAATTTGTGTTTTATTTTTGTTTGGATAGTGACCAAGAAGGGGTTTCCATTTTTTAGTATGGAAGCATAAGGAAAGGCATAAAGAATGGATCAAAGAGTATAAATTTGAAACACTAGGATCTCCAAAAGTCGTGTGTTTGGAGACCAAGCATGCAGGGATACATAGAAGATATAAGGGCAGTAGATAGGATAAATAGACACGGGAAACTAGTTGTTTTTATGTATATGAGTTGGGTAGAAGAATAATATGGAAATATGGATCTATGAAAATTTACTTCCTATTTTATTTTATAATGATAAGAAGTATTTTTTTCCTCTGAAATTTTTTTTTATGCAGGCCACTAAAGCTATAGAGCGGGTTCACGCATGGTCTAGTTCTCATGAGGTAAGTGACACTACATCTAAATGAAAATGTTAACGCAAGTCTGTGTAGTACTTGTGAAGGAAAATTTGAATTGTTTAACTGTTATTTATTTTCAGATTTATTTTGACAGCCCAAAATAGAGGAAGCTGAAGATGACTTCCGCTAGAATCAAGCTTAAAGGAGAGATATGATAACAACAATATTTTGAATTTAAGGAGTCTGTTAGTGACTTGAGTCAATGGAGCTCTACTTTTCTTGTTTATGTTATTCTGCCAAAGGATATGTCCTCCTAATCCACAATCATCTATCTCACCAGATGGTCATGTTACTGATTAAATATTAAAAAAAAAAGTCCTCCCATTTTGCGTGACGAGCGAGCGCATTGAAATAATTTTGAATCCTTAATTAATTGTAAATTATGGAATTTTGGAAATCCTTAAGGTTGACCATTTTCATGTTTACTAGAATTTGATTCTAGATTTTAGAATATTGAGGAAATATTATAAATATAAAAGTTGTTAAATTATTCATATTCATAAATTTTCAAAATTCACAATCAAATTATTAAATAGTGAAATTTACAAATATTGAATTGTTAAGTTGAGAAGCTTGAATTATTGTTAGTACAATAATTTTTTATTTTTTAGTCCTCCAGGAAAACTCAATTAGAAATAGCCCTGAAAATGAAGTGTTACATACCATGAGGTTTGAGGTTTAAATCCCCCCAATTTATCAATCATTTAGTAACTAGAGTTTTTGAATGGGGCTAGGGTTTTGCAGGTTTGAGGTTAAAATCCCCCCAATTTACCTATGTTTGAAGTTAGCTCTGAACATATTGGAAGCCATATTTATTTCGTGAAGTATCATGCCCTCATCAGCAAGTTTTTAGGCATTTGGTAGACCAAAAAAACCATAACCCAATGGATCCAACTCAAATGGATGCCGCAGGGGCAAACCAAGCTTGAATTACGTGAAAAATAATTTTTTACAATAATTTTCATAGATTTGGAAGATAAAAATCATGTGTTCAAGAATGGCCCTTACTTTTTAAATTCTTCCAGAATCTACCTTTGTTTATGGAAAAAGAGGTTTGTACCAAAAAGAGAAGATTTCAAAGTTGCTTTAGTATTCTCTGTTGTGAGAGTTTTGGGATGAATAAAATTTGGATGGCATCGAAAACACCCTTGGGCATTATTTTCACTGGAAAATCGGACAAGCAAAGATGACATTATTAAATGTCAGGCAGAAGGATTTACAAGGTTGAGGCACATTAGAGAATCTAATTTTTTTTTAAAATCTCTAAGGTAAAGAGGAAAAAATCAAATTGTGCACCAAGAAAAAAAGTAAAATGTGCCTTTGCACGCAATTTCCTTCGATAGGCACGCTGGTATGTGCGGCTTTCCCTCAAAAAACTACACGGTCGTAGGAGTGGCGGAAGTCACTTTCCGGGACCACTTGACACACTTCAGGAAATGATCCTACACTTAAGGCCGCCCAAGGATAGTCGCCTAAGCCACTTTCGGACCTCAAGGGAGCACACAAAAAATCAAGTGGCACACAAGGGATTCAAACCTCTCTCTTGGGTCACCATCCACCAATGTACCAAGAGAGGGAAGGAGAATTTGAATTAACCTATAAATGGCCACCAAGAGATGAGAAAAATGAGAGCACATTGTTATGTTGGCCAAATTGCCCATGAGAAATCTAGTAGTGTGCAATCTAGAGCAGCAATAGAGAGAGGATTTGGTTGTTGGCCATCCAACAACTTTAATCCTTTGGAGTAGAGAGAGAGAGACCTTGCAACATCAGCTAAAGGGTTAAAACATCCTTGCACTGGGTCATAGAACTCCATAGTTATAAGGGTCCTTTGGCAAGAGTGTAACATAGTATATTTCTTCCTAACAACAAGCAATAAGAGGGGACTTTGATTCCACTGTTTGCATTAATGTTACGTTTGAATATTTATGAGATTTTGTTTTTATGTTCAGTTTAGTTGTGTTTTCTCTCCATATATGCATACTATATTCCATGATTTAGTGTGTTTTATATTTTATAGCATGTGTTCACTAACCTGCTAACCATATTTTTTTGGATGTGACCATAGCTTGGAGGCAGCGACCACTCCTCCTAAGAACCAGTGGATTGGTACACTTGTGCACCAAAACCACAACCACAGGATTGGCAACTCAACTAGCTTTACTTTTTTAGTTAGGTGGTTGCGCTTGTTGCAAGGACCTTCTCTCTTCTCTGGAGTGTTGCTAGGACAGCTCCCCTTCTTTTCTTCTCTGATTATTCACCCACAATGAAAATTTGAAGTTTAGAAGTTCTGGAAATTCCATTTACAGGAAAACCACACGTTGTTTCCTCAGACAGACACGACGAGTTGCGCGAGTTCAGCTCTGACTTGTGCGCAGAGTCACACGCATGTGTGAAGCTTTTGCGCACATAAACCAGAGACCAAAATTATTAGTTATTTTTTCAATTTCCCAATTGTAAAGTGGCTGGCAGCTGAGAGAAAAAATTCCAGCACTGTGTGTGGTGTCCCACGACCGTTTAGAACTTTCTTTTGGATGCATTTTAGTTTGCTAGTTGCTAGTTTTAAATTTCAAAGTTTATCTTCACAAAAAATCACATAGTTTAAGTAGGGGGAAATTTACTTGCAATCTAAAATAAATTATTTTTGTGAAAATAGACACCAAAAACACATAGATAATTAGCTGGAGTAAGTGTCCCTAATCCACATATGCTTAGCTAGTTTTCATTTTTCCTAGTTAGATCATTAATTTTAGTTTAATTTTTTGCAGTAAGAGTTGGGACCAGGAATTAATTATCTTAAGAGAAGCAAGTAATATTTGTTGCCTTTGCACCTTTTGGTGACCCTAGGAAAGCATATGAAAGCTCTCTTCTAATAATTTTCCATCTCCCTTTAGTTAATCACTTATATTAATTAGGAAAAGTAGTAAGTAGCCCACTATCCGCACATGAATTGTTTATAGCAAGGAACAATCAAACATAGATTAATATGGGACGTGTAAAGGATCACCACATATCCACATATTAAAATTGTGTGATTGTTCACTTTTCGCTCACACACTTACACACCATAAGTGAAGTAAATAATCCTTAATACTAACTTAACTGAACTCACTAAATTTCCCCATAGGGGCCACAAGAAAAATTATAGTTCAGGTTAGGACCATGGGGGTAGGCATCCAATAATCCGCCATGGTTAGTTTACATCTTTAGACATAGAAGTTGATTGAATCGGGACTTGATTCAGAGGGGGTTAAGCTTAGGCCTAGTTCGTGCAGTATTATTTGGGGCTACCTGAACCATATAATGCTCAGTACTGGTAGATGATTTACCAAGAAGCTCAAGACTCGAATGCTCACATGGGATGATGGTACTTAGTGGCCAGATTTAGGGCATCCTTCCCTATAGGTGATGGCGCAGGAAAAACTAGATCCTCTACCCATTACCTTGGGTGATTCTTCGGCTGCTAGAAGGCATCACCAGTTCTTTCAGGATGTTAGCCCCAATACCAACCAAAAGATATCTTTGCAAGGCCCAGTTACAATTGAGAGTTTGAGGACATTTAGGTCTCTAGGATTTTGAGTATCACGCACAAAAACAACCAAAACCACTTTTTGATTGATTGATCACATAGAAATAATTTAAAGGAAAATTAAATTTTGTTTTTATTTTATTTTTTATGTATGTGATCACCATTTTTTCTTTGATACTTCACCTCTCATACAACTAAATATTTTTTTCCAAAAAAATACCTAGTTGACACCATAAGGGACCCAACAGGACCTCATCAATCTAGATGTATTTTGGACCTCCCCCCATTACCGAGAGGAGTTCCAAGTCTTTCGCCATTTAGGCGTCAAAGACGGAACACTGCCACCCTTATTGGTTCATCCTTTATCGAGGCATGTTTAGTTGGGAACCCTGAGGGTCACCCATCGCCACACCAGTGGAAACCCCCACAAGGTTACCACATACCAAATGGGGAGGAGCGCTCCCCATTCGGGGAGCCAAGTGAAAACACAACCGGGTACATCACAGACAAATCCTATATCTAACCAGAGCACTATGTCTTCACAAACTGCAATGGATCTCAACCCACAGTCACCGTTCTTAGCATCGTTGAACTTACCCAATCTAACCAAGTTAATGAATGACCCTATTGCACACAACCCAACATGGCCACCCATGCCCACAAAGCTCCCTTCGGACATTCCAAAATTCGAAGGGAAGCAAGCGGAAGACCCCGGAAATCATATAATGACTTTCCACTTGTGGTGTTCGTTGAACAACATCATTGATGATACTATTCGGCTGAGACTATTTAAGTGCACCCTAACCAGACTAGCTGTGAAATGGTATGCAGAGCAACCTTCTGCTACACATGGAACCTTTAGCCCCCTCGCTACCATGCTCCTCACATATCTTCAGTTACCCATCCACCATGATTTCGGGATGGAATTACTGACACATTTTAGACAGACACCAGTCGTCCATATCTCGGACCATCTCTATGAATGGTGGAGACGTCGTAGCTTGTGCAAAGCCAAACTCGATGATCAAGTTCTACTGGACCTATTCCTCAAAACTCTCACTGTAAAGATTTTGAAAGATGTAGCAACCCAAAAGCCTACATCCGAAAAGTATGCCATCAGTAAAGCCCGGCAGCTCGATCTAATTTACATGCAGTTAGGATATATTTATAACATCTTGCCTAACGCCCCACACCTGCAAACTTATAAAGAATCGCCATGCACGTCGAACACTACAGACAAATTGATTCGGCCACTGACCTAAAATTACCTAGGAAACAGTATTCAGTAACCCAGTTACACATATGATCCTAACCAGAACATCTCGCAACCCAACTACCAAAGTCATCATGCACCTTTTCTAAACATGACCAATAGGGCACATTTGTACCATCATCAGTAAGGATTTCCATACCCTCCAGTTCAGGGGACCCATTTCGCAGCTAGAAATATTGACGGAAGAGCTCTCCCCCAGCACAAAACCCACCCATGCAGAATAATGCACAGGTGAACTTTATGCAACCTTATCAAGCACAACCACACCAATATTAGGAGAGTCCTAGCTATCCTCCCAACGCGACAAGCAAAAAATTAAAAAAATAAACAAAAGGGATATCCTGGACAGGGGGGAAAAAATCAACGATGCCCTCCGCAATCTCACGTTGGAGGAAACTCCAACCCAAATCAAAAGCAGGAGCCAAATAACTCCCAAGGGAAGAACAAGAGGGTGACTCTTCGGACCAACCACTCTTGTGTAATCTGTGGTGAATATGGCCATTACGCTCACCACTGTCCCAATCTCCCCGAGTTGAAGAAGCTTCAGGGTAACCGAGGACAAGGGGAATCCTCACAACAAACAACTGTAATGCAGGAGACCTTCCCCCGCCAAGTGAAAATTAGCACCCAACAGCAGCAAACAACTCCCGACGACTTCGAAAAAAAAAAGCCACGAAATCTACATGACTGGCGAAGAAATGTTCTTTCAGACACGGAATCAAAATTATGATACCCCACCAGACACCAAATCGTTAGGGACTAGCATTAGTGCACCAACAACACCATTGACTATATTGAAGATACCTATTTAACCTTTTCCAAAGATGGCTAAGGAACCAACTAGGCAAGCAGGAAACCATTCCAAAGTGGCCCATAACTATATCATTGTGGATGATTTAGCCCAATCTCCCACCGCCATGTCAGCATTGGAGGTATTAAAATCATGCCCAAAGAAAATGAAATTATTACTTTCCGCGTTACGTGCCATCGACCCTGTTGATTCACGCCTAACAACTTTCGATTTAGATAAAGCCACCCCTAGGATTCCTTCGTTGGTCGCCTTCCTGATACCGGTGTCAGTCCAAAACATCACTATTCACCATTGTATCATTGACAAGGGTGCATCCAAATGCATCATGTAAAAGAACGTTTGGAAAAAGTTAGGGTCTCACGAACTAGAGCCATCAGACATCACACTTAGAGAATATGACGGGCGGACATCTACTCCCGTTGGTCTCTACCAAAATGTCTCGATCTACTTGGCCTGAAAGACGGTCCTTATAGACATTGAAGTCTTGGATGCTCAACTGGATTACAATATACTCCTTGGGTGGAGTTATATGTATGCCATGTCAGCCATAGCCTCCTTCGTCTTCTGAACAATGATGTTCCTCCATAATGATCACATTATTACAATCGACCAATTGACATACCATGACAAGTGATCCCTAACAAATGCCGATATTGTTCTACCCTATGTAGACACATCTGTTGAGATGCTTACATGGTACCAAGAATATGGCCCCGACCATTTCAAACCATTGTCTATCCTTGGGTCATTCCTAGGAGATCCCCCTGTTATACTAGAATCATCATTTGATATCGCAGAGGCTCCGGTGGGCATGATATATACATCAAGCACCGAAGCCAACCAGGAGATAGAGACGAGCAGTAAAGACACTGATACCTTGACCACGACATCCTCTCTAGCCTACGCCACCTCCCAAACTACTTTCCTCTACCCCCCATCTGGTTTTGTGTCACAATAAGTCTTGGCCACAATAGTGCTGCCAAACTTATCATTTGCAATTCCAGTTTGGTACCTGGTCCCACCTACCACGACGAGAGTCAAAAACGTCACCTCTACAGGGTTAATCCCCCTAAGTCCTAAGGACACCCCATATGTTAAGGAGACTATCACAACCATCCCATCTAAGGAAATTTCCGCCGCAAAACTGATGGTTATGACCAAGAAAATTAGTAAAAAGAGGAAGAAGGTAGAAAATCCCACCATGCAACGGGAATTATGGCCTTGCGCCATATGCAACATAGTAGGCCAACCTACCCACATCTGCCCAGATTTGGAAGAGCTAAAACTGCTCCTTAGCTCTGCGGTAAATATCACGGCAACATGTTCCTGGCAAAAGGAACCAGCCACCAAAAATCAAGGCAAAGCATTGCGTACCAAACATGCATGCTCTATTTGTGGCCATTATGGGCATTACACCCATCATTTCCTAGAAATTCCGTGATATAGGGACACCTTACATGCCATCAATAAATCCTATCAAAAGGATCCCTCCATCCAGTCAATGGGAGAAGAACCTCGCATCATTTGATACATTTAGGAGGCACGACAGTCACTAGAAAGTCTCCCAGTTATCCCCCCTCCCACTATCGAGCGTTGTCCACTCTACAACGAATGAGATCACTTCATCGCCGAATGTGCAACCCTGGATTTTTTCCAACGATGGTACCCGGTTCATGTAGTATACCAGGCTGAACTTCTAGCCATCCAGCATTCGTGTCAGATATTTGGTGGTAATCACCCATTACACCATTGTCACTATATCCCTAGATTTTGTACAGCGCTAACTGTTTTACGCACGGTCATAATACGTCTCTCCCTAGAATACAGCTCTGATATATAATCCATGGATAGCTCAACGACACAAGAGGATGTGACTAGTAGATCCATCCTCTCCATCCTCTTCCTATCATCTGAAAATTGGCCAGTCGGGGAACCCTTAGTCACCCCCAACCGCCCTCCATGGAGAAGACCAACATGTGCACTATGTAACACATGCAATCATGTGGTTGCCACATGCCCAAACCTAGAAGGGCTACGTTGTTGGTACTCGATCACATCACCAAACGAGTAGAACAGGACACTAGAAAATTTGGCCCAATTTCCGATGGCCACTTCATCGCTATTTCGACACATAGTCGTCGCAAGAGCGACAATTCGAGGATGAGAAAAACGTGGTTTGCCATTATGTCACAATTCCGATGCCTTGACAAAGTGTCGCACTACCAACACTTTTTCTGTCGCTTCCAAACAAACGTCGCTCTTCCTACGTTTCCCAAACCGTCGCTCTTCTGACGTTTGTAAACTGTCGCAATTCCGACGAAATGTGGTCCGACGTTTTGAACGTCGCTCTTCCGATGTTTTTATACCGTCGCTCTTCCGACGTTTGTAAACTATCACAATTCTGACGAAATGTGGTCTGATGTTTTGAACGTTGCTCTTCTGACATTTTTATACTGTCGCTCTTCCGACGTTTTTAAGTTGTCGCAATTCCGACGTCGTACAAAAGTGTCGCAAGACCGACGCATTGCAAAAGTGTCGCAAGACTGACGCTTTCCAGAAGCGTCGCAATACCGATGCATTCCAAAAGCGTCGCAATACTGAACCTAGGAAGAACTGTCGCAATATCGAAGGACGTCACAAGACCGACGAAAATGGAAATCATTCAAAACATCGGAAGACCGACACTTACAAAGCGTTGGTATACCGACGGTGGGTTCAATTTTAAAAAAAAAAATGAAACTTTAAAACAGGACAGTAAATATCCAATATTTGTTATGAATTGTGGGCGTTCCAATTGTTATGAACATAATTCGACCGTGAAATATTAATATAATAAACCACCCCGCAACGCTTCGACTATAAACAATCATATAAACATGGCTCTCTATTTCAAAAAACAGGTGTAAAATAGAAACAGGGCAACTTTTTTTTTTCTAAGTAAGGTTAATCTATTAACAGTGGGAATAAAATTACAGCATGACCGGAGTCAAAAACATTGCCCAGACTTATGGAAAATTTTTCAAAAAATCAAAAAATAAGACTTCCCTCATACGGGGAAACCAGTCTTGAACATTTTTTAGGTCGTTGCTTTGCCTACGTAGGGGAACCATCGTTTGATATCTTTGACGATTACAGTGTTTACAGAATTCAAAAATAAAACAGAGGTCCAACACAGTAATATAAGCAAAAACATGCCCAATTAAGTGGGCCGCGAAGCAAGAAAACCAAACCAAAGAGAAGCAGCTACTCATCCAGTGGTTCTTCGAAAATTCGGCACCACCTTCGACAAACATGTCACTGTCCATGGCGGGAGCAGCTTCAGACACGGAAGGTCTAGGATCTCCAGGCGCTATCTCCACATCACGAGCCCTACGAACCTGAGCATCTGATTCCTGCACATTCACGCCACCGCTCCCCTCCTGAAGGCCCGAAAGCTGGGCTTTTCTGAGCTCAGACCCACCGGATGGTTGCATTGTTCCTCCACTTGGGCCTCTTCACGGAAAACCATGGTGATTGAAGCTGTGATTCGTGGGCAGTTCAAAGAGTAATTAAAGGAAAAAAGTGCAGTGTGCGTCATGGGAGAAGGTGAAGTGGTGGGGAAATGAGGAGCAGGGGAGCCCATACGGTGGCCAGATCCTAGAACCTAACCCCGCCCACTTCTAGTGTTCGGATAGCGGCCTGCGTAATAATCATTGGACTGGGAAGACGACTCGGTTGAGGGGCTGGAGGGAGCGCGTAGGGGTTGACCTCTGGTGCTACCCCTGCGGCAACGCATCCTTTGACGCAGGCGAGGCATGGGAGCAGTCTCAGCAATGGGCACAAGACGAGACGAAGAAGTAGGATTCCAAGAAACTGAGGAAGACAGACACAGACCAGACCGAGAGAAATGCATATTTGCACCAAGGTCTAAGCATAAGTTCAGCTGGCTTCTCCTTCCCATCACAGTGAGCAGGTAGTGTAACCCAGCCACTAGAGAGCATCTGCAATTCAAAGGCTGCGGCTCGTCTGAGAAACCATAGCGAAACACCATTTTATCGACCCGACTGCAATGGCATCGAAGAACGCCCGTCATAAATCTCTCATTGATGAGAGCCGAAGGATGGAGCATATTGGAGCATGCGGAATCGCTAACAGGAGTGGAGGTCCAATCTTGAGCAGCGTTAAAACTTAATGAGATTGATGTGAAAACCTTGGAACTTAAATATCGGCTGATTGAACAGCGTTAAAACTTAATGCGATTGATATGAAATCGCCACATCCATGTCCCATCGCCTTAAACGCCATCCAATGCACCTGCATCCGGGAACAGGGCAACTTTTGATTGAAGCGCGGGTTTTGTTTAAATTTTGGTGGTCCCGCACCACGGCAAGCCAGAGGACACGTGGCAGAAATTGATTGGAGCGGATCTTTTTTTGGGCTGCTCGCGCAGTGGAAATCCGGACCCGAAAAAGATTAGGGCGAATTTGATAAGAAATTCGCGTCACGACTCTCTCTCCGTACGCCAGCCCAAATTCAGACCCGAAAAATATTAGGGCGGAATTCATTTGGTTTTAGCGTCACAAAATTGGCCGACGTCAGCAGGCTATTTTGGAACGCAAATTTGGTTTGAATTATGATTTATCGCCGTTTGAAGTCCGGCAGGCTCCACGGCTAAAGGGTTCGTTTGAAGTTTTGACAAAGGTTTTGTTATATGTTTTATATAACGCGCGGTGGAATAGTTTTATTGTTTGTTAAGGTCCCACACTGGTTTTGGTAATATTTTGTTTTAAATGCGACGTATATATGTTTTATATATATATTTCATATATATATTAAAACATTTATAAATTGTGGACCCTAGGAGCATTTTAATAGATTTGTTATTTGCATAGTTTTGTTATGTTTTTAATATATGCGTTGCATATAAAAGAAAAGGGTTGTGAGCCTGTTTCGGAATGTAGTTGTAAAGTTTATTATTACACACAATAGCAGTGTAAGTGTTTTGAAGAGCACAATAGTGCGTAGTTTTAGAGACAAAGAAGAATTTTGAGTGCACTGCGTTTTGCAACAGTCACATTTTGTAATCCCTCTCAGTGAGGAAGAATTTGTAATAGTTTTTTTTTTAAGGAATATAAAATTTTCAAAGTGTTGAACTCTGTTTCCAGTGAAGAAATTTCAATATTTTCTTTGTGTTAGAAGAGGAGAGTATTACTCTCTCCATTGTTATTCTGGAATTTTCAAATATTCCAACACATGGTTATAAATGAAGGATATTGCTACGCATCAACATCAACATGTTTTCAAGTAGGAGCTGCCTAATTTTGTAACAAACTTCTCTCTAGATGTCAAAATTTGCAGACACTGAAGATTAATCAGGTGATGCCCGAAATTTCCAATGAATTCCTATAAGAATCTTAGATTTGTGACATAAGTCCTTTTGCTAATATATTAGCTTACTCCTTTTAAGTTTGTCTCATTCAACTAATAAAAAATGTTTCAAGGAGTATAATGAAAACTAGATTATGTGTGAAGCATAAAATAATCGTTGATGCTAGACTTGGAAGTTAAGAAGTATAATAAGAAGTAGATAAACTTCTCTAAAGCATAATACCTTTTTTCTGAAGCATAAGACAATCATTGATGCTAGACTTGGAAGTTCGAATAAGACGAGATAAAAAAATGAAAAAGGCATTCCATTACTTGCATGAAATATGAGTACCGCCTTTTACTAGTAAGCTGGGAGCAAGGTCTAGATTTTGACTGGCATCGATTCTTGTGAACTCAAATTTCACTAAAAACATAGTTTTTTGTATGTTTTTCAGCACATGGTTAAAAATGATAGTGCATCAAAATCTATATTGTTGGGCCAAATACATAACTAATCAAAAATTCTCTTTACCAAGTTATTCGCTTTATCAAAAGCCTGATCTTCACATGTGACACTTTTGCTAGGGATAAATATCAAGTGGGTTGTGACATTTTAAATCTTGGTTCACAGTGAAGTGCCCAAAAGGAAAGTCTATCAAAGCATCTGCGACCTGTGTCATTTCATAGTAACGGATGATTTGATATCATAATGGAGGTGCTCCAATTCAAGCAGTGTAGAAGAGGCAGGAGCCTACAAGGCAGATCCAAACTTTGGAGAAGAGCAAGGCAAATCTTGGGAAGAACGAAGAATTTGGGAATCCGGGATCTCTTCCAAAGGCCATGATACCAAAGGTTTGTCCTGTTTGTAGATCTTTCTCATCTACATCCAATATAGCCTTAAATGCCCACATAGATCACTGTCTATCAAGTGAGTCAAATGCTAAAAAATCTGGAACAAAGTTTTCCAAGCCTAAAGTGAAGGTGAGAAAAAAACGATCAATCCTAGATATACTTGCTACGGCACCTATTTGCATGCTAGAGTATTTGGATTACAGTACTAGCAAAGAGCAATCGACCGCTGATGCACATCCATTACCTTTGGATCAGCTCAATCTTAGAGACACCACCAAGCAGAGGCAACATCAATGCAAAGATCTCAACATTTCAAAATTAATGCAAAGATCTCGCATAGTGGTAATGCATGTATTTCAAAAGAAACAAATAACAATGCACATTCTAACCCATTCGAATAACCACTGTAGCAAGGGTTTACATCTAATTAGATCCAATCCGTATATCGATGGAAAAAATTAATATAGTTACATTTTCCGTAGCAAAGGAAACTTTGTGAAAACAGAAAGGGAATATAAAACGAGGATGTCAAGATGTTTAGATGACTCAATACAACAATTATTGTGCTTAGTAGACACAACACTGTATTATTAATGCATTTTCTGTAGAATACTAAACAGATTTGTGCAAAATTTGAGATGCAAACTGTAGTCTCTACTACATTTGGAAAATTGGAGGTTTATAAAAGATAAACTACGAACAGAATTGTACCACTATGATAAGAAGTTGTCAGAAGCATTCCTTCTGCTTCACAAACGTGGAACTACCTTAAGAATGCTTATGGTTGATATAAATATTAGAGCATGGCAGTTAAATGTAGTATTTATGCTAAAATACTGAATAACAGCTTGAGAGTGCTCTTCAGATATTGTACGAATGCACCAAATTAAATTTGTACCATTACTAAATATAAATGGCCAAAAATAGTCAATTTTGATATCATGAAGTTATGTCTTTCTCGGTAGAAAACTGGGGATAGGATGGCAAATATGAGAGAACTAAGTTCCAAGGACTAAAAAAACAAGGTCAACATAGTTCTGCCTTCAATCAGAGACAAAACAGAGCTGCCCAAAAAAGTGTTTGCCACTGTCATCACCCCGAGGAGCGCAAAGTCAGTTGATGGTGCCAACCATTTGACGAAGCAGAGAGAAGATTCATGGTGCCAATGGTTGTAGCAAAATTTTTTTTTGTGAGCCATAATTGTAACAAAGCAGATTGATGGTGCCAATTGCTGTAGAAGTCCATTGAGAGTGCAACTACTGTAGTAGAGCAGTTTGAGAGCACCCATTGAAGCTCCTATATATAGCAGAGTCAACATTTTCCTATTGAACAAGTTTGTATAGTCAAAGCCACAGCAAGATCAGATAGCCACGATCCTAAATGAGAACCAGAGCCAGAGCTAAGACAAATTCACGTTTAGCAGAACAAGACATCCATAGCAAAGGATCTGACCACAGAACCAGGTCATGAGAGATAGCAAGATTCTTGCTTCCACTGTGGAAATGTAGAAACTGTACAAGTGCTTTGCTTCCAGCAGATTTCATTGTGACAGTAATTGCAATGGTGCTGTAAGCGCTCATTAGTAGAATCTTAAATCCATTCTGGAATTATTTTAACATGGAGAGGGTTTTCTCTGGTTATAAATCCTCATGTTAAAATTCCATTGTGGATTGGTTGTGTTTGATATTATGTTTTTACTGTCCGCAGTTGAATTTTCGCACAAAAATTATCAGTCTAAAGCGAGCAATTTTGCAATGTTTCTTTTGCTTCCCATTGTGAAGTATTTCGCTCAGAACTCTACTCGTTGTAACAGAGGTCTTGGGCATAGAACAAGGGACTTGGGTTTTTTGGAATCAAACTTCAGGTTAATATTCTCATCTGAAGAATGGCATAGTGAGCCTTAGCATGGAGTTGGGAGTACCAATTTGAAGTGCAGGTAGGGCATTGTACAAGAGACCAGTTAGATTTCTGGACCCTAATACAAAAGTTTCTTCTTCTTTCAAAACGTGTTTCTCATTTTCTGTAACAAATGTGGGTCCTGTTATTGTTTCAATTGGGGATGGATCAACATTTGTTATTGCTCCAGATGATCACACTCTGGGTAGCCCTGGAGGCTATTTGGGGTGATGAGTCCAATAGGTCTCAATGAACTGTTGCCCTCGCCGGGGAATACTATTGCAGTGGAATTTGATACTATTTTGGATGTTGAATTCCATGATCCTAATGGAAACCAGTACCTTCAGCTCCAGTACCTGTTCATAAAAGAGGGTGCCATAGTCATTCATGTGTGCAGAGAGGGTGAATTGCAGGCATTGCAATAGGAGGTGTTGTTGTTGTTGAATTGGCCACTAGATTGTTTGTCTGGTTCTGTTACAAGCATAGAGTATTGAAAAGGACATACAAATTTAGTTCAGATATTGTGAAATTGCCTCGGAAATTCACCTACAAAGAGCTCAACAATGCTACGAAAGACTTTTTTTTAATGTGATTGATAATCGA
The DNA here is from genome assembly GCA_034641835.2 of Pinus albicaulis. Taxonomy (NCBI): domain Eukaryota; kingdom Viridiplantae; phylum Streptophyta; class Pinopsida; order Pinales; family Pinaceae; genus Pinus; species Pinus albicaulis. Next base: position 65,975,583 of record CM076572.1, on the reverse strand, counting down.
TAATTGCAAGCAAGGGTAATCCCCTTGTGAAACCTAAATTTCTGAGCATTTTCTAAAACCTGATGACAGAGTCATTGTAATGAACAAGCGCCTAGGTCCATATTACGTCCAAATCTACCAAGCACCAAGATCTATAAAAAAAATCCACAGTATCTGCGAACTAAGAAGAAGAGGTAAAAAATGTATTTTTCTTACCTGTTTGAATAGTGGTTGGGGTTTACCATGGAAAAAATTTGACAGAGCCCATGTAGCATTTCTTATCATTGAAATTCTGGCAGTATCATTCAACTGGGCAAGCACCTGCCTCAGAGCTCCATGACTGAGGGCAAGATCCCTAAATGTTGCAAAGTCTCCAACAATATTTCCCAAAGCCCAAACAACCTTACACGAACACCAGTTGAACTCAAAGTTGGGTACTAGTTTTTTAAATCAAATTCCAAAATTACAGACATATAAAGATAGTTGGGAAGAATAATTTTATGCCTTTAAAATAAACGTGCTACCTGTTCTCGAACATTATCATTCCCAGAGGTAAGAAGTTCCACAAATATAGGCAGTGCCCCATAATCAATCACAACCTTTGTATTCTCAGAGGTTCCTGAGACTATATTAGTCAAAGCCAAAGCTGCTTCAAACTGCATTATCAATCACAAGGTATCACCATCAAAGCGATAATTTTAAGATAACAATTTATCTACCATTGAAACTATAATTTTAAAATAGATACACCTAGTGATATAGATGCCTAGTGAGAGTAGAGGTTAGGAAATTATAATAAGAATTATTACAAGATATCACTCACAGTGCAGTTGATTGTTCATTGTCCGCTGTAACTATAATTTTAAGGAAGACACACTTAGTGATATAGACACCACCAAGTGAGAGCAGAGGTTATGAAATTATAATGAGAATTATTTCAAGATATCATATTACTCATAGTACAGTTAATTGTTTATTGTTTGGTGTAATAATTGTTTATTATTTATAAACACAATCAAACATATTATGAGGGACAGTGATGAAATTGACAACGGTCTCATAACAAACCATAACGGGCACATCCCCTGGCAAGATAGACTATGAATAAGAAAGAAAGCAAAACAAAGTAATTACTTATAGGATCATAGGCTTCTTGAAGAACAAGATCCAGAGAAGCATCTGTAACCCCTAAATCAACACCTCTCTCTGCAAGATGAATCGCTACATCTTTCATATGTAGTCTAACAAATTTTCTGAGCTCATCACGAGAAAGAGGATCAAATACAACTATCTCATCAAGTCTATTCAATAGCTTTGGCCTGAAATGTCTTCTAACCTGCAAAAATATTCAAAGGCATGTCAAAGCACTGCAGCCAACTTCGTGATAAAATTATATGAAAAATATGCATACATAGAGTCCAGGAGAATGAAACGGTAGGTGTATTGGTAGTTGCCGAAATGAAGCAACTAAAATGGCAGGTGTATTGGCAGTTGTGGAAATGCAGCTACTAAAACGGTAGGTCTGTCGACGGTTGCAGGTGTGTGGATTGTTGCTGGTATTTTCAGACCGATTCCATAGAAATATACCAGAAACCAGTGGTGTGTCAAACCTAGAAGGTAACCCGAGAGACTGTGACTGCCAGATTAAACAAGTAACAAGTGTCGTGCCTAGATAATAAGTGTTGACGAAAAAAAATTTGATCTCTTTCATAACAGAAGGCCTATCGGCCTAAATATCTAGCACATGTGGCACTCCATGATAAAGACACATGGTGTGTGGATTTGAGTTTTTCAGGTGGTCAAGTGGGCCGAAAATAGGTGAAATGTGGCACCACTCAGAGATTGACATGTGCCAATTGGTACAAGTGGTAGACAATTGGCATGCTCAAACAACAAGGTGATGCAGGAATGACATGAGGGAGAAAATATCAGAAAATCCCCAAATCCGGAGAACTAAAGCTCATCACCAACCTGAGATTGACAACTTTACATGATGTAACCTATGAAATCGTAAATGGAGAAATCATAGTAACAATAAAGTAACCTATGTAACAATAAAGTCGAATTCATCCTAGGAGTGGTAATGGGAGAAATCATAGTGAACAAAAGGAAACATGCATAGTTGCTTACAATCAAATAGATGAAAAAACACATACAAAAAACCTAGATAATAATCGTGAACAAGCTTAATATTGAATTATGAACTGTAAAGGAACTTACAAAATGTGACATTACGAACCTGGTCAAGCGCACAAGCAAAAATATCTGGACATGACCCTGGTTGACAAGTTGTATTGCTCATGATGCAAGAGGATTTGTACCTGCACTGCCAAGTCAATCAAAATCCATCATTATCTATACAATAAATACAAGTAATTGATGTAGTATTTTTTACTCTAAGATGCATTCTTATGATAATGTTAGAACATATGTTGAAAATGTCAAAACATACCTAAATAAGCTCCTCTTCGTTTCAAGAACAATTTATTGGAGTTGCATGAACTTGGAACAAACCTCCCACGATCTAAAAGAGTAGCTACTAAGTCAACAGTGAATTTTTTGTTTCTACGTTGGATCGAGGGAGGTTTGCTCCAAGATTAAATCGCTCCAATAAATTATTCTCTACTAAATAAGGCCAACCACGTGAAAGTGGAAGCTCTTATGGCCCCTCCCTCCCCCGCTCGCATCACTCTCAATTCCCCAATACCCAATCTATATTTCATTTTTTACTTTCATGAGCATAAAAAAAATATTCAATAACTAATAAAAAAAAAATTCAACAAAAAGTACGCAAGGAAACATTGAAATTAATGCTTGACATAAAAATAGTATGATAAATGAGTTTTTTATATAACGCAAAAAACGTTCCAAGTATGGTAATGTTTGTCTTATAATAATACAATATTTTACATTATCAAATTTTCTTTTTCTTCTTCCTATTTCTAAAGATCCAAATTACATCATCAATATCATCATGCTCTACTCATGTTTCGTGCCTTTCAACCCGCACTGCTGACCTAGTTGCGTAGTTATGATGTCTAGTCTCATCCAGTGACGGGGCATCGCCTACAAAAACAGATAATATTAAATTTTAATTGTCATTTTTAAAATATCATTGAACTAGTTCGGTAATATTAATAAAAAAAATTGCAATGAGATTATTTACTTGGTGCACCAGTTGTCGTCGTTGGGACTGTTGCCCTGTCTTCCTCTCTGGTGGTAAGATCCTCAAGGGAAACATTCTCTGTCATTTAAACAAAAAACGTTATAAGAACAACCATCAAGGTATAATTAAAAAAAATATAAGTGGAAATTAATTACCGTCATGGCCCTCACTGATAGTAGCATTGTCGGCCTGGTCCCCACTACAATGATCAGGTTGCACGTGAGGAACATCTACATCTGGCTCTAAAACTAGGTTATTTGCCTCGTCGGTAGTGCTGCTCCCCTGATTTAAACAAAGTTGTTAGACATTAAATTTATGGACGAAAACAAACATATTGAAAGGTTAATGTTTTACCTTATCAGGCATTCTGGATCTTGGGACCTGCCCCAAGCTTCTGTGACATTGAACTATGGCTTGATAGCCGAAATGGAAAGCGATATTTTTATCTTCCTCTGTAGTTTCCGTTTCGAAGTCATCACCCTACATTACATATGATTGTGTATTTTTAATCGTATTTGATAGGATTACAAAAACGTTGGAAGGCGATACAATTAATTATAAGATGTTTAGCTACTTAATTACAATTCTTGCAGCTAATTTCAAGTAGCCGCCTTGGCCTAGCTTGTGATGGCCCTTTTTTTCAATCCTAGCTTTGGTTTCCTTTGAGGTGTCAGGCAACCTATCATTAAAATATTGAAGTCAGATATGACGTAGCACACTTTTATTTTGGACATAGAGAAAATTAAAGCTATTGAATTAAAGTTGTAATTTACCTTGCAGGTCCAGTTGGCATTTTTCCTTCTTTCTTTGCCCTTTTCTCTTTTCCGTCATGGATGAGTGCTCTCCACTCACTCTTTGGAACTGTGAGAGGACGCTCGTATCTAGGGTTAAATTGCAATTGCGTCCTATAGGTGTCCCTGGTATATTTCAAATATTTGCCGGCTACCCGAGCCATCGTTGTTTTATCAAAAGTGCCGACCCCAAAAAGGGCTTCTAGATAATCTAGAAGTTCTTTTTTCAGGTTGGAATTGTAGGAATTCCACCTTGTGCGTATGTCTGGGCCAAATATTACCAACGCATGGCTCTCCAAAAACCTGTAGAACTCATTGTTTCCTACACATAAAAAGAAGAAGATATTATCATTAATTTAAAAATAAAAATCATGATAAATATGTTTTAGATAGAGTACATGAAATAGTTAAATTATTAAAATTTACCTGGGAGTTGTACGTGCTTTATAGGGACACCTTCATCGTTGAACAACAACGTGCCATTAATGGCCCTTGTGGAGCTGACATGTGTAGCTCCAGGAAACGCAATAATGTAGTTGGCCATATCAGCCTCATCACTGCCAACACGTTGAGCGGTTGGCTGGGTGTCTGCTTGGGCAGGGTGTGTTTCTTGGCTGGCACCTAAAGGAGTAGAAGGTGTACGAGAGGGTTGCTGGGCAATCTCTTGCCCTTGTGTTCCACTACCACCAACACCGGGTTCAACAAGTGTCAGAAAATGCTACATACAAAAGAAATTTTTGTTAGTTTAGTCAATGTAAAAATTTAAAATCAAACTATCACAATTCATCTCATGCAGAACAAAAAAAATATCCTTTTGACTTTTTATTATTACCTAATATGTTTCTAGCTGGGTCATAAGTTGTTTTATCCTCTCTTCTATTTCAGGTGTTTGAGGCGCGTCTATCAAAGTATCAAATTCCGACCTTGCATTTCGTGCCTTTTTTCGCAACAAGAGCGCTGGAGATAGGGATGAAGAAAGCTCTTCCTCATAGAGGGAATCATCAGGCGTACCATGGCTAGGTGTCTGCATATTTGAACAAAATTAATATTATTTCAATTATGTAAATAACTAAAATACTTGAATATAGAGCAATGCTGGCACTTTACATGTTCTTCCGCTGGCCTCTTTCCGCGATCATCCCGTCTCGGGGTTGTTCCTGCACTGCTCTGATCAGTCTGCCACATTGCAATAAAATTATAAATGTAAAAACTTGAAAACAATATCTAACTTGAAAAAACAAAATGAAAACTAAAATAATTTCTAATAAGACACCGGAAGACAGAGTTAGAGTTTCAAATATGCCTTGCATTGAATTCAGTCCTGGAAACATGTCATTGCACATTAAGGCACCCAAGCAAGAGACGAGTTGACAATGAAGACCTTATTGAATATATTGTTGGAGCAACTTCTAGTAAACTTGTTGTGAAGACCTTGAGGACATTTTTGGAGCAACATTGTTGAAGCTGATGGTATAGCATTGTTGGAGACGATCTTGAAGGGCCTTGTAGTGAAGCTTTTGGAGCAACTATTGAAAAATCCTTAGAGAATTTAAGTAAGGCACTTTCTATCTTCCATCACCTTTTTCCTTTCAATATCCTTTAAACGATTTTTTTGATATTTAATGTTTTAAATCACGTTATAATTCCTTGATTATATGTGTTTGGGGACTTTCCCTTTGAAATTACCCAAAAATACCCTAGCAATTTTATCTTCAGGATGCATGTTTGACCCTATTGTTCAATATTTTGATTGATAGTAGTAAACATAGAGAGTTAGGGGGCTCTTGACTTGGTTTGGTTGGGCCATTAGATCCCTAACATCTACTAGGGATAACCCCCCTTGAGTTGGAGGAGAGCTAGCCCGAAGTGAAAAGAGGTTGGTGAGGTGGCAATGGGGCTATTGAATTACACATGGTATCACACTTTAGCTTTAGGACTTTATCTTGAGAAGTGCGAGATTTTTCTATATCAATTCTCAAATTGTTTACAACACTATAATTAAGAACTAATAAGAAGTGATGTTGAGGGGTTTTTGGGTATAAGAAACAATACCATTTAAAAACTAGGGTTCTCAGTCCTTGGCATTCCTTCACCTGGGCCTGTGGGAACACAAGAATAATTTCACACTAAACCATTCAAAATTAAAAGTAACTTAACAGATCCATGAAGTAATAATAATCATAATTCCTAATTTCCTATTGTACGATATAATGAAAATTATTCAAACATGAAGCAATGAAGACATGCAATGTCTGAATTTCAAGATTGATGAACCAATACAAGAAGTTAGAAACTACAACTTTGATTCAATACTCTGTGTCCTAACTCTAGGAAGGAATCTAGTTTGTAGTACAAAACATGCATCATGTATTATCAATTCTTAATTGACAACAACTAAAGGTCATCTACCTCATCAATTCCTTCCCATTTTGTGTTTTTATGTTATATTCCTTATAAAAGTGTAAAATTTCTCTCAAAGTAAGAAACCACTGAATAAAATAAAAAATAGTTGAGATATGATTGAGAAATGGTCATTTATTTCTTGAAAGGATCTTCACAATTTCTTTGGTTGTTTTTCATCTCGAGAAACAAGAAATGACCTAAGAAACTATCGTGATGTAATATAAGAAACAACACGGTGCAATGGCCATTTTCAAAGCCAAATGATGTCCATTGAGGACATGGCCTTTATTTGGTTCTTGTTTCATAGGAGTTTCGAGTAGAAATGGAACTTTGTTGTACCATTTCCAGTAGTAAAAAGGGAAAACCTTCTTTTTCCATGGAAAATAATTTACCTTTCCTTTTTCAAGATAATCTAAATCACAAAAAATATGAACTATACTGCACACATTCTTGGATAATGTGAAAGTGGAAAATGAATACCCTACACAAGTGATGCACACATGTACATTTGAACACTAATAGATTTTTGTAGTTGAAATGCAATGCTTGTTTTCATTTAAATGTAGGGTTTTTAAAGCGGGGAGAAATAATGGCTGCCAATTTAATAAGCGTTTCTTTGGGAAAAATTTAAATCTTGTATTGGGTGATGAAGATAATAGAGGGTATTGAATCTTGATTCTTCACATTGTGTTAACTTGAATAACTCAAATGATTATAAATATCAGTGGATGAGTTCTTTTTTCAAGTATGTCACTCAAAACTCTTATGTCAAACCATTGTATGATGGCTAACATTTGCTTGTTTCCCTTTCTTCAGTTCAATGTAAAAATTATATTAATATATTGGAGCACGAATGATAACAACAATTGTTTTCTCTACAGTATATCCAACCCCAAGATTATGAAAAGTTTTCTCAAGTGGAGCTATTGGTTATTGATGAAGTAGCTGCAATTCCATTGTCTGTTGTAAAGGCTCTGCTCGGGCCATATTTAGTGTTTTTGTGCTCTACTGTAAATGGGTAATAATTATAAATGAGCCAACCACAATCACAGATTTTGTAACCATTCGGTTTCCATGGATAGTGATGATGATATTAACCCTATATATCAGTGAACTATATCTATATGAGAATGATCTCAACATTGACTTTGATATGGTTGTATGGATGTGACCTTTGGTATGTCATCAGAAATCCCCAAATATCAGAAAATCCCCAAATCTGGAGAACTAAAGCTCATCACTTTCGATCTGGAGTACTACCCTTGTGATAAAGTTGATGACTTTCAATCTCCCATTCTCTACCACTTTGCAATTCACCTTCAATATAGATAAGACCAAGGGAAATTCATTACTGGGTGTTGAAATGGATGAGTTTGTCGAACTAAAATCCATAGCTTAAACTTCATGAAACTAGTGGAGTCAAATTCATGCAAGCACAAACACATCTTACACATCCTCTTTGAAACTCATCTGAAAGAACATTGGAAGACATCTAGAGAGAACCCTATAGCCTAACACAATCCAATGGAATTGACCAAAAAAACCCAAATAGAGTCAACCCTACTATAGGAGGAAGGGCCTGCAGTAAGAACTTACCATTTTGCAAGAGCTGAGGGCGAATGCTGAGGGAAAATGCTGTTCTGCAAGAGATGAGGGCGAATGCTATTCTGCAAGAGCTGAGGGCGAATGTTGTTCTGTAAGAGATGAGGGCGAATGCTGAGGGCGAATGATGTTCTGCAAGAGCTGAGGGCGAATGCGCGCATGATATCAAACGTTAATGTAGTTTTTAATAAAATCATTTTTATGTAGCGCGCATATGATTTTTTCATTTCAAATCATTTTTATATACATTTGATTTTTGTATTTCTAATACAAGTGACAAACAAATTTCTACAAGAGGTTGAAATTTTTACTAGAATAACCATGAAAGACTAATTAAAATGGCTTAAAATGCAAGTGGATCTTCAAAATAAATGTAATCTATTAATTGTAAGCAGATTCATTAAAAAAATTGAAATTGATTTTAGCATGAATGATGACAATTTATATATTAATGGGTTTTTAAGAGTATTTTTATTATGTAGGAGCACTGGAAAGAAAAAATCAAGAATTCATTTTTTGTTTTCCTTATTTTATTGGGCTGAACTGGAGAAAATTGAATATGAATAGTGAGTTAATTGTAAGATCATTAATGGGCCAAGGCCATACATCAACATTGACCACAGTGGGGAAGTACAAAAGCATGGATATTCATGCAAGTATAGTTATTAATGTAAGATCAAAGTTAACTCTTAGCTTCACTAAAGAAATATAAGGCAAAGATCTAGCATCAACTGAAACTCACGTGAAAAAGTAGATGAAAAATGTACAATCATCCAATGGAGAGGTAATCTATAATTATCCAGTAAGACTCTTGGCTAAGCCTTGAGACTAAACTAATTCTCAATATTTTTGAATAATCATCCATTGGAATTTAGTAGGAAAACCATAGTAAATCATTGTCCAATGGCCATGCAGAAATATATAAAAAATAATATTTGTTGGTTGTTTTTCAATAGGTGGACTATGATGGGACCATTGAGAAGGTGGGGGTGTTTTTATAATCATGGAAGTGAGGTTTAGTAGATTGATAGTCAAGTTACCTTTCCCTATAAATTTTCTCGATCAAGTTATTCATTCATTGAACTTTGATTCATTCCTATTGTTTTGATACACAATCCAATCCAGTTGAGTCTTGAGTCTTCATTGAGAATGGCATTCATAGGTTGTCAAGAAAGAGGTTATCATGCACATGCACTCTTCTTTTCTTGGTATCTTTGTAAATATGTTCAGCTTGAGTTCTATATTTTTAAATTATCATAATAGTTCGTGATTATTAGGCTTTTATTTTGTCTTTTAAGAATTTTAATTTAATTATTATTAATCATTAAATTTAAAATATATCTATATATATCTATATATATATATATATATATATATATATATATAAAACTTTCAATAGAATTATTAAACTTTCAATGGTACATCAACTTTCATACATGAGAAAATAGATACTGACAAATGGTACATCATGGCTTGATTAATTTCGCTCAGCAATTTCAAATGGTATAATATTTAGTCAACAGTAATCATTAATTTCTACACACAGAGACTAATTTCTCTGGAAGCCTGAGATTTCTTTGGCTTGTTATTCTTATAACTACATAGACATAATTAATAGAGAGATTGAGGACAAAAAAAATCTAGCGCTTAGTCTCCACTACTCAACATGATTTTGTGAGAAATAATACATAGATTGATTTCTTTGAGTGCCTTAGCATTCTTTGGCTCATTATTTTAATCACACAAACAATAAAAAATGCACTAAGGATCTGTTCTTAGTCCGATTATGCAATTTTTATAAGATAGATTATGCAATATTAATAATAAACATAAATTTATTGCAATTTAGGGAAAGCTCGTTCATGTTTTTTTCTTTATATTGGAAGGTTACTTTCTTTTTGAAGTAATTTTTAGTAGATCATAGCATATATTGAGGAAATATTAGTTTGGCAAGAATAAGTTATTTCTCTTGAAACTTTAGGTATTAAAAGTCCATGACACAGATATATCACACTCCAAAATCCAAAGAAAATGGAAGGGCGTTCAATTTTTTTAATCAAACTTTTATTGGTGAAGGGTTAATTTATTACGAGAACGTCATTAATGAAGTGAAAAATTTTAAACGTAACGTTTATTGACTAGAAAAATAATGACCAAAACGTCAAAAAAATTGTGTGACGGGTAAAGAGAAATCCAAATTCCAACCCTGCCTGCCACCTGTTGGTGAGTGGAGGTTATTCACTTTTCATTTACAGCTTACCAGGTTACTCATGTTACCAATATTTTCACATGGCTCACTTTTAGGTGACTACTTATGGTACTTATTCTTTATAAAGAACAATTGGTAGATAATTGTATTATTATAAATCTATAACAAATCCACGCAACAAAATTACAACAAATAGAAAATTATGCAAAAAATTCACCAGGGCACTAATGTGTGGATACCCTATCATTTCTTAGATCCTCATAACTTACCAACACCTACTATATTGGTATACACATAATATGGCATTTACCTGAAGTATTTCATATGTATCTAGAAGTAAATAAGTTGTATGACAATTGTTATGGCAGATATAAGATGTGTATTATAGTTTATATTTCAATTTTTCTTAAGTAGCATGCATGTGTGGTTCATATAGTGACAAAAATTACCAAATATATTTCAGTGAAGATGTGAAGATGATCTCTCATTAGGTCCTAATTACTTAAAGCATCATTAATTAGCTTTCCAAATGAATAAAATATGCTAACAAATTAGTAAAAACTAGGAAAACAAATCATGCTTTAAAAAAATATGGCACAATGAGTCACACTCTGAGATTTATTTAATTAGTCATCAAGTGTTGCTACAACATATATATGATCACCATTACCATAGAAATGGGACATGTGACCATAATTTTGGTTTCGCCAATGACATTCCACATCATGAGCATTGTTTAGGGTAGATTGTGTTGATTTTTTTTAAACAAATCATTTATACATTTTATGGAAATTATAGACACAATTTATAATCACATCACAAGATCATGATGTATGGATATTCCTTATCATTTCTTAGGTACTCACAACTTACCAACACCTAATATATTGATATACACATCATATGGAATTTACCAATAGAATGCCACATGTATCCTAAAACAAATTAGTTGTATGGCAATTGTTATGGTGCATATATGATGTGTATTACAATTTATCTTATAATTTTGTTGAAGTAGTATACAACAATTTACATAGTGATATGAGAACCACTCTCTAGAGTATACATCGATTTTGTACACATGGCTTTTTAGTTGCTTTTTAAGATATATCATTGGTGATGGTCACATGATTATACAATGAACCATTAAGTTGAACTATGAAATTATTCATCACAACACACACACACACATATTGATGAATTAATAATTTTTCTCATATAATTTTTTTAATCTATTTTGAAAAAAAAAAATTATATATAATTATTTCTAAGAAGAACAAGAGAGGATTCCTTACCATATCTTCGTAAAACATATAATAGCAAGAAAATTAATCTATTGAAATTTCATTTCCAAACATATTCATGGAGTAAAATGAAGATTAAAATGAGATATTCATGGATTTACCTATAACATCACCTCATAATTAAGAATGTAAATGTACAATATTGATGATACATAGGTTAGGAGAAAATTAATCTATTGAAATTTCATTTCCAAACATATTCATGGAGTAAAATGAGGATTAAAAAGAGATATTTATGAATTTACTTATAACATCACCTCATAAAAGTGTAAATTTACAATATTGATAAATTTATTTATATATGATAAATAATAACCTTTATCTCCCATGTATCATATAATCTTATAAACAAACACATTCTATAATATGCAATAAAAGTGAAATTACACAATCCACATGGAAATAAGACTTAGTTCAAGAAAAATAAAATAAACAATAAACCATAAGTGACACGGATTTTGCAAAGGCATATAAGTGTCGTTATACTGACGGCGGCCAAAGCATCGCTATTGCGACGGATGCCTCCAAACGTCGCAATTGCGACACTTAGACATTGTGTCGCACTTCCGACTTTTGGAGGCAGTCGTCGCAATAGCGATGCTTTGGGGCATAGTGTCACAATTGCGACGTCTTCCTCCAAATGTCGCAATTGTGACACTTTGTCTAAGTGTCAGTATTGCAACACTTTTCTCTAAACGTCGGTATAGCAACGGTTTCGGGCGGGAATGAAAAAATTTGGGGAAATTTCTGACATTTGGTCAAAAGTGTCGGAACCAAGTGTCAGAACCATTTTCACCAGCCATAACCACGAACTAGAGGCATGGCCATTAATGGAAACATTCATGCATCTCTGCACTAGGCACAACTTCCAACTCCCAGAAAGTGCTCAACCTAATAAGGAATCTAGCCTTTCTCTCACACAAGCTCCCACAATGGAAATTCCTCCCCCACCAAATGCCGACAATGCGATACACCATATATCGAAACCATGACTTTGGATGTCTGCTCATCAGTCATAAGTGTTGAGTTAGCTGCAACTACGAGAGTAGTTGTACCAACGACGTTGCAAACCCAACCCATATGCACTCTGTCGACCGTGTCGGGTTCCACCACATCGACAATGGAATGATTTTCATGTCTGTCAATTAGCTCCATTAGGACTGAACCTCTTCCTCACGGCCTTGCACAGACTCAATCACCCTTATGATCCTTGTTCCACTCAAAAGAGGATATCCTTGAGGCCATGACAGAGCCAGATTATCCGTGGGAAGCAATGCATCATCGCTCGTTTTTTCTCCCTGAAAAAATGTTCAACCTTGACAAGACAGGAAACCAAGAGATTTATGCACTATTGAATCAAAATATTTCCTTCCATCAGGGAAAGTCGATTGGATCAAGAATCCTATTTCAGTGCCCGATGCGTTTGAGGAAGGGAACATGTCAAACATTTCGCCTACCATCAAGGTGAATATCTCTCTAAATCCTGAAAAAGTCGAAGAAATATCACTAGAGGCAGCATGTTCACCAGAAGAGATAACCTCTTACACCCACTTGCTGCAAGAGTATCGAGATATCTTCACATGTGACTACTCAGAAATTCCTAGGCTTAGTCCCACTATTGTAGAGCACCATATTGACACCTGGCCTGACATACCACCAATACGCTAGAAACAGTGTCAACTGCACCCATCCAAGGCAGAAGCAATAAAACGAGAAATCGACAAGCCTGATAAAGTCGATTTTATCTACCCCATCGCTTACACGTCTTGGGTTTCCAACCTTGTTCCCATCATGAGAAAACAGGGCACCATACATGTTTGCACCGATTTTTGTGATTTAAAAAAAGCGTGTCCCAAGGACAATTACCCTACCCCATTCATTGACCAAGTAATTGGTGCTTGTGTAGGTAATGAGGCCCTCTCCTTCATGGATGGCTTATATGGGTATAATCAAATTCAAATCTTTCACACCGACTGGTACAAGACTGCATTCACTACCCCCTGGGGCACATTCACATACCAGGTAATGCCATTTGGCCTAAAGAATGCTGGAGCCACCTTCCATAGGGCCATGAATTATATCTTTCATGACTTGGCACACATTATCCTCGCCTACTTGGACGATCTCACTGCCCGATTGAAGAAGTGATCATACCACCTCGAGGATTTGCGACTGGTATTCCAACGATGCTGACAATACAACCTACGCTTGAACCCCCTCAAGTGTGTCTTCGCATCAAAAAAAGAATAATTTTAGGTTTGATTGTGTCCTAGAAAGAAATTAGAGTGGAACCCCTCAAGGTCTAAGCTATCAAAGAGGTACCTCCACCTCGAACCCTCAAGATACTACAAATCTTGCAGGGAAAGGCCAACTTTCTGAGATGTTTCATCTTGGATTACGCCAGTTGCACTCAAGGATTCCTGCGTCTCCTTCGTCACGAAATCCAATTCAAATGGGATGACCAAGCCCAACAATCATTCGACGCGCTGAAAGACACACTTCCTTCAGCATTGCTGATCAGTCCCCTAGACTACAACAAAGATCAATCTTAGCAGAGTTCATTACGGACCTCCCAATTCATACCAAAGGATAACCAATCAACGATTCATTACCGGATGAACATCTCTTCCTCGTAGAAACTGACGAACCTTGGTACGGAGATATTCTCCTCTTTTTATGAACCCAAAAGTTCATCCCCCATCTTACTCATGACGACCGTCGACGCATTCGCCACCAGGCCCCCCGATACCTCCTTATGGGAGATGTCTTCTACCAATGGGGCATCGACACCATCTTACGTCGATGCCTCACCCACGACCAAGTGGAGTAAGCCCTTAATGACTGCCACAACAGAGCTTGCAGTGGCCGCCTCTCCGGAATAGCCACCGCCTAAAAGTCCTATGGGCAGGATATTTTTGGCCCACTTTATTTCTCAATTGCATTATAGCATTCAAGAGGTGCAAGCGATGTCAACGCTTCGCTCACAAGGCAAGAGCCCCTCCCACTCCCCCGCACCCCGTCATCGTTGTTGGCCCCTTCTATAGATGGGGGATCGACTTCATGACTTGCAACCCAACATCGTTAGGCAATCACAAATACATTATTGTAGCTGTCGATTATTTCACCAAGTGGGAAGAAGTCATGCCACATATGAAAACACCGCAGAAACAGCTGCACGATTTCTGTTTAACCTTGTCATTTCCTGGTTCGGCGTACCCAAGGAGTTAGTCTCCAACCACGAGAAACACTTCGAAAACAAATTTTTCTAGGAGCTATCTCACCATCTTGGATTCACACATGAATTTGCATCACCATACTACCCCCAATCCAATGTACAGGTAGAGGTTGTGAACAAAGTACTCAAAACAATGTTGCAGCGTATGGTGAATAACCACAAAAAAACTGGCACCACATGCTTTTATCCACCTTGTGGGCATACCACACAATAGTGAAAACATAAACGGGGTTCACACCCCTCCATTTGGTGTACGGGGTCGAAGTCATGATTCCCATAGAACGCGAAATCTCGAATTTACACATCGCCATCGAACTCCTCGATGACACCTAGCCTCTAGAGAAACACTTAGTACAACTAGAGTTAATCAATGAAAGTCAACGAAATTTACTCCAACACAACGAGGCCCATAATAAGCGGGTGAAAGCATCATTCAATCGCAACATGAACCCTCGTTCATTTACTGATGGAGAGTTAGTCCTCTGCTATGATGTCACAAAAGAAGCCCTAGGGCTAGGAAAGTGTGAAACCTTGTGGAAAGGACCCTACATCATAAAATATTGTCTCCTAAATGGGGTTACATATTGACAGATCTGGATGGAACATGGCTGAGTAACCCCGTCAACAGTATTTACCTCAAGAAATTATACCCATAAGGGCCAAGAGGGCTCAGCCCTAGAGTGAACGTACATGCACCAAAACTTTATTTTTGATCAAAGACTTGTCACAAAAAATGCTCTAGTATTACAAATTGATTTTCAACCCAACCATTACTTTGGATTCGCTAATGGAGCATCGCAATTGTCTCAAAGTTTAGCAGCAACCGCCTAGGTCATCTACCACCCTGACCGATCACCATTATTCACCAATGGAGTCTGCATCGGTTTAGTGACAAACAATCAGGCAGAATTTGACACCGTCATTTGACTCATGTGTGATGCTCTCAATCAAGGCATTCACCACTTGCATATATACCTAGATTCCCAGTTAGTGGTTTCGCAATTACACCAAGAATTTGAGGTACATGATTCACATATGTTTAGAATATATTTGCACGCAAAAATTTTAAGTTGTCAATTTTATCACATTACATTCACAAATGTGCCAAGAAATCAAAACTAGACAGCGGATTGCATAGCTAACCATATCCTAAACTGGAATGCATCTCGGATAAACCATCATACATAAAAAAAAACATAGATATCCATCAACACAACACCTTATCCATAAAAACATATCAATAGTGGACACACCATAAACAGCTGCAAAAAATGTATTTCTGAGTACAAATGATGAGTCATCTATCTGACCCATAAGTCATCAAAAAAATACATATTTGCAAGTAAAAAAAAATAAGGGAAGAATCCTCATAATGGGTGCTTTCCCTGTGTACAAGAACCCTCTAGGTGTTGTGCCCCTCCAGGTTGGGCACTTGGACCCACGGCTACTCTCGGTACCAGCATTGGGGCAGCTGTTAAGATTGACGCCGCCACACAGCGCAAGGTCAGCCAATAGCCCCTCTCTCGGGCCATCATTATCTCCAACCATACTTCACCGAGGTCATCAACAAACCCACAGGTAGGCATACCCTGGTTAAGGTGGTCCACACGGCTCCGTGCATCCTCCAAATGTTTAGCCTAGACCTCTAGAGCGGCCATCTTCTCTTTCATTGCTGCCATACGAGTGACTGTCGGCTCGGCGTGAGAAACCTTCGTAGCACACTTTGTAGCAGTCGAACTGCTACTCTCTCTAGATGAACCAGCCCCACCACCAGGAGCTCCACCCTAGGGCTGCTCCGGACCTCCTCCCTATCCCCCAGCCAAGAGTGGAGCCCCTCGAACTCCACCGGGCGGATGATGTCCTACCAATCGAGCGATAAGATGCCTAACCTTGCCAACATCTGCAAGAGTAACAAAACTATATTAGGGTCATCATAATACACATATAAACCATAAATACTCAACAAATGGAGAATAAAACACAATGATGAGCACCTCATAATGCCCAAAGGAGGAACCACAGATTCACACCTCTGAAAAAATAATTTTTCAGTGTCGATAGGTATGCCCTCTCTTATCTTCTATTCATTCATCACATGTTTTCAATAATATTCGAATGAGAAGATGCTTTAAATTGGGGTATTTTGTTGCAGGTATTGTACAAACCATCCATCATCCCATGTACTAAGGGTTCCAAAGTAGGTATCATTATATCCTAAGCATGATAGAATCCTAGAAAAACTCTGCATATCCTGACATCATGTCTCCACAAGAAATTATCCATAGGTTCCAAACACACGACCTTGTTTACCATCTCCCTCCTCGCACATGATGAACATCCTTATTGGTTGGTAGAGCCTCCCCTCCATGGCATCCATCACTCAAAGTAGACTGCACATCAAAAAATCATGACGCCATGACCATACCACTTCATTTTGGGAAGCACTTCATGCCCATTCATCCACCATGCATCAAGTCAGGTTTTACCATATCGAAATTAAACCCCTTTCTTGGACTACCATTTTTTGCAAGTAGATCAAAAGCGCACCACCGCGTCTCTCACTTGGCCTACCATCCTTCCATAAACATAGCTCATCTGCGATATTTTCCATCCACTTCATCACCCCCACACAAGAGACCAACCAATGGGGCCCCCACCCTCAGCAAAAACACCCTCCTCACGTCATCAGTGAGAGAAAAATTTCATGTTTTGGGGCACCCGTCTCTGTGTTTTGAACAATCCAATCCCATTGTTTCATTATTTTTGTAAGTGTATAAAGACCTCAAACGATGAACATTCCCCCACTCATCCATCCATTTTTCCCCCATGGTAGCAGTCCCTAGTCACTGTTGGTCAGAGCATCACACCCTTCACACAGAGCCACCACGACATTCATAACCAACATATACCTACCCTGGATGTCCTACTAACTCCAGGGATTCCCTCATCAGAAATAGTTATGACTACCGCCAAGCTGCTTTTCTATGCTCCGAACTTGGGCCACTGAATTTCCATCATCAGCTTTCAATCACCCCTCGCCATCATGCCTATGTTAAACCTATCAAATATGAGATCCTGGTCCCTTGCATTAGTAGCTCTCTGGTTTGGTTGAGGCTTCCTTTTTGTCGACTTCAACTCACATTCTCCAAAAAGGAAGCAGTACCTTGGATGGCTCCTCACCACAATAGGGGCATTCTCGGGTGGCACTGTGGGAATCATCATTACCCACATATGTCATTAATCCTCTTGACATTCGACTACGACACAAGCTTTCATGTCAATATGGTATCATTATTTACAACCATTGCACTTTGCGCAAATTCATCGAAGGCCCGTGCCATTATAATCATCTCTGTCACCAATGCTTACATAGGAAGGTCCCAATCATACACCCATGCGTACAATGATAATTTATACGCCTTACCAAAATTATGCATATGGGCACCACATTCCACCTATTGTCAAAGAAAAAACCCTTTGAGGGCATCAGCAATCGTCGTCATCAACCAAATTAGGATATCAATACCATACCAATGACACAGACAGAACCTTTATATGTCAGATAGATTTACTGAAGAGCTTGGCGGATTATCCACAGTATCACGAAACATTTGTCGACGTTTCGAATCCCAACGAGGATCCATCTTCAGGACAATGGAATGGGATCCTTCTTGAATTTCTTCATTCCATTGTCCTAAATATGGATCCCCGTTGGGATTCGAAACGTCAACAAATGTTTCATGATATTGTGGATAATCCGACAAGCTTTTCAGTAAACAATAACCACAGGAACTTGAAAATCAGATAGATTTGTTTAGCTAGCCAAAGAATCACGAGCATGGGACATGTCCGCCTCGTAGAAAAAATGTATTTATTGTATCATATTATTTCTTACAGGTTTCTCATATAACATGGTCACTCTTATATCCACTGTAAGGGGTTTCCAACCTTCAGTTGTGCGCAGTCTCTCTCTCTCTCTCTCCTTAAAGTACACATAAAAGAAACTATAATGTATTTTGGCTATATAGTTCTTCCTATACCTCACACATTAGGGGGAAATTGTTATCATTGGAAAATCAGACAAGAAAATATGACATTATTAAATGTCAGGCAAAAGGATTTACAGGGTTGAGGCACATTAGAGAATCTAAATTTTTTTAAAAATCTCTAAGTTCAAGAGGAAAAAATCAAATTGCACACCAAGAACACAGGTGAAATGCACCTTTGTGCACAGTTTCCTTCAATAGGCACGCTGGTCTACGCGACTTTCCCTCAAAAAGATGTGTGGTCCTGGGAGTGGTGGAAGTCACTTTCCGGGACCACTTGACACAATTCAGGAAATGATCCTACACTTGAGGCCGCCCAAGGACAGCTGCCTAAGACACCTTGGGACCTCAAGGGATCACACAAAGGAATCAAGTGGAACACAAAGGAATAAAACCTCTCTCTTGGGTCACCATCCACCAATGTACCAAGGGAGGAAAGGAGAATTTGAATTCACCTATTAATGGCCACCAAGAGATGAGAAAAATGAGAGCACATTGTTATGTTGGCCAAATTTCCCATGAGCAATCCAACAGTGTGCAATCCAGAGTAGCAGTAGAGAGAGGATTCAGTTGTTGGCCATCCAACAACTTCAATCCTTTGGAGTAAAGAGAGAGACCTTGCGACAACAGCTAAAGGGTAAAAACATCCTTGCACTGGGTCTTAGAACTCCATAGTTCTAAGGGTCCTTTGGCAAGAGTGTAACGTAGTATCTTTCTTCCTAACAACGAGCAATAAGAGGGGAATTTGATTCCACCGTTTGCATTATTGTTACGTTTGACTCTTTATGTGCTTTTGATTTTATGTTTAGTTTATTTGTGTTTTCTCTCCATATATGCATACTATATTCCATGATTTAGTGTGTTTTATATTTTATAGCATGTGTTCACTAACCTGCTAGCCATATTTTTCTTCCTGTGCCATAGCTTAGAGGCAACGACCACTCCTCCTAAGCACTGATGGATTGGTACACTTGTGCACCAAAACCACAACCATGGGCACTACATCAAATCTTCTAAGGAAACCAAGCAAGTAAGATACATATCCTATGCAAGAATTTTTGTGTACATAAACATATTCGAGCCACTACCAAATTCTATAGAGTTATGCTTCCAAGATTAACTATGGTAGAAAACTCTTCATTATGAGAGCATTCCCTTCCAGTGTCGTTATTGTCATGAATATGGAAATTGTACCTAAATTTCCCCTTACTATCTTCCATTGTAAATGTGGGAGATGCAAGTGCACAAGATCAAGATAGATTCACTATATTTGGAGGTAAGTGCTCAAACCCTAATAAGAACCCTCCAAAAAAACCCAAGTGTCAGTTTAAAAAGTAATCCCTTCTTCTCAAAACCCTTCAAAACCCCTCTCCTCCCCGTCTTCCACCAACCTCCCACCTACTATTCTACCACATGAGGTGGATATGCATGAATTCAATATTGCACCCACCTCCTCCGAGACATGACTCCCCCAAAAAATCTAATATGTTTATTTCATAGTGTTTGAACGATGACCTACAAACCCCACCACTGGATATCTCTAACATGACCTTGGAACTAGTTGACGTGATGGAAATGGATGTCTTGAATCTCCCAAATATAGCGAAGGCCTAGAAGGGTAAAGACATGTTTACCCTTCCTAAGCACCAAGTAAAGCTATTGGAACAGGTGTTGGCATTATGGTTAATGAGTTGTCCTAGATGGAAAAATATTTGAAAAATATTTCCTTGATGTCAATATGGTGATAATATGATGATTGTGGAAATATTACAAATACATGTTTGATGGTACAAATATTTCAGAGGATATGAAAGAGAAATGGCAGTTTAGTTACATATGGATGACAAATGTGAAGCTTTAAAAGTATACACGACCCTTGTGAAGAAGAATCACATACATAAGTAGGCTCTATGAACAAAAGACACATACATAATCTGACCCATGGAAAACTAGATACTAGGGGTCATTACCATGGTAATTTCCCATAGTAATTTTGGTGGCAACATCTATTTGATCCCATCAACGAATACTATCAACCTTACCAAAGGATTTTCCTATGATATTGACTAAGCCAAAAGCTATATAAGGAGATGGATATCAAGGTGTTAAGTGTGAAATGGAATGGTTCATTCATATGTGATCTGATCTAGAATAGGTGTGCACTAGGGAACAAGGAGGAGACTCAGATCTAAAATATATGAAGATATGTTGAAATATATGCTTGTTGAAAATGTTTAAGTAGCTAAAAATGATAGATTTGTGATTATAGTGATGTTGTGATATGAATGTTTCTTCAAAAATCTGTAGTTTTGATAGTGAAATTTGTAGAATGTGAGTTGTGTTTGCAACGAAGGGCAGTCTCGGTAATATAATATCTACACGCAGGTTTTTTTCTGGATAGTCGCGTACATATGTGGATATGTTTCTGTTTAGTTGCACATATATTCTGAGATATGTTTTTCATTACATTGAAATATGTACACGGATGTTGAACATGATAAGCATGTATATAAGCAGGTCTGCCTAATCATAGTCATGTATATATTTTGAGTTAAATATAGTCATGGTTTGCAGTGTTGCTTATGATGACAGTTGATGAGTTTTGTTGTATTCAATGTTGTATATCAATGATGTATTGATCATAATGGTTTGTATTTTTTGTGGATTGGTTATGCATTGATTTGATCTGGTCCAATGATTGGTTTGCTTTAGTATTTATTGGTGTGATGTTAAAGTGATTCAGTTCGTTTATAATGTTTTGGCGATTGCATTTCATATCAATATTTGGTTTCATAGTGGTTAATTGGTATTGAGCGTAATGTTGGGTGTGGGTCCAATGTGAAAATTTGATGAAAGGTCGCCTACAAGTTTTGATGTGTATTTGAGACAAGTGGATCTAGCATCAAATATTATGAAATGTGGTCCACGAATGGTGCTAAGGGTTGTAGCCTTCAGTAAGGGAGTCAGAGCTTTCTTCTAGTGGTAACTAGTATATTTGTTCAAGGAGTAGGTGTTGCCTTCTGGTAGGAGCTAGTAAACGAGATCATGGGGGTTGTAGCTCCTTTCCAGTGGGTGTTGGATAACGAATGGAGGTTGTAGCCTCCTACAAGTGGATTCCTGTGTGTTGGTAATATTTTACACTAGTACAATATGTAATGAAAATTTTCTTTATAATAAAATAAGAAGACAGAGATGACAGTAGCATTGGTTTCTCCCACATTGGGTTTCCACCTAAAATCTCAGTTTTCATATGTGTTGATGTGTTTCTTATGTGTTGTGATTTATCTATTATTTCTGTATACTGGATGGTTAATGAATTTATAACACAATGGTCAAGTTAACTCATTGATGGAATTTATGACAAATTAAGTAAACTAGACATATGAGTTTTTATTTCACTGAAGTCGCGTAAACACACAGGTTGCATGAATGACAGTAGTGTACATATTTATGAATATGAAATTGAAGGTAAAAGTGAACGAAAAATATCGATTCATGCCCCCTTCTTAGTATTTTTCCTAACAACGGGCTTATTTCAAATTGTGACAAGAAGGGATCAAAAACTCAAGGAGCACCTCAAACTCGAGCTCACTCAGAGTCCATGCCTAGAATATGAAAGAATCATCAAATATGCATCAAGAATAAAAGAAAATGGGACGCAAAACAAATGAATAGAATCTGAGGGAAATAGGGGTTTTTTTGGTCAATTCATGATATATCATAACAATCTCATATCTGTTTCTCATAGCCAACATACCCCCAAAATCAAGATGATCTCTTTGAATATATGAGGACTCAACTGCAAAGGGGAAAAGGGACTCCTTAAGGACAAACGGTACTCAGAACATCCAATATATTTATGAAATGAGAAACAAAATAAACCAATGAAACTCTTTCTAAAATGGTTAGTAGATGTGGACAATATTGTTGTGTATCAAAAATAGATTGCTAGGGACATTATGGTAGTGTAGTCATAATTATATGGAACACCCAAGACATGCAAGTCATTGAAAAGTTCACTTCTAATCGTATTCTTACAATCCAATTATGGCTAATAGGATCTATGGAAACATGTTTTCTCTCAAATTTTTATGGGCCTGCTCATTCACGAGACAAGGTAGGCTTCCTCCACACAATTTCTTGCATGCATAAAATAAATTAACTCTCCAACCTTGGATTTTGGGTAGTGATTTTAATCTCATTGTCATTGCAAGAAAAATTGGCAGTGTTCATCGAATTGATTCCCACTTAGTCCAATTGCAGGAGCTTTTATCCACATTTTCTCTACTAGACCTAGAGTCTGTCAATGGTACTTTTACCTAGAACAAATGTAGGGTAGTAGGGACACAAGTTGTATCTAAGCTTGATCGCTTCATCATCTCCTAATATATTTGAAATTGGGACATATTTATGGAGGAATATTTTCTCCCAAGTCATTGATCTAACCATTGGACCATCGATCATAGCATACACATAAATACAAGACCTTGTAACTGGTCATTCTGCTTTAAAAAAAAAAAATCTTCAACATGCTAACTTCCAAGACAATGTCAAAAAATGGTGGGAGGAGAAACATGACCTAGAATGATCTTATATGTTCAGGTTGCAACAAAATTTAAGCCTTATCAAATGACAATTAAAATATTGTAATAATTCTAAATTAAGTAACATCCTAGAAGGGAAAAACAAGCTTGAGAAAAAAATGGCAACCATTCAATAGGAATTTATATCAAATGGAAAATATGACACCCTGATTGCAAAATATGTTATCACCCTCACTCAGCTGGAAGAGTGTCAAGAAAAACAGGAACTCATATGGCCATATAAATATATAGTATGATAGCTAAAGGAGAGTGAAATAAATATTTCCTTCTTTCATAAATACTTGTTGCAACATTGGCTCCATAATAGAATTTCCTCCATCAAAATCCCTATTGGTGAAAATATGTATAATTTTTAGGACATCACTCACTGGGAATTCATCCAAAACTCAAGGGAATTCTAACAGAGCCTGATATTCATAGCACTGATGAAATTTTTAATATCGTAGCTCAAATACTAATATTGGTTACTACAAAACAAAATATTTTCATGCTCTAAGAAATTAAAATGGATGCAATAGAGGCTATCATCAAAGGGATGCCACACAACAAATATCTTCGGCCTGATGGCTTCACCATTGAATTCTTCCAAGATTGTTGGCCAATAGTAGGTGAAGAGGCATGGTTAGTAGTGGAAGAATATTGAAAATATCAATCCATTTTAAAATCCCTCAATGCCACATTCCTCACCCTGGTTCCAAAGCAAGTCAATGTAGAAGAATCAAGTGGCTTCAGGCCCTTTTCTCTTTGCAACGTTATTTATAATATCATTACAAAAATTATTGCTATAGGATGAATCCCATCCTCCCCAATCTTATATCCCTTGAGAAAATAGGTTTTTTGGATTGGTGACAACTCCTTGATGGTATCATGGCAGCCCATCTAGTCATCCATTCATTAAAGTTGCAAAAATAACTAGGGATTCTCCTAAAGCTTGATCTCTCAAACACTTTTCATAAGATCACATGGTACATTTTTCTCCAAATTCTATGTGCTTTTGGATTCCCCCCTAAATGGAATATGTGGGTCAAACATCTCTTATCATCTCCCTCCTTTTCGATATTTATAAATGGCTCCCCATTAGAGCAATTCATACCTACTCTAGGTATTAGGCAGGTGGATCCACTATCCCCATCCTTATTCATTTTAGCGAAGGAAGGTTTGGGACAAATCCTCAAAGTAGTAGTAAATGAGAATCAACTCAAAGGCCTCTGACCATTTGGTGATTACCTACCACTCACCCACTAACAGTTCGTGGATGACACAATGGGCATGGGAATTCCCATTGTCTTAGAAGCCTGGGATTTTTCTTCATGTCTTGGAGACCTTTTCTCTTTCCTTAGGTGTGGAAGTAAACAATTATAAGTCATTAATTTTCTTCATTAACATGCTTGTGCCTAGTCAACGACATATTGCCAATCTCATTGGATACTAATGGGGAAAATCCCATCAAACTATCTTGGGAATCTAGTGGTTGAAAACTCCTTATGATGGTGAGTATGGGAGGATATCATAACAAAGATCTACAACAAGCTAGTAGCATGGGCTTTTATATCTCTAAACATTGCAGGAAAATAAGTTCTTCTAAAATCAATGCTTCAATCCCTCCCCATATAAATGCAATTCGTGCCCATGAAAATGCCTTCAATCCTCCAAGAACTCAACAAAATCTAACACAATTTATTTGTGGAGGTCCTAAATTGGAGTGCAAATGGACACTAGTCACTTGGGACAAAATCTACAAACCAAAACGTAAAGGTGGTCTTGGGATTTGTGACCCCACAACCATGGTTGCAATCTTAGGGGAAAAAATATAGTGGAAATGGAATTAAGGAGGAGCAAGCCTTTGGAAGAAAATGTGGTACATAAAATATGCCCTCCAAACTTCGATTCAAGGTTTGATCAGGCTAAATCCCTCAATCATTGGCTCATCAATTTTGATTTTGGAAAAAAAAGGTGTATCTCTAATCCATTACACTACTTTTAGGAAGTAAAGGACTCAGATTATGCATTCTTTTGGGATGAATCTTAGGATCAACTCCCTAAACTGAGTAATAATTCGTAAATTCAAGCTATGTTGGAAAACTTGAAAGCCTGAGAATATAATAAGGTCTCATGTTATTGGTCCCATGATGCTTCATCTTCTCAATGGCGTCAATGGCAGCCCCATATTTTTGGCATCCCAAGCCAAAAGAAAATCAATGGTAGCAGTCCTGGAATTTTGTGCAACACAAGAAAAAATCCATTTCCATTCATCCATATAAGCTCAGATGGGGTTACTCTTCAAAAGACACCTTCTCTTTCTATGAAGCTTATCATATAGTAGTGGGGTATCATGCATTACCAGTGGAGGAACTCTGGATAAAGATATGGAAGCAACACTCTTGTCCAAAAGTGAACTTTTTCCTCTGGTTTCTTTTCCAAAATAAATCTTTGACCTATGATAATCTTATCAAATAGAACCATGAAGGTCCATCTTGTTTCCTCGTCTGTATTAATTGCTCAAAGTACATGGAGAACATGTTTAACAATTTCTCTTATATATGAATGGAGGCTTTTGCGAGTAGAATTTTTTAGAAGGAGGTGACGGATTTGGAATATAGATTTCTAAATTTCTCTTATACCTTGTGCTCTAGGACTGCCTCAACCAAATCCTCTCATGTTTTAACAGAGACCCCCTTAGCATTCTGAATACTTTTTCTAATTAGTGCAAAGGAATATTTTATAATCCCATCCGTCTATGGATTCTCACCTATGGCTTCCTTCTTTGGGTTGTTTTGAAATAAAGGAATCACCTAATATTTAAAAACTCCTCTATGTATGAAGCTTCCCTTTGAAATATCATTTAGGCTAACATTAAGGAATAAATTCTTGCCTCATATTGTTCCTTTGTTTATTGGAAAACTCAAGGATTTGAAGCTATTATCCTCCAACACTAGCATCTCACTCTGTCATCCCTTCATCCTCTCCCTTCCTCCCCCCCTCCCTTCCAACCTTGTAGTCCCCCGCACTTGTCCCCTCCCCCTAGATTTCCTTAACTTAAATTTTATGGAGCATCAAAAGGTAACTCATGTCTCTCTGGTTATGCTGGCATCATTAGTGACCATCAAGGATATCCCCTTCACCTTTTTTCTGACTCTTGGGAATAAATATAAATAATATCATAGAGATTATAGGGCATGTTTCATCGTTATAATTAGCTCAATATCTATGATTCACTAAACTCATTATGGAAGGAGACTCTTAGATTATCATCAACATACTCATAAAAATTTAGAATGATACCATTGTTTCTAAAATATCCACCAGTTTGATATTGGAGGACCTTCTTAGCCAAGCCTCCTCCCTTATGGGACTCCTTCCTGTTGTTATTCCTACACATGTTCATCACACAAGTAATAAAGTGGAAAATATATTGTCCAATCATGGATGCATGGATTCTCAAGTCACAAACTCTTCTCCTTTGAACCTTCTTACTGAATCCCCCCTCAAAGAAGATTTTAGATTATTGATTGACAAGGATATGGACCCTCCAAATGGAATATCCCAAACCTTAGATGGGGTGACATGTGCATGTCAAAAGGGGGGGTGGGTTTCCACTGCCCCACCTGATGATTTTGTTGGAGGTAGTAAAACACACCCAAAAATAGAGTAAATATTGGCATGTGTGGCCATTAATCTCATCCTTAGGCTACAAATGATGAAGTGATGTCCTATACTTAGCTAGAAACTCGAGGATGCAAAGCGTATGAATCCCATGGAGTTTTACTCTAATTTCCACAAGCTCGATGAGGGGACTACAAGTCTCCTCGAGGGATGTAGTTTGATGGATGGAAATGGCTATATTTGGCACATTATTTCTCAAATCCTAGAATTAATCGAGGTGGATTAAAAAGTTCTAAGAGAAAACTCAGGGCTTGGGTGGTTGCATGGGAAGTTTTATTTTCTTCTTCGACTGCTGGTGTGGTATCTCTCCCCAATTTTATGGTTTGTGCATTGTTTCTTATTTCAGGCCCTAAGCCCCACCTTTACCACTATTGTTTCCATTTTTACTCAAGTTCTCATGGTGTTCCTTTTCCTTGGTTGGAAAATAATTGTTGCATGGGTGTTTTGGATGGTTTCTCATCAACTTGCAGTAAGGTTTTAGGAAGATAGTTGAAAAAGAGAGCCTTCCATCTCTCCCTCTATTAATTTTTTCAACTAGAGTGAAATTGCACTTTTTATAGCTTAAATGGATGAGATTGTAATTTCATTAGATTCATATTTTTGAGAGGACCAAAATTGACCTATAGATCACCACAATCGGTTAAGTAGAAGTTAGGTTATGAATTATTTTATGGGTCGACCTAAACTCATGTGGATTCGATAAAAGCCCCAAGTGTTCCCTCACAAAGTTATAAATAGAAGCAACCCCAATTTCATTTGCACACATTTAATCATGAGATCTTCTTCATGCTCTTTTGGTATTGGTTTGTATTTTCTATTTTTGGCTCACACAGGTACGTTAGGAGAAGCTTGTGTAAAGGATAGGGATCACCGGTAGGGTCTCGCATTTGATGAGCGTGTTCTAGCCCATAATCGTGGGAATGCCACGGGCAAGTAGCGGCTGAGATTAGCCAAACCCATGGGTAGGATTTTTCAAGGTCACGGTTGAGCTGGTAAAGCCACGGTCATACCGTCTTCAAGGCGCGACTAGGGCTCCGGGTTGATCAGACCCTTAGCTGCGAGCACAGAACATCCAGGTCATGGTTAAGGGTGCTTCAGTCATGGGATGACAGTGTTAAGGCCATGGTTAAGATATTTCATAAGGAGTTCTAGATTGGAGCTCATTTAGTTGATTGTGCAGTGCCTTCATCCTTCTGTCACATAGTCACAATCACTTCATTTCTCAAGTGGGCACACTAGAGACCCGGGTGAATCAAAGATGAAAAGTGCATAATAAACATTGATATTTCTTTCTTAAAAACAATACGCTACTTTCCTGAAGAAAACCCGCGTATATATGCGGATATCCTTTACAGAACTCGCGTATATCCAGTGATCTAATTATGCATTTAGTTCTTGTCTTAGATAATTGCATTACTCATTCATCAGATATTTAGAAAACAGTAAACAAGTGCAGGAAGTACAGAATAATCATCACACATAAGCAACCACATGAACACCAGGATTTTTAGGTGGAAACCCAATTTGGGAGAAAACCACTGCTGCCTTTGTCTCAGTCTTCAATTTTTATTATTAAGAAAACTTCTTACAACATGTACTGGTGCAGACTCATACCAGTACGTAGGCACCCACCTGCAGAAGGCTACAACCTTCTTCTCGTTTACCAGCCTCTCCTGGAAGGGAGCAACAACCCCCTTCTCTCATTTACCAGCCTCACCTAGAAGGGAGCTACTACCCCCTGATATTATCACCAGCCTCTACTGGC
The DNA here is from genome assembly GCA_034641835.2 of Pinus albicaulis. Lineage (NCBI taxonomy): Eukaryota > Viridiplantae > Streptophyta > Pinopsida > Pinales > Pinaceae > Pinus > Pinus albicaulis. Next base: position 65,946,816 of record CM076572.1, on the reverse strand, counting down.
AGAAAGCTTCTACTTTCAGACTGAAGGTTTCAACCCTCAGATCCACTGCAGACCACGTTTCATCAATTTTCAAACTGGATCAAACAGCTCCAACACAACCCTTTACTTGTCAATAAACAACCTTTGCCCAATGCATCAAACAGAACAGTGAAACCATTGTAACCAGAATATCAGAGATAACCCAGACTTGAGAATAAATATGCAGAAACACTTTCAACCTTGAGCAACCATAAGATCAGATATCATACACACTTTTATTTAATAAGACCCGCGTATATACGCACTTTTGATGAAGTGAAACCGCGTATACATCTGTGCATTTACCAGAATAACCCTAACTGTACATACACGACTTTGTTGAAACAGATCCGCGTATATACGCGCTTTTCATGAACTGAACCTGCGTATAGATCTATAAAAGATAAACTTTGCACAACAGATCAGATCTATGAACTTATCCAGATTTCTTCAAGTTCTTCAGCAGATTTGCGCCAGGTCTTCATCACTTCTTTTCAGATCATCCAAGAGATTCACCATTTCTAGATCTAGAGATCTTTAACCTTCACCATGTTCATAGATGCATCATAGATTCAGATCTATCAATTAAGAGCAGAGTTCAACCATGCAGATATACTTCAAAGTGAAGTATTCATTAAAGCCTAGACACTTGCACACACTTTGCACAATGATTTTCTTCTCCTTATATAGGTTTACCCTTTATCAATACCATGAGCCAAAACCACACCTCTTCCGATGGTATTCCTGGACGGGGTCAAATAGACAACCCAGCGCTCAATACAATGGGTCAATACCATGGTAGTAACCCCTGGTTTTACACTTTTAGAGCACAATTGAGTATATGCGACTTGGCACGTACTTTCCCGTGTGCATACACTACTTCTCCTAGACAAACCCGCGTATGCCTTGAGACACACACTTTTCATCATTGGTCTAGCACATACTGGAATTCCTTTCATTATTACATCTGAGCTGCTCTGTAGACACATCAGATTTACATCATTGATTAGTATATCAAGTCAGTTTCCATTAAGTACAACTTTCATCAAATAGGTTGCCATCATCTTTATCAAGTGGGTTGCCATCAAGGACAACACTCTGCATCATATTGCCAACAATAACAGTCTTCGACAGCATCCTAGATTCAAATCTAGGACTTGGCAGTTGAGATCACTTTGTTTTGGTGATTCATTGAATATGTGATTTTGATATTGTATATCTGTAGATCTATAAATATGATCTGTTTATTTCTGCTACATATATGTATTGGGCTCATTGTACTCTCTGCTGAAAACTTTTTATGACGATCTATTGAAGAAAAAGATTTGAAAGGGTTTCCCCCACAGTGGGGTTTTTCCCTAGTCTTGGACCAATATGTTGTCTCTTATGGTTGTGCTATTTTATTCTCTACCACTGCATGCATTGTTCTATCTTCAGTTATTGTTATGGTTATTTATACTGCTATTATTTGGATGCACTGTTAATGAAAAGTAATTTAGGCTAAAGCAGGGCTAAAGTAATTGATCTATCATAGAACAATATTGGAAATTAACATGGTATCAGTGCTAAGGTGAAGGACAAGCCCAAGAGAAGACAAATAGTGAAACCCTCAATATCAGAAAGAAGATATACAAGCCAAGGTCAAGATGTATTCCTCTACCTTCAAGGAGCACGAGAAATTAGGTGATGCATCTAAATTTGTTGCATGGAAAGTCAGATTAGAGATCATTGCTGACAACAATGATGTGCTAGAATACATTCAAGGAAGGATGCCTGAACCTTCAAAATATTCCTCTGCCATTGTCAAGAACAGATATAAGAAAGGTGAGTCCAAAGCAAAGAAAATCATAGCTAATGGTTTACAAGATCATTTACTTGCATATGTTGGTAATTTAAGAAAGTCTAAAGACATGTATGGAGTGAAAAATCTAAATGAGATAATCACCTTGAAAGATCAACTCAAGGAGGTGAAGGTAAACAAAGGTGAAATTTTTCAGTATTACATTATGAGGATCTCCCGTCTTAGAGATCAACTACAAAGGGTTGGAGAGAATGTACCTGACAAAGAGTTGGTTGTTGTAACTCTTAGAGGTCTTCCTTCTGTTTGGGAAACTTTCATCATTACTATCAGTAACAACAATTTTCTTCTTTAATTTGATGAGATTTTTGGAAAGCTTACTCAAGAAGAATAGAGAATAATAACAAGAGGGAGGATTCAAAAGCATGAAAAAGGAGAGCCTGTTCCATATGTCGCCCATAAAAAAAGAAAGAGATCAAAAGGAGGCCCTTCAAGAATACCTCGTCCTCAAAGCTCAAAAGGAAGGAATGACATGTCACTAGCCCATATTGAATACTACAACTTCCACAAGAAATTTCACAATGCTCGTGATTGTCTCGAAAAGAGAAAGAGGACATGATACAACACGAAAAGAAAATTCAATGATAAAAGAAGAAGAGATAATCAAAGGTACAACCGTGACAAAAAATATGAAATGAGAAGAGATTCTTCAAGAGATCGTGAAGAATAACATCATTCTCACAAGAATTCAAGGGCTCCCAGGTATGAAAACAATGTTGTGAATAAAATTGAATATATTCTCGTTTCTACACTTACTATTTCTTCTCTAGATTCGTGGGATACTTGGCTGGTTGATAGCGGGGCTACTCATCACTTCTTTGGATACAAAGAATTCCTCTCTAATCTAGTAGAGAGGGAGAACAATTTGAAAATCATTCTTAGAGATAACTCCACTCATATTGTAAAAGGATTTGGATCTTTCAAGTTTCAGTTGAACTCCGGGGAATCAATATTGTTGGATAATGTTATGTATGTGCCATCTTTAATGAAAAATTTGATTTCTATGTCAACATTAAAAGATAAAGGGATGAGGTTTTCCTTCATCGATGGAAAGTTCTTAACTTGGCTTGTTGATTCAAATATGAAAGTTGCATTCACATTGGGGCTGAAATCTGAGGGACTCTAGAAAGTCACAGGAATTCCCCTTCTAACATTGGTTCACAACACCAATCATCTTAGTGAATTATGGCACTACAGGCTGGCTCATCCAAATTATGATTCTCTTCTGAAATTGAAGATACTGGTATTAGGTATTCTCGATGTTCAAGCTCAACATGATGGAGTTTTTCAAATTTGCGCAAGTGGAAAGAAAACAAGGGGACCATTCCCTTCCAATAAGAACAAAACATCTGACATCCTCCAACTCATTCATTCATATATATGTGGTTTGATTCATGTGCACTCGGTTGGTGGTCATCTCTATTAAATCACCTTAATTGACAATTTCTCAAGAAATACAAGGTTGTACTGCCTCAAGTAGAAGGATGAAGCCTTCAAATGATTCTAAGAATTCAAATCTTTGGTCAAAAATTTAGTCAGGGAAAAGAATCAAAGTTTTTAGGTTTAACAACGGAGGAGAATTCATGTCAAAAGAATTCATAGCATTCTGTAAGAAATATGGGATCAAGAAGGAAACCACTGTTCCTTATACACCTGAACAGAATGGCTTAGCTGAAAGGAAGAACCAGACGATAGAGGAAGTTTCTTGTGCCATGCTTCATGATGAGAAGGTACCAAAGTTTATGTGGGATGAAGCCACACATGTTGTTGTGTATGTTCAAAACCGGGTGCCTCACTAAGAATTGAGAAACAAGACTCTAGAAGAAATGTTTACAGGTAACAAACCCGACATTAGTCATCTTCGCATATTTGGATGTATAGTATTCTTTCATGTGCTGAAATAAAAAAGAAAAAAGTTGGAAGCTACAGGTAGAAAAGGCTTATAGAAAACTCTAATGCTTACAGAATATACATTCCTGGTCAAAGGAATGTTGAAATTAGTAGGGATGTAACCTTTGATTAAAATGTTGCACTTAGTAAAGAAATATTTTTTCCTCCGCCACCCAACGAAGATGATGATGACAAGGACATTCTAGATGGTCCTTCTATGCCAGAGTCAGATAATATTGATACTCCCATGGAACCTATGGATCCTCTAGATCCTCCTACAATGAAAATATCGCTTTGGCTTCGTAGCACTCTATAAGACAGTGAAATAAGTATTCCCATTCGTCGATAATTCAGAGAAAGGAAGGAACCTTGCAGGTATCAGGGATATGTAGCTGCTATGAGCACCATGATTCAATCCGAACCATCCTCATTTGAAGAAACAGTCAAACAACAATTTTGGAAGGATTCTATGGCTGAGGAATACGAATCTATTGCGAAAAATGATGTATGGGATGTTGTGCCGAGACCGCATGGGAAGTCTGTTGTGACTTCAAAATGGTTATTTAAGATCAAGCATGGAATCAATGGTAGCATTGATAAATAAAAAGAGAGGTTCGTAGCTCGAGGTTTCTCTCAGAAAGAGGGAGAATATTACAATGACATATTTTCTCCTATGGCTCGATATACAACTATTTGTTTGATAGTTTCCCTTGTTGCTAGTCAAGGATGGACCCTTCATCAGATGAATGTAAATACTGCTTTTCTCCATGGTATGTTAGAGGAAGAAGTGTATGTGGAAAAACCAAAGGTATTTGAAGTGGAAGATCACATAACTCATGTTTGCAGGTTGAATAAAGCATTGTACGGATTGCATCAAGCTCCCCAAGCTTGGCATGATATCATTGACATCTATCTAATGAAACTAGGTTTCACAAGAGGAAATGTTTATCCCAACCTCTATTTTAAGTGTTTCCAAGGTTTGCCACTAATTCTGGTTCTATATGTTGACAATCTATTCTTAATAGGAAGTGAACCGATGATGATCGAATGTAGGAGGAAGTTAGCCTCTGAATTCGAGATGAAATAGCTCAGTCTCATGCACTAATTTTTGGGACTTGAGGTGTGGTAAATACCTGGTGAGATCTTTCTCTCATAGTGAAAGTATGTAGTGAAGCTACTAGAAAGGTTTGGTATGTCCAAGTCCAAATCCATGAATACTCCGACGGAGATGAATTTCAAGAAGTTGTGAGGAAAAGCAGTTGGACCTGATATGGAAAATCCATCCGAGTACAAACATTTAATTGGGTCTCTGATGTTCCTCGTGAACACCTGTCCAGATATATGTTATGCAGTTAACACATTGAATAATTTTATGACTAATCCCCTTCATGCACATTGGATTGTGGCCAAACATGTATTGAGATACTTACAGGGATCGATCACTGAGATATTATGCTGGAGATATCTAACTTCATGGATACACTAATGTTGACTAGGTAGGTAATGTCACTAATAGAAAGAGTACATATGGATTTTGTTTAAGTATTGGTTATGCCATGATATCCTGGATGAGAAGGAAGCAAAAGTCAGTAGCTTTGAGCACCGTAGAAGCAGAATACATTGCTTCTAGCATGACCAGTTGTGAAGCTATGTGGTTAAGGAATCTGTTTGGTGAGTTCTTTGGTCATGTCTTAGATACAATAGTAGTAGATTGTGATAACAAGAGTGGGATCCGTTTGCAAGAGAACCTCATATTTCATGAAAAATCCAAGCATATGGAGATTCGATATCACTTCATCTGTGCCATGGTGCAAAGAGGAAATGTTAGACTCCACCACATATCAATTGACGAGCAGATAACAGATATTCTCACAAGGAACTTCTAAAAATAAAGTTCTGGTCTTCAGAGAACAACTTGGACTGATGGATTTAGCCCCTTTGGATAAGGGGTAGCACTGATCGATGACACTAAGCAAGCTCTTCCTATCCCGCTTGAGCTCTCGGGTGAGGAATTGCGATGAAGGGCTCCTGGGGTTGAGGGATATCTAGACAATATGGAATTTTCCTATTTGTTACCCACGGTTGAGATATTTCTCCCCTATCTTCATAGGGTTGTACATGTTTCTCCCCTATCTGTTCTATGCAGAATATACCCCATTTGGCATCATACCCTCAAGCACGGCTTGATGGGAATACTGCTCCTTGTTTGGCCAACGAGTTAAGAGTGTACTTGGGGTGTAAAACCCAAGTCAATTATGATGTAGGTGTTCTAACACTTAAGTGATGAGAGTCATATTTTTCAAGATCAGTAGGTAACCAGATTGGGTTGAGATTTTCTCCACTTCCACGATTCTAGGTTTAGACTAAGATCCCCGATGAGGACCCAAGGTTGGAGATTTTCTCCCCTATTTTTTGGATTATCATGTTTCTAGGTACGGGTGGAAGTTATTGTTCCCCGATTATTCTTCTTCTATATTCGATAAATTTTCAGCAAATGGAGTTGATCCGTGATGACACTTTGATGTAAAGATCTACAAGCAGATATTACCAAGTGGAATTATTCCTAGTTGAGAGGGAGTGTTAAAATTTTCAACTAGAGTCAAATTACACTTTGGACAGCTCAGATGGATGATATTATAATTTCATTAGATTCTTATTTTCGAGAGGACCAAAATCGACCTATGGATCATCCCAATTGGTTAAGTAGAAGTTAAGTTATGAATTATTTTATTATTTTCTAGGTCAGCCTAAACTCATGTGGATTCAGTCAAAGCCCCAAGCGGTACCTCATAAAGTTATAAATAGAAGTGAGCCCAAGTTTATTTGTAGACATTTTCTCATGAGATATTATTCATGCTCTTTTTTTATTCGTTCATATTTTTTATTTTGGCTCGCATAGGTACGTTAGGAGAAGCTCGCGCAAAGGATCGGGATCACTGGCAGGGCCTCGAATCTAATCTGGGTGTTCTAGGCCATAACCACAGGCATGTAGCGGCTAAGCTGAGCTAGAACCATGGGTAGGATTTGTCAAGGTCGTGGTTGAGCTGGTAAATCTACGAGAAGACCGTTTCCAGGGCATGGCTAGGGCTTTGGGTTGATAAGACCGTCAACCGCGAGCACAAAACGTCCAGGTCATAGTTAAGGGTGCTTCAGCCACAGGCTAACATTTTTAAGGTCATGGTTAAGAGATTTCATAAGCAGATATGGATTGGATATCATTCAGTTGATTTCGGAGTGCCTTCATTCTTCTGTCATGCAGTCACAGTTGCTTCGGAATAATCTTCAACAACATCTTGGATTCAGATCTAGGACTTGGAAGCTGAGATCACTTGGTTTCGGTGATTCATCGGATCCATGATTTTGATATTGTAGATCTGCGGATCTATAGATATGATGTGTTTATTTCCGTTGCATATATATATTGGGCTCATTGTACTCTCTGCTGAATTTTTTTTATGACGATCTATTGAACAAGAAGCTTTGAAAGGGTTTCCCCCATAGTGGAGTTTTTCCCTGGTCTTGGACCAATATGTTGTCTCTTATGGTTGTGCTATTGTCTTCTCTGTCACTGCATGCATTATTTTATCTTCAGTTATTTTTTATGGTTATTTACACTGATATTATTTGGATGCACTATTAATGAAAAGTAATTTTGGCTAAAGTAACTTATTCAACATAGAAAATATTGGAAAATTAACACCCTCATCCTATGTGCACATTTTCAGTCTGTTCATGAGTTCTTCCTTATCTTAGATTCCTCTCCTAGTACCTCAGCAACTTTCCATATTTTTCTTGATGTGTGCATGACTCCACTAGACTCTTGGAGATTCCTTCCTCCGCAGGCTAATGAGGGTATCATCCTAACAATTTGGTATGATTCTTGGTGGTGCAAAGAGGCTTGGTGGGTGTTCGATTCTAGTGTTAACTCAGGTTTATCTCTTTGTTACTATCTTGCAAAACTAGTTTAACTATTATATTTTTTTCATGGTTACGCACTATATAATTCTTATGTTGATGCATGTGTGAGATGGTTGGGCCCTTGGAGATTTCCCCCTTAGCCGATTGTAGATGGTTCTGAGGTAATTTCATCTGCCTCTCTATTTGAATTTGTTCTTTTAGCTCCTTTGTGGTTCCTCTATTGTAATATTAATAATTTAAAGCCTTAGTGATGCAAAGAGGCTTGGTGAATTAATCAGCATCATTTCAAGCCTCTCTCTTGGAACTTCGTCTAAGAGAATGGTTTTATTGTCTCCTTTTCATAGGGTCTCAATTCAAAAAAAAAATTAAAGAAACTCTTCAAGAAAGGGGCTAACAAGTGGTCTGGAGAAATTTGGTGGTAGAAAGTGTGGCTACAAGAACTATCGAGTTGCGTTACTATTCCTTTTTATGTCTTGGTGTACTCTTGCAATCTCTTTAGGCACTATGTAATTATGTTGTTAGACTAGTTTTTATTGCATTGGTTCCATCCTTCCTAGGGCCTGTTTAGTCAATTTAATGTCTTAAATTGTTTACATAAATTATCAACAGAGGTTTGTAAAATGATGAAGTGTGGTGCACTATATGTGCTTAGTTAACCTTCTTCTTACTTCATTGTATGCATTTTTATGTTTTTTTGGGGTTTTGTTCTTTATATCTAAGAATTTTAATCTAAAACTATGAAAGAAATCAAATGAATCCTAGTAAATTTTAAGAAGGAAGAAAAGGAAGTGTTCCTAAGTTAAACTAATTTTCATAAAAATGAATCAAATATTTATTGACTGGTTAGAATCTGATTTGAAAAACAGAGTATCTATTCTAATGACTTCTAATTTAACATTAGTCCTATTCCATGGATATAAATCTTATAACTAAAGTTAAAATTGCAATGCTGCTCAAAGTGAAAGCAGATTCAAAAGAAAATAACTAATGTATGTTTAGTTACTCCAGCATTCAATATGAAGTGTCATCCTCTTGAAATGATGTGTAAGCAACCAATTATACCTTAGTTTCTAATGTTCTATAAAAGCAAGTAAAATGTGCATAGGAAAACTCAATAATTGCATGAATTAAATATTCAATCATTCAGTCTAGAAATATGATAAAATCTTCTTCTTGAAATGACCTTTAAGAACATCCAACGATGCAATTAAATGAGGATCTAAAAGAAAATGTGAAAGCATGCAAAGTTAAAGCTCAACTGATTGTAAACAAATAATGTATGTATGATTGCTCCAACATTCAATATGAAGTATCATCCTCTTGAAATGATGTGTAAGTAACGAATTATACCTTAGTTTCTAATGTCCTAGAAAAACAAGTAAAGTGTGCAGAGGAAAACTCAATAATTGCATGAATTAGATATTCAATCATTCAGTTTAGAAATATGATAAAATCATCTTCTTGAAATGACTTTTAAGAACATCCAATGATACAATTAATTGATAGTTTTAATCTAAGAAAGTAAATAATAGAACATTAAAGGAAACTAGATAACTGTGATTTCTATTGCTTCAAACTTAATCCAATTTGAAAATAGATAGATCTATCCTCACGAAATGTTTTTAGAAGAATAATGATTACATAGTTATTCTAGTATTGCTAGGAAGACATTCATGATTTAATTCTATGCTACTGAACAAAACTGTAATGTAATATTAATCTACTCATAAAACATAATTGAAAAAACAGAGTAAGGAATTTAAACTAAAACAATGAACCAAAAACCTCCTCATGTGCAGGGGCCCTCTGCAACAAATTTGGTTGAGATCCTAGCTGATTATATATGCACTAAGCAATCACTGGTACCATGAACACGATCCTTGTATTATAATAGAACGAAGTTTTAAAATAATACACAGTGTTTCAGCAAAAATTACTTAATCTCAGTTTTGTACAACTGGTATTTAAATAAAACAAATGTAACTGTAATGAGCTAATTTTTCCTACAGTTGGCTAATCTTAACCGAATTATAGAATTAGAGTTTGACTATTTAACTCTTGATTTGCTACAATAGAGAAAATCAAGAGTCCTTCTGTTCTCGGCTTACGTCCTTTAACCGGACTTTGACCACGATCTCAGGCATCCTTTTTTATCAATCTTGATCAAGTAGATAGGATGAAATCCATGTGTAGATTATTCAAGAAATGCCCATGTGGCTCATTTCTCCATTTGATCCTTGAAACTTGTCAGACCATGACAGTAGCTGTGGAACCAATGATTAGTTGCAGAATAGGCTGCGTTCTATAGCCAAATTACAAAAGTCCATTCGAATAGCAAGAACATCAAAATATAACATGGAAATCATTTAAATGAATTCCTTGAGACAAAATATGACATTTATCATTGATTGGAGTATATGAACTTATGAGAAAGTAAGGGAAAAAGGTGAGAAAGGATGTTAGAGAGAGGATAATTATGAGGTTCAACATACCCTCGCTGAGAAGTCATTGCATGTCTTCATGCAATTTACCAAAAATGTGAATTTTCCTCTCTTACTTCATTTGTTTAGACACTTCTGCTAACACATCCAATTTCCTTTTTTTGCTTTTCTTTGAAGTGATTGCCATCCTGGGCTTTCTCATAAAGAGCTTGTATTTTAGATTAATGACTACCTTGTTTAGTGAATTGTTCTTTCTTTTTAACTTCCTGTTCTTTTTGTACCACAGTCCTAAATGCATAATGGTATTGTCACGAATTACCTTTTCCAATGCTTTAAGGCTTCATTCTCCTGTTTATATGCTTATTCAATATCTCTAGTTCATAAATTTCTTGTTTGAGAGTATCAACTAGAGGTTCTTGTGGATTGATAGGAGGTTCTAGATTCACTGTTTCATTTATCTTCTCCAGTGACTCTATGTAATCATATATTTCTTGTTGTACTGGGTCTATGCGTGGATATTTTCTGTTGGGACTACCTTCAAAATTATGAATAGGAGAATTTTGAGGACTATGTGGAGAAGAAATATTGACAGGAGATGGTATTGGAGTTTCTTCATCTAAACTTATGAACTTTGTCTTTTTTGGTAGTGTTTTCTTCACCGAACCTCAGAGTCTGGAGCTCCTTCTCAGCTATAGAGGATTTAAATTTTCCTCATTTGTAACCATGCTCCTTCTTTCTATCTTACCTCCTATCTTGACTTTACTTTGCTTTCTGTTCTCTGTCAGCTCTACAGAGGTGAGTTTTTCATCATTTTTCTGAAATGAAGATACATGTCTATCTTCAATGTTTGTATCAATATTCTTCCTTCTGCTCTTTCTAACATTGTCTTCTTTAGGTTGCTCTAGTACTTCTTGGAAATGGTTTTTGATAAGAAAATTCTCCCAGGAATCACCTATACTTTTTAAATGAAAGTCAACAAGTATTTTTATCAACCCATGATGGTGCATAGAGTTATCTATAAACTATATTCTCTTTTGCACGTTTGTAGACATTCTTTTTAAACTATTCATTAAAAATAAGGGAAGATTTATTTCACCATTCTCTAAGAAATTCATCAACAATCGAATATGATATACATACATGCAGCCAAACCTTCCTTCACAGGTGAAAATTTCTGTAAAACCAAGAGCATCTTCCTCCATTTATTTTTAAGTGTTGAGCTGGGGATACCCTTTCTGAAAACAGAAATATCCATACCTGGGTTTTTGAAGATAAATTTCCATGATTCATTGTGAAATTCCTTGTTTTTGAACCACCTTTCGCCAACCCTTGGAGGTTCTATGACTTCGGCTATGAATGTCTTAGTAATTGTGAACTTGATGTCTCGAATTTCCACTTCTATGCCATCAAAAGACCTAGCAAAAGACTTTGTGATATCCTTGTGAAAACCATCGAATTTCTCTATGAATTTGAGCCATCTAGCTTTCTGCAACATTTCCTTGATCTAAGGATATCCTTCCATATATTTTTTTCCCACCAGTTCTGTTCTGACTATCAGTCCCATGCCTTCTATTATGAAGATTCTAACCTTCAGAATTATCACTAGTACATTTGGGGGAAATTCCGACACTTGGTTCTGACACTTTTGACCAAATGTCGGAAATTTCCCCAAATTTTTTCAATCCCGCCCGAAACCGTCGCTATACCGACGTCTAGAGAAAAGTGTCACAATACCGACACTTAGACAAAGTGTCGCAATTGCGACGTTTGGAGGAAGACGTCGCAATTGCGACACTATGCCCCAAAGCGTTGCTATTATGACGGCTGCTTCCAAACATCGCAATTGTGACACAATGTCTAAGTGTCGCAATTGCGACGTTTGGAGGCATTCGTCGCAATAGCGACGCTTTGTTTGCGACACAATGTCTAAGTGTCGCAATTGCGACGTTTGGAGGCATCCGTCGCAATAGCGACGCTTTGGCCACTGTCGGTATAACGACACTTATATTCAATAAACGACACTTATATTCCTTTGCAAAAATGGTCGGCTTACAGAGCAGTGCGAGGAGTAGTTCATGGAGGCACCTTTGCGATTGCACATAATTTGGAGAAAAAATAGTAATAATGAGAGAGACTCCTTTAATTGCGTCTTTGATTTGTGAAGGTATTGATTGTCCAGCATGCAATTCTATGCTGTCAAGAAAGACTCGCAATCCTTTGGAAAAAATACTATTGTGAAGATGCTTGGCAAAGAAACGGACATCGAGTTCACGACTGTTGATGAACACATCGTAGTCTGACGAAGAAGGCACCAAGGAGGGTATTCTAAGTGAATGAGGGATGTTGAAATATTAATTTCAACTACCCTATCCTCTAGCCGCCTTCTAAATCTGTTTGAATGGCTCTGTCAAACAGCCGCTTTCTAAAACTGATGAACAGTCAATTTTGGTTTTGAAATCACAGTCCCTGCACACTTAAAAACAAAGCGCTGTATTGTTTTGGAAACAGAGAAATTTAATAGTGAACGCGGGATATTTTGATTAAGACGAACGTGGTCCCATAGACCACAAACCAAATCATCCATCCACATGGAAGCAGGTGATTCGATCACATTATTTTTTAGCCCGTCTGCATTGTGGAATTCCAGACCTGAAACATTATAGGGCGGAATTAATTTGATTTTCGCGTCACAGTTTTCCTCCGTACACAAAGCCAAAAAATGGACCCGAATTTTTATATGGCGTGTTCTATGAAGTTTTCGCGTCACAAATTAGGGTGACATCAGCAGGCTATTTTGGAACGCGAATTTGTGATTGAAATCGGGTTTATTTTTTTTGAAGTCCAGACGTATGATATAGTTTTATTAATATTTTGTTATAAGTTTTGTTTCGCCGCCCGATAGTTATTTAAACCATTGGCTCATATATAACATATGCGCAAATATTTCACTTTGGGCATTTGTAATGTGGGCCCCGAATACTTTAAATAGGTTTGGTTTAATAGTTTTTTGTTTTGTTAGTATATGTAATAGCATGTGTTTTAAAATAGCCTGAAGGCTAATGTAAAAGGAAAAAGGGTGTATTATGTAATTTTAAAACATATACATTAGACAGTTTAAAAGTTTTGAGGATTGCACCCTCGGTGCAATTGTTTGTTTATAAATTTATATGATACATGTGAGATAAAGGTTTATTATTGATCATATATAAATAAATTTTATCAATATTGTACATTTACACTTTTATGAGGTGATGTTATAAGTAAATTCATAAATATCTCTTTTTAATCCTCATTTTACTCCATGAATATGTTTGGAAATGAAATTTCAATAGATTAATTTTCTCCTCACCTATGTATCATCAATATTGTACATTTACATTCTTAATTATGAGGTGATGTTATAGGTAAATCCATGAATATCTCCTTTTAATCTTCATTTTACTCCATGAATATGTTTGGAAATGAAATTTCAATACATTAATTTTCTTGCTATTATATGTTTTGCGAAGATATGGTAAGGAATTATCTCTTGTTCTTCTTAGAAATAATTATATATAATTTTTTTTTTCTTTTCAAAATAGATTAAAAAATTATATGAGAAAAATTATTAATTCATCAATATGTGTGTGTGTGTGTTGTGATGAATAATTTCATAGTTCAACTTAATGGTTCATTATATAATCATGTGACCATCACCAATGATATATCTTAAAAAGCAACTGAAAATCCATGTGTACAAAATCGATGTATACTCTAGAGAGTGGTTCTCATATCACTATGTAAATTTTTGTATGCTACTTCAACAAAATTATAAGATAAATTGTAATACACATCATATATGCACCATAACAATTGGTGCAGGGTAAAACCCACCTACCACACCTTTGTACTCGATCCAATTTTCTCTGTCAACTCTTCTAGCTGTGGGAGTTTCCTCCAAGGATCATAATACCCCCAAGGCCTATTATCACCCTAGTAATTCTCAGGTTGTTGGATGGGGAGTTTTGTAGTTAAGAACACCAGGGGTAACCAATAACCGCTTTGGGAATTCAAGATATAGCCTTCTTGAACTCCAAAGAGGGATCTCTCCATATGATTTAGCTTTGTTTTAGTAACAAATATTAGGCTAGCTATGATTGTGTATTTGGGTTTGATTTTAAAATATTGGTGGGAATAAAGAGATTTCAAGGTAAACCAGAAGGATCTACCAGAATATTGGGCAATGGAGTCAACTCTCTAAGCAAGTAGAACTAAGAAATAAGGCTCAGAGATGAAAATGTGCTAAGGGCAAGATAGGTGACCTTCTAAGGCTATGTATAGGCTTGATTTGATGGAGTGGATGGAATTTGAGCAAAAGGGCACTTAAGAATCCTTAAGCTACAGATAAGAAGATTGAAGAAGGGGATCTAACTGGGACCTAGAGCAATTAAGAATTCTATGGTCCAGTTATCAAGTAGAAAACATTAAAATGCCAACAAATTTCAAAACAGGGAGCTTATTATCACTAATCCTGTTTAATTTTTCCTTAGTTGATCATTATAGACTAGAAAAACATAATATGAATGAATGCAAACTTTAAAGAAATACACCGAAAACAAGGAAAGAAACGAGACTTATCTTGTCACCATGAGAATCCTTAGCTATGATGTCTCTGATCTCTTTCCAGTCTGCTGCTTTCACTAATTGACTCACCAACTTCAATATAACCAACAAATAAGACTATAGTTCTCTTAAGAAATTTTATTCACACTGAATACTTCAAATTGTGAAGTATTTATACAAAAAATTGTTTACAAAATATCTCAGGAATTGAGATAATGTTTTAATAAAAAATAGGAAAGAAAACTTAAAAAGAGGGACAGCTACAAAACAGTTTGCAAGTTGTTACCTTTTTACAAGCAAGAATAGAACTGATTATTCTAATTTAAACTGATTGTTGTTGTGCTGTGTGTACTGCTGGCATTAGGTGCATCTTATCATGGAAAGTGGTTGAATAACTTTCCTTTCCTCTAACTTTCAACGTTGATACTCTTTATTCATCTGATTTGAGCTGTTTTTCTGTGGTAATTAAAAAATAACCAACATTGACTTTATTTTCATTGATACTCTTTCACCTACTGATACACTTTAACCCTGTATTTTTAACATTTGAGGTAACAGTACAAAATGAATTTCCAAGTGAATTTCCTGTTTTTTATCCATTAAATTCACAGCAAATCTGTGAATTCTTGCCACTTTTCTGCAGAGGGGATCTTCATAGTCTTCAATTTTCTGTAACTTTCATCTGCCTCTGTATACTTGGAAAAGTTAGGCTTGATAGTGAACATATGCCTGATCTCATTATCTAAAAAGAGCATATTTTCAAAATACTGAAGAAGTATTTTGCCTGTTGGTGGTCCTTGAGGCAGTGGTTGTCTGGCTTGCTCTTTTGCATGATTTCTGATTTTTAGATCATAATCTTTCTGAGGCATTAACTTGTCATTCAATGCGTGAATATTAGGCAAACCTGCTTCTGACAATGTTTTGTATTTGGCTAAAAATCTTGAGATGGATACATTCATGTCTTTACACCGGTCTTCTAGATTACTCATTATGTTTCTTTTGTTTAGGGACTTTTTGATATGAAGAATGGTTTCTGTTCTATCAACAATTTTCAATTCTTCCAACTCTTCCTTGTTTTTACTGTTTAAAAAAGATATGAGTTGGATTGCTTGGGCTGGTTTATTTTCAATTTCCCTCTTAGTCTTGCCAATATCTGCACTAGCAACTTGAAGTAACTCCCTCTGTTCATAAATTATCCGAATTGAAGGCCATTGAGAATGAATGCCTTCAATAATTTTGGTCCATAAATGACTTTTTATATAGGCCACTTGATCTGTAAGATTCACTTGTGCTTGCAGAATCTTTACCTGTTCTTGTAGTCAATCGACCCTTTACTCATGTCCTTTAGAAGTAATCAAGGCATCATTTTTGGAATTTTCTAAATTTTTAATAATGCCTTTCAAACTAAGAATCTTTTTATCTCTAATAGATATGTTCTCCATGGCTTTGATCATAGCTGCTTGGTCTTGTAGTGTGCTCCTCTGTGAGAATGAAGAAGACGAGGTAGAGATTTCCTGAGAAGTAATTCGCACTGCTGTTGCTTGTACTCCTTTCGGTGCCAAGTGTTCTGCCAAAGTAGATGGTATAACAATATTTATAGTAGGGATCACTCTAGGAATGACCATTGGTTGTGCTTTTCTTAGTTATTCATTCTCTTTCATTAGAGCTTCTGTTTGACTTTCCATTGTTTTTATCTGATCTGTCATTTGATGTAAAAGCTGCTTTAATTCATCATTCTCTGTTTTTTGCTATAGAATTTCTTTTGCTTGAGAGTTTTCACTCTGAGGCAACTTCAATTGTTTTCTAAGAGCAGCTATATCCTCGTTTTTCTGTTTAATTAAGACTTTTACCCCTTCAATGTTGGCTGGGTCACTCCCTGCTTCAATCACTATATATTCTAGTGCTTTTATTCTTAAATTATTAGCATACAGTGAGGCTTTGTCCAACTTCATTTGATTTTGGAGGTTGAGCACTGTTTTCTCAAGCCTAATTGATTTCATAGTTTTACTGACAATTTTGGAATATAGCATTTCAGTATTGCTCCTATGAAATTCAATTTGATCTAATTCATGAATGGCATCTGCATCCACTTCAAAATCTGTTTTAGAATAATCTGCCACTGATTTTGGCTCCGCCACTGTAGGCTTCAAGAATGACATTACCAATTTATTGGATGAATAATCAAATGTTGAAAGAAGCATGTCTTTGTTTCCAGGCTTTTCCTTAAGAAATCTAGAATAAGCTTGATTCTTGATCTCTTCATTCTTCTCTTTAATCTATTTGAATCTGATCTGAATCTCTGACTCTGTATTGTCAGTTTCCTGAGAAGGAGGAAAATCGACAGTAGCCTGGTTTTCCTTCATGACTGTATCTTTTTGTTGTGTTCCAATTTTTACATTTTGAAGCTCTTTTAATGTTTCAGTGACTATTCTTGTTGCTTCATCATCTATATCAATATTTACAACCTTATCCTTTTCTTCTTCTGTTGACTTGCTTCTTTTACTATAAGGAATTCTGAATTTTATGTCCTCAATAGTCTCAGCTATAAAACTATCTCCTTCTCTGTCTCTTTTATGTACATTATCAGTATATTTGCTTGTAGAAGCCACCTGTATCTGTTCAATCTATTTGCCTTTGCCACTGTCTACCTGTATTACCTGTACTGCCTGTGAATCATCATCAGATAGGGTGTTTGGCTCCCATTCAATTTTATTTACATATCTTTCAATATGGGGCTTAGGATCATGCAAGTAAACAAGCAACTTACATTTTACCCTTATTGTACTCAAAATACCTTGTGGGTCATAATTCCATGTAAAACTACATGGGAACTTATACTCTTTAAGTTTGACATTTATCTCATTGGCAGCTTCTCTGTTATTCACAATGAATGGCCCAATTTGATTTTTCAGCTTAAATTGGGTCTTTTTCTTGGAAGCTATGAAGTTGATTTCATCTACATTCAATAGTTGTCTCAGATATTCTAAAGAAAATATTCTTGTAGTGACAAATCTAGGTAACTTATATGGGGCCAGGGATGAGCCATACACTCTGATTTCTGTATGATTTTTATATAAATACCAATATCCAGTTTTGTAGCTCTCTGATAACTACATAATTATTCTTGTCTCATCTTTGATCCTAGGGATCTCCTCTTTTTCCAAGAGATACATAGCAGGGGCTATAAATGAGTCATTGAAATCTGTAAAACTATACTCTCTGTTCCATTTCCTTAGAATAGATGACCAAAATACTACTGATAGAACTTTTCCTTCTGCATCCAATTTCTGACATTCAATTGGAAACTTATCTGTTTGATAATATAGGAAGAGGTGGAGTAGATAAGAGGAGTATCTGAAAACTCCTTCTTCTGATAATCTGGATAATTGATAATGCATACTTTCAGCAATAAATCTAGCAAAATTGAACTGAATGGATGGTGATTGACCAGGGCTTAGAGTTGACAGAAAAACTAGGATAGCCACATCAATGAATTCATCACTGGTGTATCCTAGTATGAAGGAGAGCATTGAGACAATCTGTCTAGTCTCATTTGGGAAATCAAAGGTGTCGAAAGGAGGATTTAACTTAGGAATATCAACTTGATATGGACAAAAAGTCTGGTATATTTTGAATCTAGTATTGAAATCCAAGTCAAGATATAGTTGGGTTAAATATTCTATTGATAGGGAAGTAGAATTGGGGTCATGATTCATTTGCAGCATGGAATTTATCGACTCTTCAGTGATGTAAAACATTATCTCTTTTTCTTTGTTTACAATACATCTTTGTTCTGGCATATAATAGGCTTGGCATAATCTGATAAATTCAGGAACAAAATGAGTGAGAGGGACAATATATCTAGGCAAATTGGATTCCCAAATTAGAATATCTTTGTCACCCTTTTCCACTGATTTGCCATAGCACCAATTATAGACATCAAGCAGGTTAAATTCTACATTAGGGTCTAGTATTCTATAGTCCAGATCAACTAAAGGGCTGTTCTCTAGAGAAATGACTGGAGGCTGGACTGGTCTGGCCACTTCTATAGAATCAGTCGTGAGTGCAGGAGTTGATTTGTCGATTTTGAAGGACATAGGCTGAGGAATCTTTGTAGAAGACTTCTTTTGAGATTTTGGGCCTCCATTCTTGGGGGTTACCTATTTCTTGGTCATTTTTAATATGAACGAAGAAAGCTTAAATGGTTTGCTAAGTTCCTTTACGAGAAACAGGGGTTTATTGGCAAATTTATACTGAAAATGGGGTTTCTAAGCAGGGGTTTTAGGAAATGCAAGGAATTTAAAGCTCAGAATGTGTATTTAAAATCGATTTCAACAACAAAACAGACCAGGGTATGGAAAAAACTGCGAGAAAGGGAAATTAGGGATTCCAGGGAAATTTTGACAGATTTTCCCCTGAAAAATGGACACTTTTTTGCAGTAACTTTGGTAATTATTTGAAATCGACAGGAATTTTGAAATCTCAGAGGGCAAGTTCGAAGAAAATTACCTAGAGAACCAACAGAATTCGGTTGAAGATGTTGCAGAGGTGCTCAGTCTTCAATTTTTTGAAAATGGCTTCGTAGAGGACAATGTAGTACTTTGTAATGGAAATTCAGGGCAATGGGCGTCGAAAAATGGTACTGGTAGGTTGAAAATGGCTCTGTAAAGTTTCTCAGGGTTCAAACGGCGTAATTTTGAGGAAAAACAGTTCTGCAATGTTTTTACAAGTTTAAAGCGAAAAGGTGAAAATTTGAATGAAAAATATAATTTTAATGTATTAAACGATGGTATAACCATAGTTAAATGGCATTAAACTCGGGTTAAATGGGTGAGGTTTAGGGAATATCGCCAGTGGTATTCGCACGGGTAAATGGTGGTAAGCGGAAATTAGATTTTCGAACGCGATACAACGTGGTGGCGACGCGTAAGCGTGGGGTGGTTTGGAAAAACCACCCATTTCGCGCGGCTTTGCCAAAACATCAAACGATTACTTTATGAGCGCGAAAATGTATTAGCGGCGTCGGATATGGATTCAACGAGCGAATGGCCACGATCAAAAGGAAAGGTGTGGGGAAAGGTAAGTTATCGGGTTCACTTTGGGCCATTGATCTTGGGAGATGAAGGATATATCGGACGGTCGGAATATATGCGATGGGGAGTGATAAATTTACTAAAAAAATTTGCGCAAGTGTATTACCGTAGGATCAAATGGATTCTAGGGATCGGACGGTTAAAAATGAAACCGACAGGAGAAGGTTTGGTTTAGTTATATATACAGAAATGACTTATTCATATTGGAAAATCAAGTGTTCGGAAGGATTACCAAGGCTTCGAACTGTGGTTAGGGTCTGGGATTTAGGCGTAATGTATGCAAGGAAAAGGTAAGGTTAAGGGACTTGGGGCGGAAAATATACAAGGGAAAGGGTCATTTTTATTGAATTTTAGTTTAGATGAAACTTCAGGTGATTTTTGATTTAAAACATATATAACATATGTTTTAAACTTTTTCTTCATATATTTTATTTATATGGTAAATAAAATCAAGAAAAATTAATTACCATAGGGGCGGGATTAAATATACGGATAAACTTTTAGCCAAAGGGGTTATAAGGGGGGTTTTATTTAAGCATGTGGGAATAAAATACTTTGGCATAAGTTATAATAAGTGTGTTTTTGGGATTTATTTATAAAAGGAGTTATATAATAGGAAAAGGTCAATTGTAGGGAGTTAATACATAAGTTAGAGTTAATATGACAAGGGGACAATGTATATTAAAAAACACATAAATATAACTAAGAAAGTGAAGATTAAAAAGCAAATTTTCATTATAATAACTTCATCACTTAGGATAAAATGTGATTTTGAGGGCTTTATGCTTTGAAATGATGTAGGAAGTTAATCAAATGAGGATTAGAGTATCTTTAAGTAAAAATGAAGTTTTACTTAGGATTTTTCAGGGGAAATGAGTGCATGAATGGTAAATGATGTGATTTAGGGATTAATATAGACATTTCACACTTTCAATTGATCAGTCATAGAGCCTTGGGTCCGGTCCCAACAAAAGTCAAGGAAATGCCTTGAGCCTTTTTGACTGATAGTCTATAATGTTTCATGACTATGGGAAGGGGAAGTTAGTTATTTTGCAGCCCATGATGAATGATATTTACATTGAGACTTTTCACCTTCTTCTACCTACCCATCTTACCATGCTAACATTTTTTCTTCCTTTGTAGTAGGTGCATTTAAGCTAGCAACCTTCACAGCATTTATTCTTTCTGAAAGCAAGTAAAACTATCTAATTCTACACTTATTTCATCCATGAATCCAGATTAAACTGTTGGATTCACTTTATTTCTCTACCTAACTACTGAATTGTTAGGATTAAACTGTCTAACAACTTATTATTCTCTATCTATAACAAAGGAAATTGAAACAATGACAAGTTAATATTGAACTGTTTAACCCATCATGGACTAATGGCATTTATTGACACTCTGCCATAGTCAAAAAGTAAAACGTAGTGGCATTTATGCTTGCTCACTTTCATGTTTTATTCATTTTTTCTTTGGGGTATCTTATTTTTTCTAAGTCCTTTGATTGTTCTTTTAGGACTTTTTTACCCTCTTTTTGATTTTTTTTTATTTTTTTTCACAAAATATGTGAATACAACTTGCAGAAGGAAAAGTATGTACAAATTTACAAAATTACCAATAGTCAAGTCAAAATTATGACTCCTATATTATAGGTTTCTAACAAGGCCTATGCCATGCCTTCTCGCATGCGGAACTTCTTCACTTGATGGTTCTAAACCATACTATAAGTCCCCACGTTCTATGGTCTAATCCCCATCATACCTATCAACATTCAACCGCTCTTTACACACCCCGAATATAATGACTAGCCTACTCTCATTAATATATACCCCAATAAATACAAGCCACTTAGGAATTAAACCCCAAAACCTTGGGCTCATTCATTTTACATATTCGAATTGATATTCGAATGTATCAACTGCTCGACCCTCTCGTATTTCAACCGTGATGTTTAATGTATGTCAACCTTGTCAATTCGAACTCCGTCACTTGGTTTCAACCAAATGCACGGCCATTCACATAATTATACAGTCCTCCTTATTATAATCTCCGCCAATCGTCAAAGATCGTAACAAATCTCGACTTTGGTCTATAACTCAACGGTCATACATAAACCATTCTTGGCTCCACAGTAATTTACCTCTCAATCTGACGGTCGATGGAGCATCGTGCTAGTTTGGAGGATCCAACAGACACAACGAAATCTCGCGTAATGAACACGCGCAAGGGTTAATCTGCTATGATAACGGTTTTATAATTTCGCCCTCGGCCACGTGTCTCACAGAGACATATGTCGCGTCCTTTTCCCCAATTCTGCTTACCACCTCCAAACTTGCGCGATATCACCGATTTTCCAAACGGTGTTTTTACTGTGCACTTCGGTCACGGTTCCGCCTCTTATCTTCCAGGTTCCGTCAAGATTTATTTTATTGTACTCTGCCTCTGCTCCTTTGACTCACATCTTCCTGTACTAGTTTTTTTTTTCTTCAATTAAGGACTCGCACTCCATGAGGTTCATTCACACACCGGTTCTATGTACGTGGTAGCACCGATCGAACCTTGAATCGAAGGCTCGAGCACAATTCTCTATTACACTGTGGGGAGATCCATAATTTGGACCTGTCGACCCTCTCTACCATGGAATTTCCCATTGTATTACATGAGTCTCGACCACAACATTGCCATACCACTGTCCAATGCCACACCGTCCACTGTCATGGCGCTTAACATGGGTTATCACACAACTTTATTCATCTGGAAATTCTTACACCGAGTTAAACTAATATCCAATGGGTTCAGGAAAGGATAGAACCTCTCGCACAGAGGCTAGTAATTCAGGAAAGGACTTGGTTCCTCTTTCAACATACAGGACCCCATTAAACCACAATTATCGAGTATGTATTCCAGATTACTATACAGTTGATTATCGGGACACGGAAACCATTCATGCCATAATTAACTCGACAAATGCACAATACCATTGAAATTATTCTACATTTATGCAGTGAAGTACTTACAACTTTGGCTCGACCAGATCTTCGAATTACTTGGCCCTTCTCCTCTACTCTGTCTCTACGACAGTCCTACGCAGCCTATGCAGTTCTCTATGCAGGTTTGCCTTATTATGCCTATAAGGCTTATTTTTATACAAACCCTGAATCGACTCAACTCCTCTAATGCTCAAAACTCTTCATATCTCTAACTCTGAGACTAACCCTCTGACAGACAGAGACGGACTCCTAAAATTAGCTTAACTTCTGAAACTGACTATCTCTTCAGGTGCCCATTAATCATTCGGGCAGTTACATTTTCTTCTCTAATTAACTAAAAATAACTCAACTATGAATAAATACATGGGGAAATAAAACATGAGACCCCCCTTTACATTTATTTATGGACAAAGGTTGTTTTGAGCCTAATGCCTCTGCATCAACAATTTCCATACAACTAATTTGTTTTAAGATACATGTGGCATTCTAAGGGTAAATTCCATATGATGTGTATATCAATCTATTAGGTGTTGGTAAGTTGTGAGTATCTAAGAAATGATAAGGAATATCCATACATCATGATCTTGTAATGTGATTATAAATTGTGTCTATAATTTCCATAAAATGTATAAATGATTTGTTTAAAAAAAATCAACACAATCAACCCTAAACAATGCTCATGATGTGGAATTTCTTGGCGAAACCAAAATTATGGCCACATGTCCCATTTCTACGGTAATGGTGATCATATATATGTTGTAGCGACACTTGATGAGTAATTAAATAAATCTCAGAGTGTGACTCATTGTGCCATATTTTTTTAAAGCATGATTTGTTTTCCTAGTTTTTACTAATTTGTTAACATATTTTATTCATTTGGAAAGCTAATTAATGACGCTTTAAGTAATTAGGACCTAATGAGAGATCATCTTCACATCTTCATTGAAATATATTTGGTAATTGTAGTCACTATATGAACCGCACATGCATGCTACTTAAGAAAAATTGAAATATAAACTATAATACACATCTTATATCTGCCATAACAATTGTCATACAACTTATTTAATTCTAGATACATATGAAATACTTCAGGTAAATGCCATATTATGTGTATACCAATATAGTAGGTGTTGGTAAGAAATGATAGGGTATCCACACATTAGTGCTCTGGTGAATTTTTTGCATAATTTTCTATTTGTTGTAATTTTGTTGCCTGGATTTGTTATAGATTTCAAATAATACAATTATCTACCAATTGTTCTTTATAAAGAAGAAGTACAATAAGTAGTCACCTAAAAGTGAGCCATGTGAAAATATTGGTAACATGAGTAACCTGGTAAGCTGTAAATAAAAAGTGAATAACCTCCACTCACCAACAGGTGGCAGGCAGGGTTGGAATTTGGATTTCTCTTTACCCGTCACACAATTTTTTTTGACGTTTTGGTCATTATTTTTCTAGTCAATAAACGTTATGTTTAAAATTTTGCACTTCATTAATGATGTTCTTGTAATAAATTAACCCTTCACCAATAAAAGTTTGATTAAAAAAATTGAACACTCTTCCATTTTCTTTGGATTTTGGAGTGTGATATATATGTGTCATGGACTTTTAATACCTAAAGTTTCAAGAGAAATAATTGATTCTTGTCAAACTAATATTTCCTCAATATATGCTATGATCTACTAAAAATTACTTCAAAAATAAAGTAACCTTCCAATATAAAGAAAAAAACATGAACAAGCTTTCCCTAAATTGCAATAAATTTATGTTTATTATTAATATTGCATAATCTGTCTTATAAAAATTGCATAATCGGACTAAGAACAGATCCTCGGTGCATTTCGTATTGCTGTTGTGATTAAAATAATGAGCCAAAGAATGCTAAGGCACTTAGAGAAATCAATCTATGTATTATTTCTCACAAAATGATGTTGAGTAGTGGAGACTAAGCGCTAGATTTTTTTTTTTGTCCTCAATCTCTCTATTAATTATGTCTATGTAGTTATAAGAATAACAAGCCAAATAAATCTCAGGCTTCCAGAGAAATTAGTCTCTATGTGCATAAATTAATGATTACTGTTGACTAAATGTTATACCATTTGAAATTGCTGAGCGAAATTAATCAGGCCATGATGTACCATTTGTCAGTATCTATTTTCTCATGTATGAAAGTCGATGTACCATTGAAAGTTTAATAATTCTATTGATATATATATAATTTAATGATTAATAATAATTAAATTAAAATTCTTAAAAGACAAAATAAAAGCCTAATAATCACGAACTATTATGATAATTTAAAAATATAGAACTCAAGCTAAACATA
Organism: Pinus albicaulis; assembly: GCA_034641835.2. Taxonomy (NCBI): domain Eukaryota; kingdom Viridiplantae; phylum Streptophyta; class Pinopsida; order Pinales; family Pinaceae; genus Pinus; species Pinus albicaulis. The sequence continues at coordinate 65,921,673 of CM076572.1, read as the reverse complement.
TTTACAAAGATACCAAGAAAAGAAGAGTGCATGTGCATGATAACCTCTTTCTTGACAACCTATGAATGCCATTCTCAATGAAGACTCAAGACTCAACTGGATTGGATTGTGTATCAAAACAATAGGAATGAATCAAAGTTCAATGAATGACTAACTTGATCGAGAAAATTTATAGGGAAAGGTAACTTGACTATCAATCTACTAAACCTCACTTCCATGATTAAAAAAACACCCCCACCTTCTCAGTGGTCCCATCACGGTCCACCTATTGAAAAACAACCAACAAATATTATTTTTTATATATTCTTGCATGGCCATTGGACAATGATTTACTATGGTTTTCCTACTAAATTCCAATGGATGATTATTCAAAAATATTGAGAATTAGTTTAGTCTCAAGGCATAGCCAAGGGTCTTACTGGATAATTATAGATTACCTCTCCATTGGATGATTGTACATTTTTCATCTACTTTTTCACGTGAGTTTCAGTTGATGCTAGATCTTTGCCTTATATTTCTTTAGTGAAGCTAAGAGTTAACTTTGATCTTACATTAATAACTATACTTGCATGAATATCCATGCTTTTATACTTCCCCATTGTGGTCAATGTTGATGTATGGCCTTGGCCCATTGATCTTACAATTAACTCACTATTCATATTCAATTTTCTCTAGTTCAGCCCAATAAAATAAGGAAAACAAAAAATGAAGTCTTGATTTTTCTTTCCAGTGCTCCTACATAATACAAATACTCTTAAAAACCAATTAATATATAAATTTTCATCATTCATGCTAAAATCAATTTCAATTTTTTTAATGAATCTGCTTACAATTAATAGATTACATTGCTCACAGAATAAGAGATAATTTAGAACTATGATTTCACAATAATAAATTACCCTAGTAGTTCAAACTTCGAACATACTTTATGAAATTAAAATATAGCAGGTTAATGAGCCAATCTAGTTTCCTCGGAGCCAATCTTGAGCTCGGCCTAAGTCTGAATGCCTTGAGAGTGCGAGTGTAAGGAACTAGACGCCTAAAGCTTTTATTTTGTGCTTGTGTAATTCATTGTTTGACCATCAAGCCAAGCCACCAGCTATATTAACACTACTTCATGTTGGGGCATATTGGCATTCTAATTTTTTAGTGCTATAGCCGTACTTTTCACTGCTTCACTAATCACAACCTTGGAAGTTTGCAGGGCAACGAGCTTTATTCTTTCTTTGGTGTTTTATGTAAAAGAAAGGTTTTGTGAAATTTTTGTAATAGGAAGGGGAAAACTAAATTGATTCTAATTTTAAAATATCAATAATGATAAGTGGTAATTCATTTATTAAATTTTTAATTTTGAGTGAGCCAAAAAAGTAACTTTCCTTAGTTTTTGAGTACAGCGTTGCAATTGCAAAGAGGACTAGTGTTGCAAAATTATTGGTAAGTGGAAATTAAAGGGCATAAGAACGTTTTTGAAAAAATTTCAAACGTCAAAATTAAGTCTTCTATCCTTCCTAACACGTCACGGAAAACAGGAATCCACAAATTCTAGTCGTCAAATACGTGCAAAATGCCTTATGACGAGAAAAATGGAGGACTAGTCCTATGCTGCTACATGAGTTAGGGTTTCATGTGGCAGCAGGGAACCTTGTATAGTTTTTCAAGGATAAGAAAGGAGAATATTGTCAGTTAATCATCACATGAAACTTCATCACCATTTGAAAATTGTGTCCTAATTTGAAACAATAAGACTACCCAACTATTTCATTATTTAATTTAGATTGTGTAATACAAACAAATATCCTAGATAACTTAAATAATGTAAGCACTTTTGCAAAAATTTAGTGGGGAGAACCTTCAATTACATTTATTTTGAAGATCCACTTGCATTTTAAGCCATTTTAATTAGTCTTTCATGGCTATTCTAATAAAAATTTCAACCTCTTATAGAAATTTGTTTGTCACTTGTATTAGAAATGCAAAAATCAGATGTATAAAAATGATTTGAAATGCAAAAATCAAATGCACGCTACGTAAAAATGATTTTATTAAAAACTACATTAACGTCTGATATCACGCGTGCATTCGCCCTCAGCTCTTGCAGAACAACATTTTCCCTCAGCATTCGTCCTCATCTCTTGCAGAACAGCATTCGCCCTCAGCTCTTCCAAAATGGTAAGTTCTTACTGCATGCCCTTCCTCCTATAGTAGGGTTGACCCTATTTGGGTTTTTTTGGAGCCTATGAGAATACAAAGGTTGTGATTGATTACGGGGCACTGCCTCTATTTGTGGAACTTCTTACCTCTGGGAATGATAATGTTCAAGAATAGGTAGCACGTTTATTTTAGAGGCATAAAATTATTCTTCCCAACTATCTTTATATGTCTGTAATTTTGGAATTTGATTTAAAAAACTAGTACCCAACTTTCAGTTCAACTAGTGTTCGTGTAAGGTTGTTTGGGCTTTGGGAAATATTGTTGGAGACTTTGCAACATTTAGGGATCTTGCCCTCAGTCATGGAGCTCTGAGGCAGGTGCTTGCCCAGTTGAATGATACTGCCAGAATTTCAATGATAAGAAATGCTACATGGGCTCTGTCAAATTTTTGCCGTGGTAAACCCCAACCACTATTCGAACAGGTAAGCAGAATACATTTTCTACCTCTTCTTCTTAGTTCCCATATACTGTGGATTTTTTTTATAGATCTTGATGCTTGGTAAATTTGGACGTAATATGGACCTAGGCGCTTGTTCATTACAATGACTCTGTCATCGGGTTTTAGAAAATGCTCAGAAATTTGGGTTTCACAAGGGGATTACCCTTGCTTGCAATTATCAATTATCAATCACATTCAAAAAAAGTCTTTCGTAGCATTGCTGAGCTCTTTGTAGGTGAATTTCCGAGGCAATTTCACAATATCTGAACTAAATTTGTCTTTCCTTTTCAATACTCTGCGCTTGTAACAGAACCAGACAAACAATCTAGTGGCCAATGCAACAACAACAACACCTCCTGTTGCAATGCCTGCAATTCACCCTCTTTGCACGCATGAATGACTATGGCACCCTCTTTTGTGAACAGGTACTGGAGCTGAAGGTATTGGTTTCCATTAGGATCGTGGAATTCAACATCCAAAATAGTATCAAATTCCACTGCAATAGTATTCCCCAGCGAGGGCAACAGTTCATTGAGACCTATTGGACTCATCACCCCAAATAGCCTCCAGGGCTACCCAGAGTGTGATCATCTGGAGCAATAACAAATGCTCATCCATCCCCAATTGAAACAAGAACAGGACCCACATTGGTTACAGAAAAGGAGAAACATGTTTTGAAAGAAGAAGAAACTTTTGTATTAGGGTCCAGAAATCTAACTGGTCTATTGTACAATGCCCTACCTTCACTTCAAATTGGTACTCCCAACTCCATGCTAAGGCTCACTGTGCCATTCTTCAGATGAGCATCTTAACCTGAAGTTTGATTCCAAAAAACCCAAGTCCCCTGTTCTATGCCCAAGACCTCTGTTACAACGAGTAGAGTTCTGAGCGAAATACTTCATAATAGGAAGCAAAAGAAACATCGCAAAATTGCTCCGCTTTAGACTGATAATTTTCTGTGCGAAAATTCAACTGCGGACAGTAAAAACATAATATCAAACACAACCAATCGATAATGGAATTTGAACATGAGGATTTATAACCACAGAAAACCCTCTCCAGGTTAAAAGAATTCTAGAATGGCTTTAAGATTCTACTAATGAGCGCTTACAACACCATAGCAATTACTGTCACAATGAAATCTACTGGAAGCAAAGCCCTTGTATAGTTTCTACATTTCCACAGTGGAAGCAATAATCTTGCTATCTCTCATGATCTGGTTCTGTGGTCAAATCCTTTGCTATGGCTGTCTTGTTCTGCTAAACATGGATCTGTCTTAGCTTTGGCTCTGGTTCTCATTTAGGATCGTGGCTATCTGATCTTGCTGTGGCTTTGACTATACAAACTTGTTCAATAGGAAAATTTTGACTCTGCTATATATAGGAGCTTCAATGGGTGCTCTCAAACACTTTTTTGGGCAGCTTTGTTTTGTCTCTGATTCAAGGCAGAACTATGTTGGCCTTGGTTTTTTAGTCCTTGGAACTTAGTTCTCTCATATTTTCCATCCTATCCCCAATTTGCTACCGAGAAAGACATAACTTCACGATATCAAAATTGACTATTTTTGGCCATTTATCTTTAGTAATGGTACATCTTTAATTTGGTGCATTCATACAGAATCTGAAGAGCACTCTCAAGCTGTTATTCAGTATTTTAGCATAACTAATATATTTAACTACCATGCTCTAATATTTATATCAACCATAAGCATTCTTAAGGTAGTTCCACGTTTGTGAAGCAGAAGGAATGCTTCTGACAGCTTCTTATCAGAGTGGTACAATTCTGTTCGCATTTTATCTTTTATAAAGCTCCAATTTTCCAAACGTAGTAGAGACTACAATTTGCATCTCAAATTTTGGACAAATATGTTTATTATTCTACAGAAAATGCATTAAGAATAAAAAAAGCCCACAATTTGTAAAAAGCCCACAATTTTGTAAAAAGCTCACAATTTTGTAAAAAGCCCACAATTTGTAAAAAGCCCACATTTTATTAAAAATATAAACAATTTGTAAAAAGCCCACAATTTTGTAAAAATCCCACAAATTGTAAAAAGCCCACAATTTGTAAAAAGCCCACAATTTTGTAAAAAGCCCACATTTTGTAAAAAGCTCACAATTTGTAAAATGCCCACTTTTATTTTCTTTTTGCTTATATATTGAGTTCCCATTGAGTTCAACAAGTCTTGGGTTTTCTACACCATTGAGAGAGATTTATTATTTTCTTTATAGGATAATTTGCATCAATGGAAGAAAACATTAGAGGTGGAAAAAAAATTCAAAAGGGTGAAAGGGGTGATGGTAGAGTTTATTGCCCTTGTAAAAAATGTTGTATGAGAAATAATGTTAGAGTTTTAATAGCAACAGCAACAATGCATTGTAGGAAATATGGGTACATTGATGGTGGATCGAATGACTATCGTCCCATGGTAATTAATTATCTATCTTCATTAGCTATCTTCATTTTGATTATATCGTAAAATTTTATATTATTTTAATATTTTTTATATGCGCACTAATGTTTAATTATTAATGTTTGTAATTTTCATAAAGGCACAGTTGGCCCCCAACTTTTTGCAGATGATCAACCAGCTTCCACAGCTAAATAGTAGTAGATTAGATGATGTTGGACCAGTACAAGAGAATATTGCAGCAAATATTAGTATTGGAAATGATGTTGTACAAGGTGAAGAACATGAAGCGAATGATGAAGGTAATTTTAATGATCCCATGGAGGTAGATCATGATGACAGTAATGAGACATTTCACATTAATGATGGGACAAATCAAATGCTCCAAGACTTGTATGGTGAGTCAGATGATGATGGTGGAGATAGCAGTGACGGTATTTATGATGTACCTCTGATTGAAAGGTCAAGTGAACGACCTTTTGAACACTCAAATGCAACTCTTCTCTCTGCTACATTGTTGCTGGTGAACTTAAAGGTTATGAATAATTTGTCGAACAGATGTATGACACAACTCCTAAGGTATGCAATATGTACATATGATCACATATATGTAAATGTTGATTATTTTCCCTTTTTTTAGTTGTAATAAATGTGTAAAATAATAACTTATATATATATCAAAATTGGCCGGTCAGGACGGCTGCCGGTTGGAACCGGCCTTGCAACCCGATCAATAGCCTATTCTCACCTATTTTGGCTGGTTAACCAGATCTAACCGGCCGGTTAAGTACGAAATCAGTCGGTTTATGCATAAACCGGCCAGTTCCGTACTTAACCGGCCGGTTAGGTGCTCCTCCATGAGTTGCAAATTCCTCAGTGTCTCCTCCATGAGCTGCAAATTCCTCTATTATACTAGCAACAAACTTGTCTAATAACTCATACTCAACACCTTATAGCAGCAACAATACACATGATGACTGATAAATACAAGGCTGGCTAGCATAAAATCCCTGGCAGCATGCAACTCATCAAGTGTACTTGATGACAATTTCTGTTCTCAAAACAATCAGCAGCAACCTTATTTCACACTCAGCTAGGAACTGTCAGACCCTCTCTCTCTGGTCACACAAAACAACAGCATAAATACAAAACCTTTCACAGAAAATACAAGCAATTTGATCATGGCATCAAGACTGATGCAAATGGTCTGACGCCACTCAAGGGACAACAACATACAACCTAATGAAAATGTGACTGGCAATAATAAATTGACCACTAGAAAATTCCCGCTTGGAAATGCACTAAAGTGGCCACTGATTTTTCTGGGTTTTAATGAATCTTTTCAGTGATAAATTTCATCAAACACATTGTGAGCAGACTGCTAAAGTTGTAATGCTCTCTCAACTTGTTACAAATAGCACTAATAGTGGGTTTCATAAAACAATTCAATACCTCTAAGTGTTGTAGATGTTTTTCTAGAAATTTATTGCCAAGCAAACATAGATAATGAAGAATACAAGATCTTCAAAATGCTGGTCTGATATATATATATACTGAACCCAGAATTGTCTTTAAGGTTGATACAATGAATTGACAACAGATCTGAGCAGGGAAAGATTATATATTATAATATTAACTCAGCAATAAAACACAGTGAATAATATAAGAGAAACCTGATACATTACTTCAACAAGTTTTCTTATGTATTTTTCGATGATATGTATTGCATTTGGTGCCATTTTGATATATTCACCTTTGCATGGTATATAAATGAGCAAAATTTTCATATTTTGTCTCTATTGGCTTGGAATCATGGTTGCAAATCTTAAAAATAGTTTTTTTTTTATTAAAAAATAATTATTTAATGTATTTTTTTTAAAACCGGTTCATTGAGATCTGACCGCTACTGGTTAGACCGGTTCCGGTTCGAAACCCGGTTCATTAGCTCCACCGGTCCGGTCACCGGTTCCGGTTTTAATAACTATGATATATATATATATATATATATGTGTGTGTGTGTGTGTGTGTGATTAATAATCTTTACAAGACACTAGTTTTTGTTTATGTTGTAGATTGTTGGGTGAATATTTGTTACCATCGCCAAATACTTTACCTCGAACATATCGAGATCTACGTGCTATTATGAAACACTTTGGAATGGAATACAACACTATAGATGCATGTCCTAAAGATCATATTATATATTACGGAGAACATGCGTTGAAAACAGAATGTCCGAAATGTGGTACCAGTAGATATCGAACAGATCAACTAACCAAAAAGGTGCCTCAAAAGGTTCTTCGTCATATTCCCATAATTCCACGTTTGCAGCGAATGTTCAGGTGTAACAGCATAGCACATTTTATGGATTACCATTCAAAGAATAGAAGTGGAGATGGTGTTCTTCGAATGCCTGCAGATGGTTCTACATTTAGAGAAATCGAGGAAAAATATGTAGATTTTAAAAATGAACCTCGTAATGTCAGGCTTTCATTGGCAGCTGATGGTGTTAATCCATTTGGAGAGCTTAGATCTACTACTCAGTGTGGCCTATTTTCATTATCAACAATAACATTCCTCCTTGGATGTCAATAAAGAGGGAGCACATAATGTTGACTATGATTATTCCAGGTATTTGATACATTATTTCTTTGAATGTAACATTTTCATTTCTCTCATTGTTTGCATAAATATATATTTTATTTATTTACTTACTTATATATACATATATCATGGTAGTAATTATTATGTACCATAATTTTGAACAATTAGGTAAGTACCAGGTCAAAGATATGAATGTATATATTGAGCCTCTTATTGATGAGCTAATACAGTTATGGCATGGCATCACTATGTATGACATCACTAAACCAATCAAGCAGAAGAGATTTCAATGTAGTGAAATGCTTGTATGGACAATTCATGATGCCCCAAGACTAACACATGTTTGTGGCATGTAATATTTCGTTTCACTTTAATATAATACATAATTATCTAAATTAGATATACCATATTGCATGTTTTAAAAATGATCTCATAGTATATTAATTGTTATTGATCCATCTATTGCAGGTCTTCAAACAAAGGGTAGATTTGCATGTCCAGTTTGTGGCCCTAAGATGAAGTATCATCATTCGCCGGACTTAAGAAAGATGGTGTTTGATGAGTTTAGGCACTTCCTCCCTAGGAACCATAAGTATCGTACTACTAAAAAACATATTTTCAATGATAAAGAAGAAACTGGATTAAAACCACGAAGAATGACACCTCAGTTGTGGATGTTGGAATATAATAGAATTAATAATCGTCAAGCAGCTGGTACATAATTTGTGTGTGTGTATATATATATATATATATATATATATATATATATATTATTTGTTTATGTAATGTTTGGAATTTTTGTTTTAACTAATGAATTTATTTTATTATATTTTATAATTAATATTGTTCTGATTTATTTTATTCTTTGATATCAAGGTCATCGTCATGGTGAAGGTACTAATATTGTACTTCCACCTGGAATGAAATGTTATCCTTCTCAATTCGCGAGGTTGCCCTACTATGAGGACCTAAAAATAGCTCATTTGTTTGATACAATGCATGTCGGGAAGAATGTGACAGAAATGTTATAGCGAACCATAGATGGTGCACATGATAGAGATAAAATTAACAAAATTTGTGCTGACATTGAGAAATCGAATCATGCAATTAAAAATGTGATCGACAGATCAAATAACAATGGAGGTCGAAATTATAATAATATTACATGGTTATTAACAGAACAACAAAGCAATGATGTAAAAGAGGTCGTTAGAAGAATTAAATCTCCAACAGGTTTTGCTTCAAATATAAATAATATCTTAACAAAGAAAGGTGACTTCAGTGGGGTGAAAAAACATGATTGGCATACCTTTGTTAAGGTAATTTTTTTGGTATACGTTTTTGTATGTTATTGCTTGAATACATATTTTAAATTTTCCTTTTTTCTGTTTAATTTGGAAACCAATAATGATTCATTTTTTATTGTTATAGTATGTTCTACCTGTATCTCTCCCAAACGACTTCGACAACAATGTCAAACAAGTTATATATGGTCTTAGTAAATACATGAGGTAAGTAGTTTTGATTTATACGTAAAATCTAATTGCTACAATTTCTTTTCGTACTTGATGAAATGATGTATTAATTTACTTGTAATGAAATATATATTATGTTTCATTGAAATAACCTTGCGTAATGATTTGCAAATGGTTTTCATTGAAAGAAATCCATCAAGATGAAATAAAGTATTGGAAGAGAGAAATTCCTCGACTAATGTGTGAAATGCAAAAGTATCTACCTCCAACATTTTTCAATGCACAATAACACTACTTGATACACCAAGTTGAGGAGATTGAAATGTGTGGACCATTACACATAAGGTCAATGTGGATGGTCGAGAAGCACCTGAAATCCTTGAAGGCTTTGGTTAGACAAAGAGCACGACCTGAGGGTTCTATGGTGAAGGGATATGTGGTATATCAATACATGGTGTATATTAGTCATTATCTTCCTATATTAGCTGCGCTAGCCATGAAGGCGGTGGATTGCATTTGGGATGTGAACTCCAACAATAAATTTGAAGCGGAGCACCTGTTGGGAAAAGGTATAATGAAGAAAGTGAGAGGTAAAAGATTTATTATGTATAATACATATAATGCTTCATTTTTTTACATCATGTGTATGATCATTATTTTCATTTAGGTCTTATTCTTTCATAGTTTATTAATTAATATAATTTACCATGGTTATAAGTAATATTTATTAATATTGGTGAATTATTGTTTTTTTATTCAGGTGCTCAAGATTATGAGGCACTACTTTTATACATTGCAAACAATCTTGAGTGGATGAGTGAATGGATTGAAACATGTAAAGCACGTAACGATGGTAGGTTATCATGGAAACTACTGTCTAAATTGATTAGAGAAATGTATCGTAGTGGAGATGGAAACGTTACAGATAGGGAAATCGATTTAGCATATGGTTTGAAAGATAGAAAGGTAAGCAATTAATTCACCTATTTTATTCATTACTTATTTTATACTATATTTATAATGTGACAACAAGTTTGATTTTTCAGTTAATTTTCATGCTGTGTAAATTATATGATTAATTATTAATTGAGAATGCATCTTTTTCATGTTTGGCATATTGTAGTTGAAACACCACAAGGCTATGTGGTGCAATGGTCGTAAATTTCGCATTAAACAGTTGGACGATAATAGGAAAACTTCTAATAGTGGGATAACTACAGTATTCCAGATCACTAATGTTTCCTCCAGAAGTGACAGACATCCTCGAGAATCTGAAAATAGATATTATGGGTTCTTAGATGATATAGTTGAGTGTGACTTTAATTCCTTCAAAATAGTTTTGTTCGACGTCAAATGGTATAGGCTACAAATGAATGTACGTGATGATGATAGAACACTTATTCAACATGAAAATGGATTTCCAATGGTTAAGACATCGCAATTTAAAGCAGGAAAAGATCGCTATGTTTTTCCAAGCCAATGCGAACAAGTCTTTTACTCAGAGGTTCCAGGTGAGAATGAATGGTCATTTGCTATTAGATATGATCCAAGAGGAAGGCTAGTAGAGTATACTGTAGAGGAAGAAGATGATGCAGTGGCAGATGAGCAGGAAGATGCATTGACAGACAAAGAAGATATCTTAGAAGATGAACCAGGCATAGGAGATGAGGCAACAATTATTGATGATGATGTCGATGAGGATATTATTGAAAATGACATAATTGATGATGATGATGACATGGTCGATCATTTCAACACCGTTTCTGAATCAGATGTTGATATAGATGTCAATAAGTTGGATGAAGATCAAGAAGATACAGAAGAAGAATATTGATACAGATGTTACGTTCGAGTATGAGCTGGTATGTTATAACTTTATATTTTAATATGTAGGAATTATTGTCTTTAAATAATTTACTAATTATATGGGTTTGTTGCATGTTGTTTATTATTTCAAACCAATAAATAATGGCCTTACTATTGTTTATTATTTCGCAGGATTCACAGGATTCTATGGTCAGGTCTCTGAAAAAACCAATTAAACGCTTAAATATTCAAGATCTGGAAGACAGGCTTTACCCCCACCATAAATTGCTGAAAAACCGGCCTTTAGTTCAGCTTGCTGTGCTGAAGACGAGGGTGGATTTGCATGATTAGTTGAATGAAAATGAATCAAATATTTGGGATTTTTTTTAGGGCAGATCCATAAGCCCCATAGATGAAGATCCCATTTAATGCAGTACTGCGTCAATTGAAGCTGCTGTGTATAGTGACCTACCTGAATAAAAACTGAAGACAACTATACCAAGTTCAGCTAAACCAAATCCGCTTAGGTGTTTGAACTTATCAATTAAAGCTGTTTGGTGATTTACAACTTTGTCTAACGTATGGCGTTTAATATTGATTGATGTCCGGTTTTATTGCACCGGACCGACGAATGAATTTCAACTAATTCAATGTGATGGAAATATGGACTTTGATGATGATCAGGAAAACAAGCCAGAGCATTTTGGCAATATTGAAGAAACTGAAGAGGTTTCCTGTGATCGATTGAATCAACTCAGCCATAAGACATCTACTGCAGGCTGGTTTGTATCAGAAGGAGAATCGGTTTTGCTTTCCATGATGATGGATGCTGCTCTTTTCACGATATAGAAAATTTAGAGGTGTGGAGGTTTTAATTATTGTACTTAATTTTGGGGTTTATGGGTGTTATAATTTATACATTTTGGGATTTTCTATTAGAAATAGGGAAAAGCCTAGGGGTAAGATTATTCTCATGGTTTAAATTTCTATATTTGAAATAAAATGCACCAATTTCTATTTAAAAAAATGATTTTCCTAAATATTTGATGTAGTTTAAATAGGATGTAGTTCATTTCAAAGACTGTTGAAATTTTCTAGAAACTATGATTGGGATTTCAATAATATTTATGCACTCTTTAAATTTTCCCTTAACATAAAGGGCAATTGATGTATGAGTAATACTCAGTATTGTTATTTTCCAATCTCCAGGAGAAGGCTGAATATAAAGCTCCATATGGGCTTACCCCAAACATGTGGGGTGATTGCTGGTTGATCAGAGCAGCTGGTTCAGATGGTCGCTCTGGTAAATATGTTGTGGTAGCATCTGCAGGTTGCACATTGGACTCAGGTTTCTGTTCATGGGACTTTTATAATAAATAAATTCTGGCATTCCATACTGAATCAGAGGCCTTCACTTCAATGTCCAATACCATCTCTCCAGTTTTGGAAGAGAGGGATGTCTCGGGGAGAAATTTTGGCTTTGCAAATGTTGTGCCAGAGAATCAACATTGGTGGTATAGGCCATGTGGGCCTCTTATGGTATCTACTACCAGTGCCCAAAAGACAGTTAATATTTATGATATTCGTGATGGAGATCCTGTGATTTCAATGTGTTTGTTTTGAAAGTTTAGGTTTCATAGTAAATCATCAATGGGCTCTGAAATAAGGCACATTGAAATCTTGGATACATGTTTCACGCCAAAATTAGTTGTATCTTCCATAAATACACAATCTTGGACCACTCTGTATAAATCTGCTTCTCATACAATATTACATCTCCCTCATTATACAGGTGGTTGTTGGGCCGTGAATACGACCACTTCTTAACACTTATTTCATCCATTTTCACTCTTCTTTATCATGTCATTTATTATAATTTATCATATAAATCCATTTTATAATGATTTATGCTCTTATGGATGAATATTAATTCTTCTCCTTTATTTTTAATAAATTGATTATTATTATGCATAATTTTATCAACGATGGTTTATTAATATTATTTACCATTTTAGCCTCCAAAGATAATTGCCAGATTACATATTTGATTTCCAAATCATCATGAGATATTCCAACTCAGAAATCCGCTGGAATAAGAAGTGACAATTTTGCGGTTGAGATTTTGAGAAAATGAAGAAGAATCTGGAAAATCCGGAACATGGGTTTTGTCCAGAATGGACCCAATTAACTTTACTAAAGAATGTTTTGCCCAAATTCGGCCTGTATTGAGAGAAACGCAGGGTTCTTTGAGAACAGTTTTCTCAGATTTGTTGTTGCGGCCGTCCTCCAAATCTCAGCTGCAAAGCCAAATTCGCCTTGCTCTTGTTGAAAGATTGTTGGAAATGTATTTTCTGGGTTACTTTATATTTTCAAGGGTTACATTGAAAACATCTGTCATCTTTAATTTACTATAAATTTGAGTGACAAGGGTAGCTAAACCACATGAAAATGCTCCGAAGATGTTACAGATGCATGGAAGCTCTAGAAATTTGGCCCCTCACTATGTTATCTGATGCAGGGGCATTAGGCCCAAGACAACTTTTGTACATAAATAAATGTAAAGGGGGGTCTCATGTTTTATTTCCCTATGAAATTATCCATAGTTGAGCTAATTTAGTTAATTTGTAGAGAAAATGTAACTACCTGAATGATTAATGGACACCTGAAGAGATCGTTAGTTTCAGAAGTTAAGCTAATTCTAGGAGTCTGTCTCTGTCTGCCAGAGCGTTAGTCTCAGAGTTAGGAATTTGAAGAGTTTGTGAGTCATCGAGAAATTCGAATCGATTCATTGTAATTGATATAAAAATAAACCTCCGTGACAGAGTCGATAGACCTGCAAAGAGAACTGCATAGAGCTGCATAGGGAAGAGGAGGCCATTGTATCGAAGCTCTGGCCGAGGACCAGGAGACTGTAAGAAATTTCATTTATATAAGGAATCTGTTAGCATTATATGTGCGTTGATTGAGTAAGTTTTATGTGTGTGAATATATGTACACATCCTGGTGAAAGATAATTGAAATCCCGTGGTAATTAAGAAACCCTGTGATGAGGTTATGTGCATATAGATTGGTTGAGTTCTCGGTGGAACACGAGCTAATGACTTAGGACTTATGAGCATTGGTGAATTCCATAGATAACTGTGTCAAAAAGTTGGGGAATTTCTATATAATCAGTTGTGTGAACAGAGGTTGAATTAGGTTAATGACATTCCCGTGTGCCTGTGGTAGAGCAAGGAGATGCTGTGCTCAAACCTCCGTGAGCTAGGTAAAACCTCGTAATGAGTGTTGTGAATGTGTAGGCAATTGAATGAACCAACGACCGGTGTATCGATTTGCAGAGTCGATACTAACCTTGTCGAAATCATAATACATAAACCGTGGCATATATAATGCGTCGTGTCTCCTCGAAATGGTCGTGCCTGAGTTCGTTTGGTATGGCCGCGCGAAGGATGAACAATGAGGCAGAGTTCAATGGCAGTAAGGCATTGGTAAGCAGATGGAACCTGGAGTAAGAGTAGTCAAAACCTTGAGGACCGCACAGTAAAGATGGGTTTTCGGCATATCGCATCGCCTTTGTACGGTAAGCGGTATTCCCCATTTGGATGCGATCAATGTCATAGGCCGACACGTGGCCTTGAGCAGTATTGAAAACCCACTCTCATCGCGAGTTAACGATCGTGAAACTAACTCACGCAATATCCAGTTGGATCGTTGGATCGTCAAGGCTAGAGCGATGTATTATCCATTGTTGGATGTGGAAAGGCCGCTAGCGCTGGGCCCCACGCATATATACGTCGACTATTGTTGTCCTAACTAAGGTTCAACGGAGGTATTAATATTTCACGGTCGAATTATGTTCATAAAAATTGGAACGCCCACAATTCATAACAAATATTGGAGATTTACTGTCTTGTTTTAAAGTTTCATTTTTATTTTTTTTAATTGAACCCGCCGTTAGTATACCGACACTTTGTAAGCGTCGCTCTTCCGACGCCTTATAAGCGTCGGTCTTTCAACATTTTGAACGATTTCCATCTTCGTCGGTCTTGTGACATCCGTCGATATTACGACAGTTCTTCCTGGCGTCGGTATTGCGATGCATTTGGAAAGCGTCAGTATTGCGACGCTTCTGGAAAGCGTCGGTCTTGCGACACTTTTGTACCGTGTCGGAATTGCGACAGTATAGAGACGTCGGAAGAATGACAATATAAAGACGTCGGAAGAGCGACGTTCAAAACGTCGGACCACATTTCGTCGGAATTGTGACAGTTCTTCCTAGCGTCAGTATTGCAACACTTTTGGAAAGAGTCGATATTGCGACGCTTCTAGAAAGCGTCGGTTTTGCGACACTTTTGCAATGCGTCGGTCTTGTGACGCTTTTGTACGGTGTCAGAATTGCGACAGTTTGGAAACGTCGGACCACATTTCATCGAAATTGCGACAGCCCTTCCTAGTGTCGGTATTGTGACGCTTTTGGAAAGTGTCGGTATTACGATGCTTCTGGAAAGCGTCGGTCTTGCAACACTTTTGCAATGCGTCAGTCTTGTGACACTTTTGTATGGCGTCGGAATTGCGACAGTTTGGAAACGTCGGAAGAGCAACAGTATAAAGACGTCGGAAGAGCGATGTTCAAAATGTCGGACCACATTTCGTCAGAATTGCGACACTTTACAAACGTCGGAAGAGCGACGGTTTGGGAAACATCGGAAGAGCGAAGCTTGTTTGGAAGCGACGGCAAAAGTGTCGGTATTGCGACACTTTGTCAAGGCATCGGAATTGCGACATTATGGCAAACAATGTTTTGTCCATCCTCGAACTGTCGCTCTTGCGAGGACTATGTGTCGGAATAGCGACGAAGTTGCTGTCGGAAATTGGGCCAAATTTTCTAGTGTATCCTTCTCTATTATGAAATGAATTGGATTATGGATCTAATGAAATACATCAAGGGTTTGTAGGAATAAATAAGTGATATGGATTGGGGTTTTGAAGAAACGTAGATGGATATGTCACGTCAACAGGTCATAACCGTTAATCATAAATGGGGGAGTCTATTGTGGACCGTTATGAAACATAATATGGATGATGTGGCCAATCTATGATATGATGGAAATCTCAATCAAATCAAATGATGATATGTCAAGGTAGCATATGGTCATCCATATTATACATGCTAATGTTTTGACCTTGCTATTAAAATAAATTTTTGCAACTTTACCTTTAGAAATAACCTTTTCATTGTCGTTTCTTTGGTGTTGATTCTTAAGGTACCTTTTAGCATGTTGGTCTTCAAATGTAGTCCTTCAATTTCTTGTATTCATCATTTTTTTAGTAGGTTGTACAGATGTGTCAGAGCTACAGAATGAAATGGAATGTGCATGCAGACTATGGAATCCACTACAGAATGTGGAATCATCTTGCAGAATGGAATCAGTTACAGAATGTAATCAGCTGTAGAATGTGGAATTAGCTTGCAGAATGGAATCAACTTCAAAATGTAATATTTCTGTGGAATGGAATGAAACTATAAAATGGAATATGACTGTGTAATGGAATGAAACTAAAAAATGTAATATGATTGTGGAATGGAATGAAACTGCAGATTATGAGCTACAAAAATGGAATATGAATGTAGTTCTTTATTACTACTTATTGCAAAAAAGAAATGGAAAATATAAGATGTCAGAAATATCTGATTTTCATCATGTATTTTATGTATAAGGATGTCAATCATTTATTAGTTTTCATACTTATACACTTTATTTTATTATTATTATTATTATTATAGGAAAAATAAAAGCTAAGTTAGTGAAGAAGAAGAATAATTCTTCACTAACTTCATATTAGTATTATCTTGTAAAATCTTGATAAACTCTTTTATTGAAATTGGCTTATGATATACTTTCAACCGATGAACATTCACAAGAACAAATACATTTTCTTCATCAATTGTCCTTATCTTAACTGCTCCATTTTCAAAGACTTTTTCAATCTCATATGGCCCAAGCCAATGAGTCGGAAACTTTCATTGAAAGTCTTTGAATTTTGAATCAAAAAAAAGTGTCCAATCCCCTGCTTGAAACTTCTTCTCCTTAATATATCTGTCATGCCATTTAGCCTTTTGCTGCTGGACTATACTGGTTCTTTGAACTGCATCCTGCCTGATTTCATCAAGCTCATTGAGTTGCTCCAATCTATGTTTCTGTGCTTCTAATAAATCAAGTCCCAATTGTACTGCCATCTTGATGGTTTGAATCTGGAACTCTATAGAGAACAAGACTTGTTTCCATAAACAAGTTCATAGGGAGTATGTCTTGTTTTATTACTTAATGTAGTTTTGTAGGCACATAAGGCTTCAGGAAGCCTTTCTACCCCAATGTCTTCTGTGTAGATGTACAGTCTTAGTGAGAATTCCTTCAATCACTTTATTGGTGGACTCTACTTGACCATTTTCTTATGGATGTTAAGGAGTAGACTTTATGTGCTTGATCTTGTAATATTCCACAAGTTCTTTCACTAATTTGGATGTAAAATGGAATTCCTGATCTATCACAATTTCTCTTGGAACACCAAAACGAGTGAAGATATCCTCAAAAAGAAATTTAACTACAGAACGTTAATTAGCAAAAGGTAGTGCTTTAACCTCTACCCATTTAGTGACATAATCAGTACATAAAAAAATATATATATATTTTTTTAGATGGTGGATTGATTGGTCCAAAAAAGTCAAAGGCTCATTTTTCAAATGGTTCTATGAGTACCTGAAGTTGCAATGGAATTTCATTTGATGGAGAAGGTTTCCCTATTCTTTGGCAGTTGTCACATCTTTTGACATATTCTTTGGTATCTCTAAATATGGATGGCCAATAATATCCCAAATGAAGGATTTTATATACTATCATCTTGTCAGCAAAGTGTCCTCCATAAGGTTCATCATGACATGCCTTAAGAATTTCAGGCATTTCATATTCTCGAACACATCTACTGATAATGAGATTTGGACCTGTTTTATACAATTCATTAGTAATCCATGAGTACTTTCCATTTATTTGAATCATTTTTCTTTTCTCCCTAGTAAACAAATGTGAAGGTAATTTTCTTGTGACTAAATAATTAGCAATATCTGCAAACCAAGGAGTTTTAGTAGTTATTGCAAAAATATATTCATCAGGAAATTTATCCTCGACTGGAGTGTCATTTTTTATATTTTGAATTTTAGACAAGAAATCAGCAATTGTGTTTTGTTTTCCGGGTCGGTCTAGAATAGTGATGTTAAATTATTGTAGGAGTAATAACCATCTTGTAACTCTGTCATTAGTAATAGATTTATTCATTAAGTATCTAATTGCAGAGTGGTCTGTATGAAAAAAGGTTTCATAGCCTATAATATAATGTCTGAATTTGGTGATAGCATAGACAACAACTAAGAATTCTTTTTCAATTACAGTGTAATTTAACTCAGTGGGAGTCAAATTTTTGCTTGTGTAATAGATGGCATAGGGGATCAAATCCTTTTGTCCTAATACAACTCCTAGAGTTGTATCTAAAGTATATGTTGAAATGTGAAAAGGTAGTTTCCAATTTTGACCTCTTAATATGGGTGCCTCCGAAATTTTTGTTTTTAAAGTTTCAAATGCCAATTGGCAATCAAGATTCCAACTGAATTCACAATATTTGGTAAGTAACTTGAAGAGTGGGGATGTTATTTTAGTGAAATTTTCTATAAATATTCTATAATATCCTGTGAATCTTAAAAAACTTCTAACATCCTTTTGATAACTTGGAATTGATAGTTTGGAGATGACTTCAACTTTAGATGTATCAATTTTAATTCCATCTCCTGAAATGTGATTTCCTAAAACAATCCCTTCTGTAAACATCATAAAACATTTTTCATGACTTAGTGAAAGGTTTGCTTCCTTACATCTTTTAAGAACCTTTTCCAAATTTTCTAAAGCTTCTTCAAATGAATTCCCATAAAATGTAAAGTCATCCGTGTACACCTCTACACAATCATGTATTAGATCAAAAAAAATTCTTAGTACTGCCCTTTGTAATATTGTAGGTGCATTGCACAATCCAAAAGGAAGTACTCGATAGGCATAAGTCCCCCATGGACAGGTGAATGTGGTCTTATCTTGGTCTTCAGGTGCTACCTGAATTTGATTGTAACCACTAAAACCATCCAAGAATGAGAAATACTTCTTACCTGCTAATGTATCCAATACTTGATCTATAAAGGGTAAAGAAAAATTATATTTTAGGGTAGCTTTATTCAATTCTCAATAATCAATGCATACCCTCCATTTACGATTATTTTTTGGTATAATCACTTAAGGGGAAACCCACTGACTGCTTGAAATTGGGTAAATGAAGTTCACATTCAAAAAAATTTGCAACTCTTCTTTCACAATTTCCCTAAGATTTAGATTCATCTTTCTTTGAGGTTGTCTGATAGGTTTACAATTTTCTTCAATATACATGTGATGTATACAAGTCTTAGGACTAATTCTTTTCATGTCAATGTATTCCCATGCATATGCAGAAGAATGTTGTTGTAATGTTTTGATTAACTTTTCATATTGTAATCTCTCCAAGTTTTTGTTTATGTTCAAAGTTTTTCCTGGAAGGATTTCAACTGTAGAGCTACCAAATTCTTCCATAGAATGAAGAGACATCTGCCTAGATGACAAATATTCAATATTGCATTTTTCTTGAAATTGATCATGTTCATATTCTGCAGATGATTCAAAGTTTTCTAATGAATTTAAGATTTTACTATCTTCAATAATGTTTGAAATAGTAAAGAGAGGTTGTATATCATTGTCATCATCAATCCATTCTTTGTCATCTAACCCTGTGATTGTTTTTGTTGGAGGATATAGAGTGAATTTCTTTTTTGAGTTACCATCAATGATATACATGTTACCAGATCTACAGCTAATAAAAGCATCAGCTGTAGCCAACCAAGGTCTTCCTAATATAAGTGGATGCCCTCCTAGATTTTTCTTAGGATTTAAGATCATAAAATCAACAAGATACTCCCAAGAGTATAGGGATATTGAAATATCTTCTAACACACCATCTGGCTTGATTACAGATCTGTCTGCTAATTACAGTAATGTAGGTGTATACAGCAGGTTAGGAAATTTGAGTTGTTCCATGGTTTGTTTTCTCATGATGTTTATTGCTGCTCCTAAGTCAATCAATGTATTTGGAATTTCAACACCATTGATATGTGTTTTTATGACTAGACTTCCTAGATCTAAATATTTTTGTATAGCAATTTTTCCTACTAGCCGGATTCTTTTTATTTCTTTTGTTTTTCTTCTTGGTTTCTTCATGCTCAACTCTTTTATTGTTTTGACTAGAATTGGAATCTCTTTAATGACCCATAACAAAGGTATTTTGATGCAGACATTTTTCAATTCATCTAGAAAATCATAATTGGGCAACATAATATGATTTTCTACTCCTTTATCAACTTGTAATATTTCAGGAAAAGGAGGTTTAGAAGTAATTACTGATGGTTTCTCTATGATAGGAGTTGAGTTTACTGGTTCTTTTTGTTTTTCATTTTCAGAATTTTGGTTTTGAAGAGATATTCCTTCCTCAAAACTTTTATTTGGCTATAGAGAATCTTCCTCAAAATTATCTTGTTCTTGAATAACTATAGAAGGATTTTTATTTTCTAGTATCCTACCATATCTAAGTTGGACATCATTGAGATCTAGAGGAGTAATAATGTAGGTTGGAAATTGTTGTCCTTCTATCATATAAGTATTTTGAGGATTTTATTATTGGGGTTTGGTAATGATTGGGCAGGTAGTTGATTTGGTCTTTGTGGGAATGGTAATGAAAGATGAGGATTTTGGTTTTGGAGTTGGGGTTGTAGATTTTGTTGAGGAAATTGTTGGGGAGGATAGTTTGGATATGATGGAGGATATTGATAGTATTGAGTGAATCTTCCATAGGGATTTTGCATTCCTTATGCCTAAGACTAAGATTGATATTGGGATTGAGGCCAAGGTTGTTGCCAAGAATTCCAATTATTTGGTGGGGGATGAGTACACATTTGATTGTTAAAGCCTTGAGTTTGTGGCCCCTGCCATGGTCTTCTAGAGATAAAGCAAAGGGATTCTATTGGATTTGAAGTTGTTTCTTCTTGAAAAACAGCCTTAAGACCTGGAATTGAAGGGAAATTCTTAGTTTCATGACTTGCTGAACAAATCATACAAATCTCTATAACTTTTGCATCAAGAGGACATTCTCTTAAAGCATGCTTCTCTCTACATTTAGGACAGAAAATAGCTAAAGCATCAGTCTCAGCTTTCTACTTGTTTTGTAATTTAAGGGTGTCTATCTATTCTCTAAGACTCCCTAAAATATCTATTTTAAATTCATCAAGCATATTTCCAATTTCTTCTCTACTTACTGTTCGAGTTGTAGATTTATTTACTCTAGCAAGAGAAGGATCTCTTGGACTTTTCCCAGTTTTTGTTTTTCCCCTTGAGAGATGAATACATAATTCAGCAATGTCAGGTAATGGGAGTTGAGAGATATCCCCCTTCCCCATCATGTTGAGGATGATCCACTCATCTCTAATGGATTTTAATGAAAGAGCTTTTAAAGTATCTTGATCTAAATTACCCATTTTTTCTCTTTTTATGTTACAATTGAACCTTTCAATTAAATCCTCCAAATTCTCATCCTCTTTTTGCATCATTTTAAATACTTCATCCTTGTGATTGATGGGTATGCAATAATCCAAATACCTTTCTAAAAATGCTTTCTTCATGTCATTCCATGTTCTAATAGACTGATTGGTTAAACCCATGAACCATTATAAAGTTTCTCATTTCAATGTTGAAGGAAACAACTTAAGTTTTTAAGAGTCTTGTAAATAATCATAAGTTCTGCACAAGACTTCAAATTCAAACAAAAAGATTTCAGGATCTTCACTTTTTAATTCGTGAAAATCTGGGAGGATAGAAGGTGAGATATATTTCATTGTGGCATTTGTATCTCCATCAACTATAGAGAATCCAAAATAACTATCAATTTCCCTCTTTCTTCTGCCTCCTCCTGCATTCCTTCTACCTCTTCCTCTACCTCCTCCAAACATTACATTTTCTCCATATAGAATTTATCCTTCTCCGCCTCCTCCTTCTCCTCTTCCTGCCATTATAGATTCTTCAGAGCTAATATAATATTCAATCTGCAAGGTTAATTTCTCTTCCTCTGGTTCTTCTATCAATGGTATGTTGAAGAAAGGTTCTTCTTCTTCCTCTCCACTAGGAATTTCTAACTCTTCAGCTAAAACATGTTCCCCTGTAGAGGTGAAAAAGGTTATTCCTTCTGTTGGAGATCTAGGATCTTCTTCCTCTAAGACTACCTCAGTGGATGAAGTAGGAGATCCTCCTAATTGGATTTCTGACCTTAAAACTTCAAGAAGTCTATGTCTAGTGAAGCATGGAATATGAGTTTGAGATGGAGGTGTATCACTTCGTGGTCTTGGTGGAGTGAATGGTGTTGTAGGAATTAAAAGCCTACCTCCAGCTATGAATCTACCCATAGAATCTCTTTCTCTACGCATATCATTTTTTTTTAGATGTAATAAATGAGGCTATCTAATTACACTTCCCCGACAACGGCGCCAAAATGTTTAGTCAATTTAATGTCTTAAATTTCTTACATAAATTATCAACCGAGGTTTGTAAACTGATGAAGTGTGGTGCACTATATGTGCTTAGTTAGCCTTCTTCTTACTTCTTTGTATGTATTTTTATGTTTTTTTGGGGTTTTGTTATTTATATCTAAGGGTGTTAATCTAAAACTATGAAAGAAATCAAATGAATCCTAGTAAATTTTAAGAAGGAAGAAAATGAAGTGTTCCTAAGTTAAACTAATTTGCATAAAAATGAATCAAATATTTATTGACTGGTTAGAATCTAATCTGAAAAACAGAGTATCTATTCTAATGACTTATAATTTAACATTAGTCCTATTCCATGGATATAAATCTTATAACTGAAATTAAAATTACAATACTGCTCTAAGTGAAAGCAAATTCAAAAGAAAATAACTAATGTATGTTTAGTTACTCCAGCATTCAATATGAAGTGTCATCCTCTTGAAATGATTTGTAAGAAACCAATTATACCTTAGTTTCTAATGTTCTAGAAAAGCAAGTAAAATGTGCAGAGGAAAACTCAATAATTACATGAATTAAATATTCAATCATTCAGTCTAGAAATATGATAAAATCATCTTCTTGGAATGACCTTTAAGAACATCCATTGATGCAATTAAATGAGGATCTAAAAGCAAATGTGAAAGCATGCAAAGTTAAAGCTCAACCAATTGTAAACAACTAATGTATGTTTGATTACTCTAGCATTCAATATGAAGTATCATCCTCTTGAAACTATATGTAAGCAACCAATTATACCTTAGTTTCTAATGTCCTAGAAAAACAAGTAAAGTGTGCAGAGGAAAACTGAATAATTGCATGAATTAGATATTCAATCATTTGGTTTAGAAATATGATAAAATCATCTTCTTGAAATGAATTTTAAGAACATCCAATGATACAATTAATTAATAGTTTTAATCTAAGAAAGTAAATAATAGAACATTAAAGGAAACTAGATAACGGTGAGTTATATTGCTTCAAACTTAATCCAATTTGAAAATAGATAGATCTATCCTCACGAAATGTTTTTAGAAGGACAATGATTACACAATTATTCTATTATCATTAGGAAGGCATTCATGATTTAATTCTATGCTACTGATCAAAACTGTAATGTAATATTAATCTACTCAGAAAACAAAATTGACAAAACAGAGTAAGGAATTTATGCTAAAACAATGAACGAAAAACCTCCTCCTGTGCAGGGTCCCTCTGCATCAGATTTGGTTGAGATCCTAGCTGATTATATATGCACTAAGCAATAACTGGTACCATGAACACGATCCTTGTATTATAATAGAACGGAGATTTAAAACAATACACAACGTTTCAACAAAAATTACTTAATCTCGATTCTGTACAACTAGTATTTAAATAAAACAAATATAATTGTTATGAGCTAATTTTGCCTACAGGTGGCTAATCTTAACCAAATTATAGAATTGGATTTTAACTATTTAACTCTTGATTTTCTATGATAGAGAAAATCAAGAGTCCTATTTTCGGCTTACGTCCTTTGACCGGACTTTGACCACGATCTCGGGCATACTTTTCTATTGATCTCGATCAAGTAGATAGGACGAAATCCATGTGTAGATTATTATGGAAATGCCCATGTGGCTCATTTCTCCATTTGATCCTTGAAACCTGTCAGACCATGAAAGTAGTTGCGGAACCAATGATTAGTTGCAGAATAGGCCGTGTTCTGTAGCCAAATTACAAAAATCCATTCGAATAGCAAGAACATCAGAATATAACATGGAAATATTTTAAATGCATTCCTTGAGACAAAACATGACATTTATCATTGATTGGAGTATATGAACTTATGAGAAAGTAAGGGAAAAAGGTGAGAAAGGATGTCAGAGAGAGGATAATTCTGAGGTTCAACAAGGCCTCCAATCTATACCTAATTATTAGGTTATTAGATGTAGCTTGTTTATTTTTTTCACTTTAAATTTTTAATTCACTCCTAGTTCCTTAAGGAGACTCCATATTTGGCTTTGGTCTGGTCTCCCTAGTGAGAGACTGACCTGATTTTGGGAAATATTATGTAATTCCCTGTTTTTTAGCTTATAGAATTTTAACCCCTCAAAACATAGTTACCGATCAAATAGGTAACTAAAGTGGTACGTACTTTTTTGAGGTACCAAAAAAAGCACTCAATTTTGAAAAATGGTGATGCAGAATCACCCTCTCTTTTTTTTAGCATAGTTTTGGCACTTTAAATTTTCTTCTGACTTTTATTTTTTATTTTTTTAAATGTCATTATTTTTATGTCAATTTTGAGAAATGGTGATGTAAAATTACCATTGTTTTTTTTTTAGCATATTTTTGAAACTTTAAATTTTCTTTGATTTTTTTTTTTAATGTCATGATTTTCATGTTGATTTTGAAAAGCAGTGATTTTTTATTTATCAGTATGAACATTTTTTTTTTTTAAACATTAGTGATTTTCATGCTAATTTTGAAAAATGATGATGCAACATCAATAATTTTGTTTAGAGTGGTGATTTTCATCTTGGTAATAAAACATAAAAATAAAATAAAAAGACATGAAAAAACAAACCAAATATAAAAAAATTATAAATAAAAAAAACCAATAAAGTGTAAGAAAAAAACAAAAATAACTTGTAAAAATAAAAAAATTTAAACAAAGGCTCCCCCTCCACCTCCCGCTCACTACAACCATTGTTGCTCCCCCTCTTGTTCTCCTGACTCCCTTCCCCACTCCCCCTCTGCCCTCCCCTCCTCCTGCTTCCCCTCCCCTTCTTCGTTCTCTGTTCCCGCTCCCTTCTCTATTCCCCTCACCACCCCTAATCCACCTCCCCAGGTCGACCTCCCCGGGTCCGACCCTCCCCAAGTTGACCTCCCCCAGGTCCAACCTCCCATCTACAAAAAAATATATTTTTTTACAAAAATAAAAAATAATAAAAAAATTCCAGAATTAGTTTTTTTTATGGCACAGTACATATTTTTACTAGAATTGAATTTGCAGAGAATACATTTTACACCATAATTGAGTTTTTTTTTTTTTTCAAATGACTTTTTTTTCTCAAAAGTTCACAATGCATTCTCTCATATCTATTGTGGGAGTTGTTCTCTCTGGCAAGGATAACTATCCTGAGAGGTGTTGGAAAATAAAGCACACTCTCATTTTTAATGAGTTGTGGAGAGGGATTTGTGAAGGAGAAGGAGACAATCCACCGACAAAGCCCACCTCAAACAAGGAGATCGACATTTGGGAAAACAAGAATTCTAAGGCCTATGCCTTGATTGCAGCTTCTGTAAATGAAGATGTGAGTCGTCATATTACACCATTTTCAAATTCCTATAAAGCCTTGAGAAAATTAAAAGAACTCTATGACTCACATTCAAAACTTGAAATTGTTCAATTAATGATTAAGTTGTTCAGCCTTGAATTGAAAAACGATGACCCTCTTGCTTTAGCATCAAAAGTAAGATCTATCATGCATGACATTAAAAATACAGGTGTAGAAGTTGGCATACCTCTCATAGCTTATGTTAAGGCATTTTATCCCACTTACTCACATTATCTTGAGTCATTGCAAGCAAGTGGAAACCTCTTGAAGATCACCTTTGATTCCCTTGAGAAAAAGTTTGCAGAAAGAGAGAAGGTTTTTGGAAAGAAGACAACCCCTCTGTCTTCTGAAGAAGTTGTTTGTTTCGCACATAGAGAGAAGAATCATGCTCAAGATTCTTCTAGGGGAAGAGGTGGCCGAAGAGGAAGAGGAAGAATAAATTTCAGAGGAAGGAGGGGCAGACAAGCTCAAAGTGAAAAATCTGATCTTCATTGCATACGCTGCAATAAAGATTGTCATGATGCATCTACATGTAAGTTGCCTTGGGAAAAAATTGAGCAGCAAAGAAATCAAGAAAAAGTTAAAACTCATGATAGAGACAAAGGTAAAGCACTCGAATCTGCTCATTATGTTGTAATGCATTGTAAAATTGGAGTAACTGAAAACTTGTTTGATGCTTCACTTACTTCTTGTAGAAATGATTGGTTGCTAGATTCAAGAGCAACATGTCACATGACTTTTAGAAAAGACTTTTTTGAAGAATTTACTGACAAGTTTGATGGATCGGTATACTTTGCAGACAAATCTAAACTCAAGCCATCCGGGCTTGGCACAATCAAGCTTAAGTTGCCTGGTCTTCCAGATCATCTTCTACATGAGGTTCTATACCTCCCTGAGTTGAGGAGAAACTTGTTGTCCTTGGTCCACATCTTCCAGCAAGGACACTCCATTCATATGTTTGATGGCAAGGTTGAGGCCGGAAAAGCATGAGATCGCTCACTTGTCATGAAGGGAATAGAAGAAGGAAAACTCCTAAAGCAGCAAGGTACCTCTTCTCATGCACAAAACTTTGCATTCAGTTCTCATCATGATGAAGGTACATTCTCATCAAGTCTTTTATGGCATGCTAGATTTGGACACTTAAACTATGACAGCCTTGGATTGTTGGATAAAAATGGTATTACTGAATTCCCTACAATTCCTAGGAAACTTAAGCAATGTGATGCTTGTCTTCTAGGAAAGCATAGCAAACAGTCCTTTCATGATTCACATTCCAGAGCACATAGAATACTTGAGCTTATTCATTCAAATTTTGTGGCCCCATGTATGTTGATTCTGCAAATGGAAATATATATGTGATGACATTTATTGATGATTACCCCAGAATGTGTCTAGTTTACTTATTGAAGAACAAATCTGATGTTTTCAAACATTCAAGAATTTTCATGCATGAATTGAAAATGATGCACAAACTCATATTGGCTCAAAAATTTATATAATTTTTTTTTTTAGTTTAAATTTTGGTTTTAAATTCTATGATTGTTTTTTTTAATTTAATTTTTTATTATTTTTAAATTTTTATTTTTTATTTTTTAATTTAAATTTCTAAATTTTAATATTTTCTTGTTTTAATTATTTTAATTATTTTAATTTTCTTTTTAATTTTAATTATTTTTAAATTTTTTATTTTAATGATTTTATTTTATAAGTTATTTTAATTATGCAATTTTTTTTATTATTAATAAAAATTTTATAACTTAAAATATATATATATATATATATATTTGTTTTTTAATGGTTCTCAAACTTTTGTGGTTGTAGTTATTTGCAAAAACCGGATTATCCACTATATCATAAAACAATGGTCGACATTTCGAATCCCAAGGGGGATCCATCTTCAGGACAAGAAGTGAATGAAGAATGAAAGAAAGTCGCAGGGGGTCAAGGTATAAATAGTGAGGGCTAATGATGATGAGAGGAGCCGACATAAAATTAAGTTAAATTTTTTTTTTTTAAATTATTTTATTAAAAAAAATTATTATAAATTTTTTAATTAATGTCTAAAATTAAATTCTAAATTATTAAAATTAAACCTAGAGTAATTAAAATTGTTAAATTATTACCTAAATTGATTTACCTAAGATAGTGTAATTAAATTATTAATTTAAGGGACTAATTCTAAAAATATGACTATTTAACTATGTGTTAATGAAGTAATCTACATCAATTCCGGAGATTTGCTGAAACCCTAATGGCGTCCGCTGCTGCCTTTGCCCCCTCGGCCCTGTGGGACGATGCCGCCGCCGCCACCATTGCAGGGCGTGCCTCCCCTCACGGATTCGCTGCCGCAGACCCAAGTGACTTATACCCTCAGAAACTACACAGAGTGCAGACAGGGTTCTCACAACTGGAAAAAAGATCCTCGCAGGTTGCAGGCCGAAGGTTTAACCTCTCTTGGAACACTGCAGGTTTTGTTGCCGGGACTATAGCTCCTACCAAAGTTTCTCTCCGCAATCGATTTGGAACAGAAGCAGTCTCCAAGGCCGGACGGCACAAAAATTTCGAATCTGGCTTCTTTGTGGCGTCGACTACAGCTGCGCCCCTGCTTTCCATCCTCCATTGCGAAACAAGGGATAGCTACTGACCCAGGAGCGCTTCAGATCCTAAGATCCAGGCAAAGGAGTCTTTAGACCCATCTTCTACTGCTTTTCGGAAGCAGATTGGCTTCTTAGACTAGTCAATACTGCCAGAAGGAGACTCTACATTTCAGATCCAGATCTCTCTCCACTCTGGAAAAATTCTGCTTCAGTGGGTGCGTGATACAGACCTTGTGCAAGATCTTTTGCACAAACTCGAACTCCAGATGGGGATTCCCACCTCCTGCCAGAGGTTGTTGTTTAATGGTAAGAAACTAGAGGACTCTCTCCCTCTCTCCTTTTACAGTATTCAGAGGGACGCCACTATTGTTCTTACTTTTCGTCTAAGAGGAGGGTCCTTTGGACAGACATCCTCTGCCCCACAGTTCTCTTATAAAGATGCTGTGCGTAAAGATGCAGCCCATCCACAGCCCTCCTCAAAGGCAGCGCAACCTGCTATGGCCCAGGAAACTCAACCAACTATGGCTCCCAAGCCATTTTTGGTGGACAAATTGGAGGAAATTCCTTCAATAGCATTCTCTTTGCCTGGGTTTGAAGAATTCCAACAGAATTTTGCAGAATCTGCAATCATATGCAGATTTAATGGTTTATGGCCACGCACTGCAGATTTACACCAATGGATCCAGAACAACTGGACTAAAAAATTCCAGATCTACTTATGCTCGAAAGGCTTCTTCATTGTAGCTTTTGATCTAAAAGAAGACTACCAGAAAGCCATTACGGGAGGCCCTTGGTTCTGGGGCACGGCTGGGCTTTTCCTTTCTCCATGGTTTCCAGACTTCGACCCTTCGACAGCGGTCATCACCAAACTTCCCATTTGGGTCAGACTCCCGAACCTTCTAGTGCATCTATGGCATACTTCTGTCTTCATAGCCATTGGAGATGCATTAGGACGCTTCCTTGCTGCAGATAACTCAAGAAGGGACAATGGACTCTACACCTACGGCAGAATCTGTGCGGAAATTGACATCAGCAAAGGACTGTCGGATCAGATCAACCTCAAGATTGGGGATTTTCACTGGACTCAAACTTTGGACTACGAAAATACAGCCTTCCGCTGCCGCCATTGTCATCAAACGGGGCACCTCCAAAAGGACTGCACCCAGATCCTCGACAAAAAGAAGAATCTGGCTCGCAAACCCAAAGTCAAGAAATGGAATCCCTATGTTCCTCCCCCCATGGATGATTCAGACTCCTCCAGCTCGGATGAGGAGGAAATAGTAGCAGATGAGTTGAATGATGGTGCTCCGCCGGACGCCCCCTCTGCTGTTCTTGCGGACCCCTCTGCCAGGTTGATTTCTCAGAAACGCTCTCATAGGTCTTCGTCCTCTGACTTGGATAAGGAGTCTCCTCCTTTTGCGCAGAATAGTTTGCAGATGATTCCCATCCAGCCAGATCACAAGGGCTGGGTCACAGTCAGTAAAAAGAAAAAGAAAAAATGTCGATTGGGAGATTCTACCCATTCGGGTTTAACTCCCTAGTCTAGTTCTTTACTTTATGTTCTACTGGTTATCTTTTTGCTCATGTCATGGATGTTCTTTGGGACCGAGGTTGATAGCCTATCATTTCCGGCTCCCTTGCTCTCTTGCTTTGCTTTTATGCAGGCATTGATTGTACTATATTTCGTTAATAGATTTAGTCTTATTCAGGAAAAAAAAAAAAAAAACTATGTGTTAATGAAGTCAATGAATTTTAATTAATTAAACCCTAATAAATTTTAAAGAATTTTAATTAATTAAACCCTAATAAATTAAAGAATTTATAATTAAAAAAATTTATATTAAAATTTAAATAAAATTTAATTTAAATTAATTTAAATTAATTTTCTGTCGGCTCCTCTCATCATCATTAGCCCTCACTATTTATACCTTGACTCCCTGCGACCTTCTTTCATTCTTCATTTACTTCTCGTCCTGAAGATGGATCCCCATTGGGATTCGAAACGTCAACCATTGTTTTATGATACTGTGGATAATTCGGTTTCTGCAAATAAATTGTTTTTTCTTATTTGGTTTTGGGTTTAAAAAAAATTTCTTCAGATTGTGTATTTTTTATTTTTTATTTTTTTTATTATTATTTTTTTTTTCAAGTGATATTTTATCTTTAATACGATGGCTAAAAATTGTTGGAATTTTATTTTCATAAAAGTGATATTTTATCTTTAATGCCATCCTTAGTTTTTTAAGACTTTTCAGAGACATGATATTTTCTTTAATGCCATGCCTAAAAATCGTTGGAATTTTAAGACTTTTGATATTTTATCTTTAATGTCGTATTTATCATTGAAAATTTTAAGGTTTTTCAGAGTCATGATTTTTTATCTTTAATGTCATTATTAAAAATTGTTGACAATTTACCCTCGAAAAGAAAAAAGTGTTATTCCAACATCAACACTTTTTGTTTTCAAGGTGTGTTTTGCACACAAAAAATTGGTGACGTTATTCCAGCATCACCACTTTCCATTTTCAGCGTCGACATTATTCCAGCATCAACACTTTTCGTTTTCAAGCTATTTTTTGCACACACAAAAATTGGCGACGTTATTTCAGCATCAATACTTTTCGTTTTCAGGTTGGTTTTTACACACACAATATTGGCAATGTTATTCCAACATCAACACTTTTCGTTTTCAGGTTTTTTTTTGCACAAAAAAAAAAATTGACTTTTACTTCTATTTTTTAAAAATGTTGAAAATTAACCCCGAAAAAAATAAATAAAATAAAATAAAATTCCAGTATACAACTTTTCGTTTTCGGGTTGTTTTTTCGTAGTTTTTTATTAGAGTTCTCATTTTGAGGTAATAGTTCCTATCTGATCGGTAACTATGTTACAAACCAAAAATTTGTTACTATTATATATAGTTGTGTCTGTTTAGTCACACACACACACATATATCCCTTTTGTGAAGAGGCAGGTGCACTGTCACTTAAATTTTGATTTTGAAATTGGTAAAACTAAAAACATATTATCTTCCAATTGTTATATATGGAATTGTTATTATGTTGATAGGCATATCTATTTTGGAATGGAGCTTCTAGAATTTTGAATTAATTAACAATAATTATTAGGTGAATGCTATGGATTTAACCTCTATGGAATATTCTAGAATATTCTTCGTAGTATACACAAATCAAAGGTTGAGATTAATCTCTGAAGTAGTTATGTTATTTTTTTCTTTTAATTAAATTAATTAATTAAAAAAAATGTCATATGAACAAGGGCGACCATTATTTATTGGGCTATAGGATATTAAATGCTATTGGGCATATACTGCCCACAGTTCGTAGTGGGCAATATATGCCCAATGGCATTTAATATTATATTTCCCAGGAAATATGTATCGCCCAGAACAAGTTTTATATGAAATGAGATATAGTTTTTTTAGCATGTGATATTGGCCCATGGTATTGTAACAAAGCCTATTTATAGATTAAAAATATCTATGGTAAAGTGGAGGTAAATCTCCATGGATAGGAATCTTGTTCCATGTTTTTCTCAATGTATATATGTTTAACTTATATATTAACCCTTTTTAGAATAATAACAATCATAATAAAATAATTTAAAATAATGTTATAGTTTAGTTAGTTTTATCATTTTTTAAAATTTTAACAATTTGTGGTGTATTATCAAGTGCTTTGGTGCTTATTATGGATTGATGGCTATAGGCATTTATTAGTCATTTAATTGATATGCTTGCCATAGTTATATTAACTATTGCAGCTCCATATAAATTAGATGGTTGGTAAATGTCAACAAGTATCAATCCATGATAAGTATCAAAATACTTCATAAAAATTAACTAAATTATTATTATTATAATATAAGTTAGACATATGTGCATTTTAAATAAACATGTAACAAGATTCTTAACCATGGAGATTTATTCTCCCTTTATTATGGAGATTTGCAAATAGAATTTGTTACAATATCATGATGGGCTACTATCATGCTTATCAATAGCACATGCCCAAAAAACCATAACTTATTTAGTATGATTTTTTTTGTAATTATTCAATTTAATAACAACAAAAAGGGCATAACTACTTTGGAGATAAATCTCAACCATTGATTTGTGTATATTACTAAGAATATTTTAAAATATTTTATGGAGGTTAAATATCTACCATCCACCAAATAATCACTAATAATTAAATTAAAATTGTTGAAGCCTAATTCCAAAATAAATAGGCATAATTAATAAAATCAAAATTAATTATATTAATTAATAAAATTTGATATTTGCAAATTACAATGTGGTAATTTTCATTGTTTAAATTTTATTTTTGAATGCCAAATAGAGTATATATATGACCAAATAAAAACTTAAATTTTCATGATATATACATAATTTATTTTAAAAGATATATAATATATATGTAATTGACATTAAAATATTTTACATAACATGTACATGGAGGCATTTTAAGAAATTTTATCATGCAAATTAAAGTGGCTTTTTAATTATTAATATATTTTCAACTATATGTCAATATTAATTCTTATTAAAATATTTTATTGATAACCCACATTGAATATTTTTTATATACCACACCAGATTGCTGACCCAATTCACACTACTTGGATGAGCCAAGCCTGGTTGTCGGCTGAATTTCTTGAAATTCCTCGTGATGGGCTCCGGATCTGGTACAACTACATTTGGGCATTAAGAGCATCAAACATCGGGCTCATAGAACAGGATGACAGGCTGATATGGGCATTCTCTCCAAGTGGTCAATACGCTCCAAAACTTGGATATCTGACACTCATTCAGCATAAAGAGATGCCACACAAAGCATGGTGGTGGAGAAGCATATGGAAGTTAAAGGCGTCGCACAAGCACATGACCCTATTTTGGTGCATATTAAAGAACTGCATACCCACCATGGATTTCCTCCACCGTCGTGCCATCTATGGACCCTCGCGCTGCTACTAGTGCCTCTCAAATTGCGGAGACTCCTCGCACATTTTCCTCAACTGTAATATTATTTCGGCCATTTGGGTTCAGGTGACTGAGAGCTTGAGATGTCACCTCCCCTGGCAGGGTGCTTCACTGCTTGATGCTTGGACTATTTGGTGGGAACTTAATGTAAATTCCACTAAGATGCGCAACCTACCTCTGATCTTTGCCTGGGAAATTTGGATTGGCCACAATAGATACATTTTTAACAGCCAACCGATCTTGGGTGACCGAATATGTGTCGCCATCATTGCAACATACAACCTTTTGCCTGAAGATGATCAACAGAAACCACCCCCGACGATTGTCCCTGAATTGATTGATCAAAGCAGACTTTGGGCCTATTTTGATGGGGCGGCCAACCCGCAAGGATGTGGGGGGGTGCTATCTTTCATCTAAATGAACATCACCATTACCAAATTATAATGGGACTGGGTTCTAGATCGAACAATTATGCTGAACTACAATGCCTTAGACTTCTACTGATGTTTGCACGAGAAATTCACTGCAATTCCATTCAGATTTTTGGGGACTCTCTGCTTGTGATCAACTGGTTCAATGAACTCTCTCATTGTCGCACGCACACACTATCTGCACTACTGTGGGAGGTTCATCATCTCAAGCTCTTATTTAACTCAATCTTTGTGGCACACATTTACAGGACTCGGAACAAAGTGGCTGATAAGTTGTCCAAAGAAGCCTTGGAGCTGAACTGGGGCACATGGCATTTTACAGAGCAGATTGGAGAACAGATCTTTAGGTATTACCATCGGCCTTTTATGGATGAGGTACTTGATCATAGGGCTATTTGATTGAACAGCCTAGATGGGAGATTATTTTGGTTTTGTTTTATCTCCCATGGACTATCTACCGGATTATATATATATTTTCTTTTGCTATCTTTATTTCCTGCAAGTTATGCACTGAACTTACAGGCATTGTCATATGTGGTATGATACTTGTATCAACAGTATGTATTTTGTTTAGCATATTATGGATGTCTATTATGGATACTTGATGTATTTTGAAGACAGTTTACGTATTTTATACTACCAGCATATGTAACATGTAACTTATCATATTAATGAAAAGTTACAAATTTTTCCCTTGTGAAATTTTTTTTTATATACCACATTAAAATATTTTATTATAATTTTTTTTTCTATATATAGATATATATGAAGTGCATATCAATATAAATTAGTTACTATAGATCTTCAAATAGTTTATTAAAATCTTTTGTTCAAATGTTTTTGAAAAGTATAATATTTAAACATCTTACTCACACATTTTTTTTACTTCTAATTACTTTAGAACATATTCATTTTTTTATTATATATGACATTATTTTTCTATTTAGAACATTGTTTTTTAATTTTTAATTTTTATTTTAAACAGAGATGGACAGATGGACATTCATATTAGGTTGTAAATGAGTGTTAGATCAGTTTAGGTTTTGCTACCTAGTAAACTGAGGTGTTTTGTTAATTGTAATTCTTTTACATTTTTTGTGTAAAGCATAAATATATTCAAGTTAGTGTTAACATTTAAAATCTAGTGAATCTAGGTTTTACTACTTGGTGCTTGGTAAATTGAGGTATTTTGTTATTTGTAATTCTTTTACATTTTTTATGTAATCTCTAAATAGATATTGTTTAAGGGGTACTTTTCTTTCCATATATGTGAAAGCTAGTTGAATATATTCCTTTAAAAAAATATAAATATTAAAAATGGATTTGTTTTATTTACTTAGTTATTTGTTGTTTGAACTGAGAACCACTTTAATTTATTATTGATTTTCTTATTCATATTAAAAATAAAATTATATAATTAAGTGTGATTTATTTTCAAGGATTTTAATTTCTAGTGGTTTCCTATGAAGCTTAATAATGAAAAATCTAAAAGTATTTAAAAATCATGGCATAAATATTGCAAATGTATCCAAAAATTATGGCAAAAATATATGAGGCAGTTATCCACATGACATTGTATTGTTCAAAAATGGAATAACAATCATTACATAATAGAATCATAACTAAACCAATCATATTGCAAATAAATAATTTTAAATATTAATAAAAAAATCAATGAAAATCAATTCTTGCAAAATGTTTTGGTAAAAAACAAAGTAACACCCTGTCAAATGAAAAAAAACTAATGTGTAATATCATGTGTGGCACCTATAATAATGAAAAAACTTAAAAAAAAAAAAAAAAAAAAAAAATTGACTTTAAAAATAAAAAACTTTTCAATTCAATTTCTTATTACAATTGTATTTTTATTAATAAAATTACAAACTAATTTTTTGAGAAGAAAAAATCCATAATATAGATATCATATCAAATGAAAATACATATTTGTAACCACGATATCTTATAAACATTTAAATTTAATTGATAACCATATAAAAACTTAATACTTACAATAAAATATATTTTTTTTTCCGAGGAATAAACTCGCGGAGAACCTGGGCGCACTTCCCCAGAATATCTGGATGGTACGCGCGATAAACCGTCGGCGCTATTTTACGGTGCCTGACCCCGAGGGACTCAAATTCAGAATCAAACCCGTGACCTCCCTGATTACGGAGAGGACCCACGTCTAGCTCAGACCAGTTGAGCTATCCCTTGGGGCTCTTACAATAAAATATATATATATATATATAAGCTTTATATATATAATCTATACTACTAGTTATACTAGTTATATATTTCTTAGAGTTTAAATAGAATTACAATTAAGAATGTTTGTATATATAGGTATGTGAAATATAAAAAAAAATACAAATAATAGATATAAATTGTAAATCCATCTTATCATATAAATTAGACCTTGTTATGAAGTATTGTGTAAACTATGAGATTCAAAGCTCAAATCCCCCATGGGTGGAACCAATTAAAAAAAAAATAGAAGAATGATCATTCATATTGATAACCATGATATTTTAAAACTTAAATTTAGTTAATAAACATGTAAAAACTTAACACTTTCAAGAATTGTATTGGTTCTTTTAAAGTTAATTTTGTTAGTACATTTTTTAGTCCCATTTTTTACCTCAAAACTCCCCTAATGCCAAATTGGGTCTAGGCAATCTATAGGGAGGTTTCACGTGTGGTTACAATCTTGATTCTAGCTTTATATAATGGTCACCAATGGCTTGGTGGGAGCACTTACAAGGACTCATCTGACATTTTCACCAAAATTTAATCCAATAGGTTGGAAAGCTCAAGTGGAATAGGTATCCCCACTCGATCCTCTTCAACTACAAAAATCATTACTACATAAATTTGTGATCATGATTATTGTTTTTCCCTCTTCATGCTCAATGCAAACACAAGCTGCAATCCTCAACTAGGCTTCTACCTGGTTATGTGCACAAGCCACATATTATGTTCCCCACATAAACCAATTTTCCCATGGCATTAGAACAACCTTGTTCCTCGTAAGAAATCCCTGCCCCAAGATAACTTCAAAGTCATCCATTGCTAGCATCTTAAAGTTTATCTAGATACACATGGAACACTCAAATTATGTATATTGTATAGTCCAAAATTGTGGTTCCAACAAATCTCTCTTGAATTTCAGGCAAACTTGACCAGAAAATATGCTCAAAAAAGAGCCAAAACATAGAAATTTTATACTATGCATAGAACTTATGGGTTCCCTCCTCTTCTTCTTATCTTTGTAATTTTAATAATTATCACCACAACTATCCTACATCTCATCGTCCAATGTATACTATGATCTTATACTAATGCAATTATTGAATGTTGATCTACACTCTACATTCCTAAACAATTTCCCTATCTGGTTAAGATGTAAATTTTAGTTTCTTTTTTAAGTTGTATATGCTTATGTAAATAGTAAGAAACAAGTTATTATTAGAAAGGTTGTTGTGAAATCCATTTTGTGGTAATAAATCGCACTTGGTTGCCACAAATCATTGTTACATAATCCTTATTAATATAGATGTTTATTTCCCCAGATGGGATGCTTAATAGAAGACAAATGAATGGGTGCATGCCATTGCCCCACCGTGCATTCATGGGCATGAACATGGAAATGTGTCCCCCCAAGCTTAATTGTAGCATTCCTTCCTACCACATGGAAAACCATGTTTATTTATAACAATCTTATGGAATTTTCTTTGAACTTTAGTCTTGAGTTAATGGTTCAGCACTGGAGGAGATCTAGCATATCTACGAATCGATTTTCATGAAGGATCATAGTTTTTGTATGCGCCACTAGCCTACTCATGATTTGTAGTCACTTCATGTGGAGGTTGTCACCCAAATGACAAAGAAGCTTCATTCTTCATGAGGGAAGTCTATGTGCTCATATTCAAGGCACATTGTGGGAAGAATTATTGCACCTTATGGCTCTTCTTTGACCATTATGTCTTACTCTTTGATGTGTTCCTTCTTTGACCTTTTATTTTTCTTTGTAGTCTCATGCTTTTTCCTCCTTAGCTCATCTGTCTCTTTAGTATTTTTTATGTTTCCTATTTCCTTTTTCAACCCTCTTTCTCCCTAGATATGGTTCTTGGTGGCCTTCTCACCTCTCTTTTCCACTACCCTTAACCAGTCTAGGTGGATTCCTTGGTCTAGTCATCCAATCCCTATCAGTTTTTCCACCACTATTCCACTCAACTAGCCACCTTTTATCATCTCCTCACCTCTCCACTTCCTCTGGTACAACCTTGTCTTTACCTTTCATCGCCCTATGTGTGAGTTTCCCCTTATTTTTAGCTAGTACTCTCGGTGTTGATTCCTAAGTAGAATACCATGTTAAATGAACTTGTATAAGAGGGGAAACCCATGCTCCTGATTAGGGTGGTTCTCATGCCCATCAAAGAGTATAGAGTTCTACCCAACACTACTGCAAGCATAATACTCAACCCGTTCAAGAAACAATTAAACAGATAGAACATGATATAGAAAATGAGCAGTGTTGTATCACTTATTTGGGGATTCTAGATGATGTTAGAGACTAGCTACTTGATATGGGTCACAAACATGGTAGATACAGCTATCACATGTATACAATGGATACATATTGGCACCTTGGGCTCTTATTGGGCCAAAGAATAAATTTTACTGATGTTGGAAAAACCGCAACTTGATATTCAATCCCTAGACTAAAGTCTTGGCCATGTGGAGGCTCATATCAGTATACCTCCTGACTTTGGTTCCTTTCTTGGTAGTAGAAAAGATCCCATTAGAGTGGTAACCTCAAACTCTTATGGGTCCAAATGATGGTTCCTCTCTAGTACTCTAATTAGATAATGGCCTTTGTGGCTTAGTTGGACAAGTTAGTTTTTTAGTAGAATGTTGAACATTGGTTAGTTTTTTAACAGCATGTTGAACATTAGTAAATTGTATTTTTTAGTCTAGTTTCCCTAATGACATATAAGATGAAAATTTCTATGTTTTGTCAGATTTTCTTAATTCTTGAAATAAAAACATTTACTTTTCAAGAAATATATAAAGATTTATGTGTTTTTCTTCTTTCAATGACTAAATAAATTGAGCAATAATCATTATTTGCTGAAATATCTAGAAATGAGCACAATTATCTCACATTTGAGAAGGATGAGAAGAGTACTTTAAAATCAATATTATAAGATATTCGAAAGAATTTGAAAAGCCATTTTAGTCATATGTCATCCATGGACGATAGAGTGTTAAACTTATATCAGTTGCATATTTTGGAAATATTCCAGAATTTAAGGGTCAAAAGAGACGAATTGTTAGTTTCTAAGAACAAAATGAAGCAAATTAAGTTGTAACGTTATTGTTGTATCCCTATATTTTGGCTATGACGAAGAATGGACTATAATAAATTTGTACCATCCACTTCTTTTTAAAAGAAATTTAATTGTGGAATCCCTATTTTGTCATTGGGACGTAATTAGAACCATTAAAGAAATTTTGAGGTCTAAAATGGGCCTCCTAAGGAATATTATAACATAATAGTGGAAATAATAAAATAATATTAGATTACCTCATCATGTTTTGGAGGGAAAAAAGAAGAAACAACATTTTCAACTCGTATTTTCAACTTATCTCCCTCTGATTTTACTCAAATTTCAAGTGGGAGGACTCATTGGATGCATAATTTAATTTTGCATAAAAGGAGTACCCATATTGCATAATTTTGATAGACCCTACAACAACAAAAAAAATTTAAATACATGAAAAAATGTGAGAAATGTTGCATACTTTTGATGGACCCTACAACACAAAAAATGTGAAATACATGAAAAAATGTGATTTCTCACATTTTTTCATGTATTTCACATTTTTTTTTTGTAGGGTCCATCAAAAGTATGCAACATGGGTACTCCTTTGATGCAAAATTAAATTTTGCATCCAACGAGTGTTTTCACTCAAAATTTGGGTAAAATAATAAGGAGATAAGTTGAAAATATGAGTTGAAAAGTAGTTTTTTTTTTTTATCTTTTTACCTTTTTACTCCAAAAATGGTAAATCATCCCCCACGATTGGCATCATCATATTGAATCCTATTGGTTCTTATAAAATTGATTGTTGTTATACATTTTTTTTAGGCTCATTTTTTACCTCAATTTCTCTAATGAAATTAAATTGTGGAACCCATATTTCGAAACGTATATCCACATAATTAAGTGATATTATTACAATCATTATATTATTACATTCCATCTTGAATAAGTCTTAATTAAATGATATTACAACATTGTATTACTGTATTTGCACAACTCTATTTGACATATTTTTTCTGTCAATGGAGCCATACTCGTTTTAAGTACAGTTACCATATTCTTGTGTTTGTCATGCCACATATATTCACATGTAAATATAGAGAATGCATGCAAAGTGAGAGGACAAAATTGAAAAATAAAAAGTGATTACAAGAATTTAATAATGGAAGATTTAGCCCAGCATGGAAAATAACAAACAATTCTTTGAACTCTACAAACCATTACAGTCCGTAAGAATAAGAAAAAATCAAATATTTTACATTACGATTTTCTTTGTAGAATATGTAGCCTTACATAGAATCATTTTGTTTCTATTTTTATTTCATGGCTAGAGATCATAACATTTACAGAAGACATGAGCATTATTCTAGTGTGTGGATGACCATGGTTGTGCAAATCAGTTAGTCACGTACGGGAAGGGGTTGTGATGATCAATTAGTCAGGTGAAAACTCCAATAACAAGTCTCGTGAAATGTTTGTATTAGTTCATGGTAATGTAACTATTGGAAAGTGTACATCAAAAACATAAATATGGAAGAAAAGTAAATGGTAAGACAAAGAAGGAAACAAAATATAGAAAAATATTAAAAGAAAAAATAAAA
Source organism: Pinus albicaulis (assembly GCA_034641835.2). Classification (NCBI taxonomy): domain Eukaryota; kingdom Viridiplantae; phylum Streptophyta; class Pinopsida; order Pinales; family Pinaceae; genus Pinus; species Pinus albicaulis. The sequence goes on along the minus strand of CM076572.1, from coordinate 65,880,752 downwards.
TTTAAAAATATATAAATAAAAATATGTGCCATTGAATATTAAATTTGAATGTTTAATGTTTTGTTTTGTGAAATTGTACCTGACCTTAGATAGGTTGGGTCTAGCTAGAAAACAATGAACAAAAATTCCAAGAAAATAATAAATAAAATTGATAGAGAAAAGAATTAATGAATTCTCTTCATGTATCCCCGAGGGTTAGCTCAGTTGGTCGAGTCCCCATTGTTAAAGAACATCTCCTTTAGAGAGGTCACGGTTTCAATTCTCTCCACACTCTCAAGGTCAGGCTCTTTGGTTGAGCCGGCAAGAAGTGATCCTTGTGGTTGGTACAAATACCGAAGTTTGGGGACCATGAACCAAATAGAAAAAATAAAAATAAAATTATATTCATACACAGGAAAAAAAATTATGAGAGAATACAATTCAATAAAATATATTTTTATGGTAGTGAGTCTAGTAGTGAATAAAGAGAGATGTGTACATGCACTAGATAAAATTGACAACTAGTCCTAGTTAATTGGCCATTTAGTCATTAGTTAACTATCTCATGCAAGTGGAAATAGTCCTAGTTCACTGACCATGTAATCATCAGTTAACTATCTAATTCAAGTGGACATAGTCTTACTTAACTAAAGTGAAATTAAGTGTATGTTATCTCCAATACCCCCCCCCCCCCTGAAGCACTACTAGAGATTAAAAAAAATTAATGGGTATCAGAAATAATCCATGTAAGGTACCCATTTTAGAATCCATCAAAGTAACATAAAACAACTACAAGAAGAGGAAACGGGGAAAATCACATGGGAAAAAACCCCTCTCAAAATACACTACTGAAAAATAAATACAACTATTAGGCAGTTATGTCCTTCACCCCAAGGTAGTTTCACAAAGAGTGAAACTTTTGCTCAGTGAAATTCTTCAAGAAGATGTCAATAGTATGTTCATAAGTGGGACAGTATTGCAAGTCGATGATCCCATCAAGTACCAATTCTCATATGTAGTGCATGTGGATCACGATTTTATTTTTCCATTGTTATTGCACTAGATCTCTGCAAAACTTTAGTGTGCTTTGATTGTTGCACCAAATGACAGTCAAACGATGAAGTATGATACCAATATCAGTTAGTAAGTTTTGCAACCAAATGGCATGAATGGAAATGTTGATTTCACCTCTATATTCAGCCTTTGCCAATGATAAAGGAATAACATATTTATTTTTATTGGACCAAAAAATGAGGTTGGAACCCAAATTGAGAACATGTCTTGAAGTGGACTTGTGAACATTATTATTGCCAACCCAATCTGAACTAGTGTGGCCAATGAGATCCAAAGTACATCCTACTACATAATGAATCCCATAGTTGATGGTTCCCTGGACATATTTGAGTATGTGCTTGCCATATTTCTAATGCAGCTCATGTGGCTCTTACATATATCTGGAAACTATGCTTACTGCATATGAGAGATATGGATGAGAGTGAGTGAGATAAAGGAGACTCTTAGAAAATTGTCTACACGTGGTGCAACAAACCAACTATGTAGCATTTCCATCCTCAAGGTGTACCCTCGATAATAAGGGTGTAGTTGCTAGTTTCAATTGATCATGTGAAAGTGAACTAAGGAATATCTTGAATACTTGGACTGAGATATTTCAATCACTAAATCATTCTAGTTGATTTCTAGTCCAAGTAATAAGTGTAATAGACCCATATTTATCATGGAAAACCTATCATGAAAAATGGTTTTGATTGTAGCAATGGTTGAGGTTGAACTAACTATGATTAGTAGATCATCTACATAAAGCACTATGAGCAACAAAGAGTTAGATTTTCTTAGCATATAACCATTTTAATCAAATTTACATTGAAAAAAATGTCGAGAGAGTAAATAGGAATCCATTTAAAAATACAATTCTCTAGGTGTCTGCTTGAGGCCATAAAGAGACTTCTTAAGTTGGAAAACTAAATATGAATTCTTTGCATATCCTTGTGGTTGCTCCATGAAAATTTCCTCTTTGATATCATTGTGAAGAAATGAATTTTTCACATCCATGTGGTGAACCTCCCACCTTCTTATTGTTTCAATAGCAATATTTAATCTAATAGAGTCGATTTTTCCTACTGGAGAAAAGGTTTCATCATAATCAATGCCATGAACCTATTGAAAGCCTTTGGCCACCAAATGTGCTTGTATTTTTTCACAATTCCATCCATGTCTTCTTTTTCGAGTAGACCCACTTGCATTTGACAAGCTTATGATCTGAAGGAAGTGGAACCAAGTCCCAAGTTTGATTCTTAACAAGGGAGTTGTACTCCTTATCCGTAGCTACTTCCCAGAAGGGAATCTGTGTAGCTTCTTCAGAAGCTTAAGGGTTGGATGCTAGAAATATGTATTAATGCATGGACATAAATGGTTTTATAGTTGTGAGTGCATGAGGCGCTTCTTCAAATTGAGATCTTGTGGTAGGATCATCCAAGAAATCACTCATGAGGTTCAACTTCTATGTCGAAAGTGGTCGGGAATCAAAATCTTCACATTCATGCTCACGATCTTCTAAATCGACTTTGGAACTTAGATCTAAAATATTATTTGAATTAAAATATGCATCATCTCTTAGATGTGCTATAGGAGGAATCACAAAAAAAATTCATGTTGTTTCCTTGATGCATGTAGGGTACTTTCGTCAAAGTAGACATTCCTCTCAATGAAAATTGTTATGTTGAAAGATCTAGCAGTTTGTATCCATTTACACCATCTAGATAGCTAACAAAGATGAATTTTTTGCTCTAAGGATCCAAACCCTTCATTGTTTTGAAGGAATGTGAGCCCATGTGCGAGATCCTAAAATGTGAAAATGTATAACTTATGGTTGCATGCCACTCCATGTTTCAAAAGTTTTTTTTCAACAAATTTGTGAGCATATCTATTTTGTATGTACGAAGCATATTTGATTTCTTCAACCCATAATTTGGAAGGAGGGACCTTGCATGCAACATGAAACTAGTCATCTCTTTCAGTAATATGTTCTTGCTCTCAACTACCTCGTTCTGCTGCAAATTATAAGGAACTGTGAGTTGTAACTATATTCCTACATCATCACAAAAATGTTGGACATCCTTGTTGACATGCTCCTCCCCATTATCAGTAAGGAGTATCCTGATCATATTTTCCAACTAATTTTTTTTGTATGAATTTTGAAAATCTTCATATTCTCATACACTTCATATTTGAGTTTGAGAAAGTACACTAATGTGTATCTCACGCAATCATCTATGAACATGAGTACATATTTTCCTTTGTTTATGGAAGGATCTAGAAATGACCCCATAATATCATTGTGAACAAGCTCCAAGGGAGAGGAGGCCCTCCATGCAAACCCCTTTGCAAACTTTTCTTGTAGATGCTTTCCAAGAGAAAATATTTCACAAACTCCATTAGAAAATGTTGACACCTAATCCTAAGGTATTGGGTGAAATTGTATATTATTGTAAATTAGGAAATAAGAAAGTCTAAGAGACATTGGGAAATGAATCCCAACAGTCTCACATCCATGTATATATTCATGAGCACCCTCTATCAAATTCATCGTTCAATTTGTGAAGTTACCTCAGGGTCTGACATGGTCGTGAGCCAGCCCTTTTTTTGGCATTCCTCCCCCTGGTGTAACTCCCTCCTGTCACTATTCTGTGTTTTTTCAAACTGCCAAATCTGTCAGATTCCTGTAAATTCGGTTTGAAAGCTTGCTGCATTCAAAATATTTTTATCGGCCCTCCTGGCCTGTTTTCCTTTGCTACTCTGCATTTGATTATTTCTTCCATCTGTTTCTCCCCGTAGCTATCACACTTCATCCCTCTGCTACCTGTTTCTCCTTACACCACAGTTGTAGCCTTCTGCTACTACCTCCTCCTCCCGCTGCGAATATTTTCTCCCTCTGCCCTTCTCCCTCTCCTTTGCCTTCATGTTCCCCTCCGCCCTCACCTCCCCGCTCCCGTTCCACTCACCGCAACTGCATCTCCCTGCAGAAGACTCCCCTCTCCACTCCCCCCCCCCCTACCTCCTGCAGCCCTCTGTTGCCTCCTCTCGCTCCCCTTCCACCTCCCACTCCCCGCAGTTGTTGTTGCTCCCCCTCCCTTCGTCGCTCCCCCTCCACCCTCCCCTCCTCTTGCTTCCCCTCCCCTTCTTCGTTCTCTATTCCTGCTCCCTTCTACATTCCCCTCACCGCCCCTAATCCACCTCCCTAGGTCAACCTCCCCCAGGTTCGACCTCCCCTCTACAAAAATAAAAATAAATAAATTTCGGAACTGGTTTTTTTTTACAGCAAAGTAAATAGTTTTACCAGAATTGAGTTTTTTTTTTTTTCCAGCAGACTTTTTTTTTCAAAAGTTTACAATGCACTGTCTCATATCTATTATGGGATTTTTTCTCTCTGGAAAGGAGAACCATCCTAAGTGGTGCCACAAAATCAAAGACACTCTCATTTTTAATTAGTTTTGGAGAGGAATTTTTGAAGGATAAGGAGACAATCCACCGACAAATCCCACCTCAGACAAGGAGATCGCCATTTGGGAAAACAAGAATTGCAAGGCCTATGCCTTGATTGCAGCTTCTGTAAATGAAGAAGTGAGTCGCCATATTACACCATTTTCAAATTCCTATGAAGCCTTAAGAAAATTAAAAGAACTCTATGACTCACATTCAGAACTTGAAATTGTTCAATTAATGATTAAGTTATTCAGCTTGAATTGAAAAACGATGACCCTCTTGCTTTAGCATCAAAAGTAAGATCTATCTTGCATGACATTAAAAATACTGGTGTAGAATTTGACATACCTCTCATAGCTTATGTTAAGGCATTGTATCCCACTTACTCACATTACCTTGAGAAATTGCAAACAAGTGGAAACCTCATGAAGATCACCTTTGATTCCCTTGAGAAAAAGTTTGCAGAAAGAGAGAAGCTTTTGGAAAGAAGAAAACCCCTCTATCTTTTGAAGAAGTTGTAGGTTTTGCACATAGAGAGAAGAATCATGTTCAAGATTCTTCCATGGGAAGAGGTGGCTGAAGAGGAAGAGGAAGAAGAAATTTCAAAGGAAGGGGGGTAGACAAGCTCAAAGTGAAATATCTGATCTTCATTGCATACGCTGCAATAAATATTGGCATGATGCATCTACATGTAAGCTGCCTTGGGACAAAATTGAACAGCAAAGAAATCAAGAAAAAAGTAAAACTCATGACAGAGACAAAGGTAAAGCATCTGAATCCTCTCATTATGTTGTAGCACATTGTAACATTGGAGTAACTGAAAACTTGTTTGATGCTTCACTTACTTCTTGGAGAAATGATTGGTTGCTAGATCATAAGAGCAACATGTCACATGACTTTTAGAAAATATTTTTTTGAATAATTTACTGACAAGGTTGATGGAGAAGTATACTTTGTAGACAAAGCTAAACTCAAGCCAACAGGGCTTGGCACAATCAAGATTAAGTTTCTTGGTCTTCCAGATCATCTTCTACATGAGGTTATATACCTCCCTGAGTTGAGGAGAAACTTTTTGTCCTTGGTCCACATCTGCCAACAAGGACACTCCATTCACATGTTTGATGGCAAGGTGGAGGTCAGAAAAGCATGAGATCGCTCACTTGTCATGAAGGGAATAGAAGAAGGAAGACTCCTAAAGATGCAAGGTACCTATGCTCATGCACAAACCTTTGCATTCAGTTCTCATCATGATGAAGGTACATTCCCATCAAGTCTTTTATGGCATGCTAGATTTGGACACTTAAACTATGACATCCTTCGATTGTTGAATAAAAATGGTGTTACTGAATTCCCTACAATTCCTAGGAAACTTCAGCAATGTGATGCTTGTATTCTAGGAAAGCATAGCAAATAGTCCTTTCATGATTTACATTCCAAAGCACATAGAAAACTTGAGCTTATTCATTCAAATTTATGTGGCCCCATGCTTGTTGCTTCTGCAAATGGAAATAAATATATGATGGCATTTATTGATGATTACACCAGAATGTGTTGGGTTTAGTTATTGAAGAAAAAATCTGATGCTTTTCAAACATTCAAGAATTTTCATGCATGTATTGAAAATGATGCACAAACTCATATTGGCTCTTTGCACACTGATAATGGAAAAGAATACACTTCAAACAAATTTGAAAACTATCTTCGCCAACATGGGATCAAACATTAAACAAGTGTGCCCTATAATCCCCAATAGAACGACGTAGTTGAAAGAATGAACAGGACAATTTTAAATATGGTTCGATCCATGATGTTTTTAAGAATGTAAAATTGATTTTTTTGGCTGATGTATTTCTATGTGTTGTGTACATAAAGAATAGGTGTCCTTATAATACAATCAGAAACAAAACTCTTTATGAAATGTGGCATGACCAAATTCCTTCAGTAAAGCATTTCAGGGTCTTTGGTTCCACCTTTCATGCTTTGATATCTAAGGTACAAAGAAATAAACATGGTGCTAGAAGTTGAAAATATATCTTCTTGGGGTATTCCAATACCTCCAAAGGATATCGTCTCAATGATGAAGTCAATAAGAAGTTTGTAGTATCCATAGATGTCATATTCCTTGAATCTTCCAAGACTGACAATGTTATTGAGCGGAAACTTGATTGCTTAGATAGATTCACTCATGAAAAATCATTTCAATAATTTGATAATCATATTCCACATATTAAAGGGGGTATTCTTATACTGAATCAATCTGTGGAATCATCTTCCAAAGCACTCTCTCACCCACATGAAGAAACAACCACAAATGATACCTTGAATGATGTGATTGACATAATTGGGAGAATGACCCTTGATTCAATCCCAACTCAGTCAATTGAGCAGCCTGGGCCATCTCAGCAAGGTCCCCCAAAATGGCTGACAGAGACACTGGAAAATGTTCGTCCCGATGAGGTTGGAAAGACAGGAATAAGAAGTTCCACTAGGAAAAATGGAGGTGACGTAGATAATTCTGATTCACCTATTGATATGGATATTTCTTATAATTGTGAATTGAATTTGTCTACAGATCTTGAACCAAATTCCTTCAAAGAATATGCTTCTCATGATGAATGGAATGAAGCGATGCAAAAGGAGTATGATGCCTTGATAAAAAATGGCACTTGGAAGCTGGTTGATCCTCCATTGGGAACCAAACCAATTGGCTACAAGTTGGTCTACAAGAACAAGTACAAATCAGATGGCTCACTTAACAAGAACAAATCTAGGCTTGTGGCAAAAGGTTTTGCATAGAAAGAAAATTTTTCCCCCACAGCAAAATGGGCCACCATCTAGACACTCTTTGACTTAGCAGCTCAAAAGGGTTGGAAATTCAATCAGATGGATGTAAAAACCGCCTTTTGGAATGGATATCTAAAGGAGAAGGCTTTTATGTCCCAACCAGAAGGATTTGTTGTGAATGGCCAAGAACAAAAAGTATGCAAGCTTATAAAATCCTTGTATGGGCTCAAGAAAGCACCGCGAGCCTAGTATGAGAAATTAACTAAGCATCTTCTGAAACTTACTTCAAAAATTTTGATCTTGATGATGCAACTTTGTTTGTTAAGAAAGTTGAGAAAATTTTGTATATCTTGTGGTGTATGTAGATGATCTTTTGATGACATGGAACAATGAGAGTTATATTGCACCCATAAAGAAGGAATTGAAGAAAGGTTTTGAAATGACTGATTTGGGCTAAGTTCACTACTATCTTGGTATTGAAGTAATTCAACATCCAAAACTTATATTCCTTTCTCAAAAGAAGTACATTGGAGATGTTTTGAACAAGTTTGGCATGGATGAATGCAATCCTTTGACCAATCCAATGCAACAAAACCTGAATCTCACATCCATTGAAGGGAAGGAATTTGAGGATGCAACGAAGTACAGACAACTTGTAGGAAGTCTCATTTACTTGACTACTACCATACCAGACATCTCATTTTTTGTTGGAATCCTCTTCGGGTTTATGAAAAAACCTTGTGAATGACATTGGTCTGCTGCAAAAAGAGTTCTAAAGTACTTGAAAGGGACTCAAGACTTTGGACTCAAATATACACAGGTGGGCGACTTCAACTTGATCGGATACTCTAATATAGACTTTGATGGAGACAAAGAAACTAGGGTATCTACTTCAGGTTCTACTATGAGGCTTGAATCGGGAGCTATCTCCTGGAGGTCACGCAAACAGTCACTTCAAGCAGATTCCACAACTGAGGCAAAATATGTGGCAGCAGCTGAAGCAACAAAGGAAATTGTGTGGCTCAGTAAAATCCTAGAATATTTGCAGATGAAACAAATGCATTCAACTCCACTCGTGATCGACAAAACTTCTGCAATAAATTTGGCTAGGAAACCAAATTTCCATGATCGAACGAAGCACATCAATACAAAATACCATCTGATTCAACATCATGTTGAGGCCAAAAATATCCATCTATGTCATTTTTCCACAAATGAGAATACTGTAGAAATCTTCACCAAAGCGCTTGGAAGAGAAAATTTTGAAAAACTCAGAAGGATGCTTGGACTTACCAACATCCCTTCAGATTAAGGGAGGGAATGTTGACACCTAATCCTAAGGGATTGTGTGAAACTGTATATTAGTGTAAATTAGGAAATAAGGAAGTCTAGGAGACATTGGGAAATGAATCCTAACGGTCTCACCTCCATGTATATATTCATGAGCATCGTCTATCAAATTCATCGTTCAATTTGTGGAGTTACCTATTGGTCTGACAGAAAATTATATGGTAGGCAAGCCTTTCACTACCCCTGTTTGCTAAGTTGTTTCATCTATTTGAAATTTAGCTTCCCAAAAATTTCATATTAAATCCTACTTTCATCATTTGAATGCATTAGTAGTAAAGTGAAAACTAATTAAGGAGCAAATTCAGAAAAAAGTGTACCAAAGAGATTGATTATTTACCTTACCTACTACAATTTTGGAGTTATCTTGCATGACATATATGGTTACCAAATCCAGGGTGAATTCAACTCTCCTTGTGATTTTGGTATGTGTCATTTGATACAAAAAGATAATATTTCCTCAAAGCTTAACAATATGAAAAAAATTCACAAAACTTCCATCTCCAAGATCAACCCTCCCTTGTTCACTTGCCTCTTCTAGAGAATCATCTCCCATGAAAGTAGGAGGAAGAACATATGCTTTTAAAAATGACAGAGCATATTTTGTAGCTAACATGTGATGTGAAGTTCCATAATCTATGATCCATGCATCAAGAGAAGAATGAATAGAAATTAATGCATGTGCATTACCTCTTGTTCCAGGTGCTCTTTCTCCCTACTTCTTCTTAGAACTCTCTAAAATACAATCACCCAGATTGTTCTGCTAAAGTGTTTGTTCCATGAGATAAATTTTCTTCTTCATGCATGATGATTCTGGATGGCACCTATGGTTGCAATAATTGCATTTTGATTGCCCCTTATTTTCCTTCTTTTCCTTTGAGTTGGTAGATTCATTTAGAGGTTTGAGATTTCCTCCCTTTCTTGTATCTGGCTCTTTTGTCTTTCCTTTGCCTTTGGATAGTTGAATGGACTTCAAGTTGGCCTTGCCCCTTTCATGCACAGTCAGTGCATGGGCTTTGGAACTTTTCAATGTGCCCATGTTTATGAGCTTATATTTCTCATGTATTATGGGCACAATAAGAGCATCGAGTGTGGGAATATTATAGGTTTCACGTGTAGCAAGCCTGAATGTGTGAAAACTGGAGAAAAATATAGCATACTCTAGACCACTTTTGACAATATGGAAAGTATTATTGGATTTCTTGCTTGGATTTGTTGATTGTGCATTCTTTCAACTGGAGTAACAAGGTTGAAACTTGTGAAAAAATATTGAATGTTTTAGAAACTTCTTGGATCTAATGAGTTGAGATTATTTTCAAAGATGTGACTTTGCATCACATCATACCTCCCAAAGAGTGTCTCGAAAGTGGTCCAAACTTGATTTGTATTGGTGCATGTTTCAACATGAAACAGTAATTATATAGAAATTAATAAGCATAGGAGATCAAAGGCATTTTCCATGTGGTTGAAATATTTAGATTTTTCAACTACATAATTTGGTTCAATCTTGGTTGTTGTGGCTATCTGATACAAGCGTCTACTTCTAAGTTGAAGTAGAATCTTTGGTTTCCATTCAAAATAGTTATGTGGCATAAGAATTCGGGAAGGTGGAAACTCCATTCTTTCCAATAGCTCCAATCCTCAATACTTGCAAATCGATTGTTTATGCTTCTTCTTCCTAGCTCTCGTGAGCACTCATACCATGTGAAATTGTAGTTGGAATGCACAAGTTAGATCTAGCTAGAAAAAAATGAACAAAATTTGCAAGGAAAGAAGAAAGAAAATTGATAGATAACATAATTAATGAATTCTATTCATGCAAAAATATATACATTAATTCTTTAATATATAATTATATTCATGCACAATTTTACCAATTTCAAAATCAAAATTTAAGTGGCGTTGCACCTAGGGTATAAATTTGACAGGCATGCCTACACATCACTTAAAATGTGTATTACTAGTTTCCTTTTAAAATGACCTTATATTGGTTTCCTTTTACAATTTCCATTTGAAAGATGTTTGATTTTTATTTTTATCCGAATATAAAACAATTTTTTGTTAGTTTAAGTTTTCTGTTTTGTTTTAGTAGTAATTTTGGATTGACCATAAAATATGTTTCAACCAAATAATATCATCTAATGAATGAATGAATGAGATTTTATTGCCCAAGAGATTATAAATGGCCCAGGGGACCACCAGCTGCCATGTTTTTCACCTTTTGCAATTCAATCATTTTCTTATTCAAATTGATGATGAGTTGGCCCATCCTTCTAATAGTCCCCTTGCTCAAAAGGCAATGTGAATAAACCATTGATAACATATTGTCACAATTGTCCCTGAAAAACATCCCATTCCAAAATGAAATGTTTTTACGATTTAATTCCATTTCCTCATAAGTGAAAAAAAATACACACCTCCTGTGGGATTCGAAAGTAGGTGGAGAGCATAACAACCCATTGTGTCAACCACTACTTAGTCCCACAAGGAGACTAAATGCCTCTTCAATCTTACTAATTTCAAAATCAAAATTTAATTGGAATTGCACCTAGGGTATCAATTTCGCAGGCATTCCTATGCATCATTTAAATTTTTTATTGTGGTTTTCCTTTTAAAATTCCCTTCTAATGGTTCCCTTTTAAAATTTCCCCTTTCAATATGTTTACTTTTAATTTTTATCTGAATAATAAAACATTTTTTTGTTAATTTAAGTTTTGTGTTTTGTTCTAGTCAAGTTGTTAATTTTGGCTTAACCATAAAATATGTTTCAACCAATTAATATCATCTAATGAATGAATGAATGAGATTTTAATGTCCACGAGACTAAAAATGGCCTAGGGGCCACCAACCTCCATATTTTTCACCTTTTGCAATTCAATCCTTTTCCTATTCAAATTGATGATGAGTTGTCCCATCCTTCTAATAATGCCCTCTCTAAAAATACAATGCCAAGAAACCATGGCTAACATATTGTCATAATTGTCCCTGATGTCCCTGAAAGCGTCACATTCCAAAATGAAATGTTGTTTCTGATTCCACTACCTCATAAGTGCAACAAATACACAGCCATTCTTCCCATGCTTCTTTAGGTCTTTTCCACCATCTTGTTTCACACAGAATTTGATGCAAGTTAGTTCTTAATTCTTTTCTCTCCATGAAATGTTAGCTCCAATGTACTCTTTTTGTTGGAGATCAGAAGAAAGGTTTAACTCCTCAACATAGTACTTCTTCTTTCTACCCATCTTTCCCCCATATACCCTTGCAAAACTTCTCCATAACAAAATTATTTTAACTCATTGTTATTTGTGGGAGAAGAATTGAGTTAAATATTCCATTTATGAATCCATTTATTTTATTTTCTCATACATGTTTTCTTTCTTTCACTAATTCCTTCATTGAAGACAACTCTAGGCCATCTACCTACTCCCATTTTCTCAATTATTTTTTCACATCTTATGAGACACACCATAGAAATTTCTTCGATGGGAGTTGACCATGTTTCACTCATATGTTTTATTTTACTTTAAATGGATCAAATATATTCAACGGTGTTCATTCCCATTGTCAAACTAGCCAATGATTTGGTGCAATTATGTATAACAATTATTTATGTAATTTCAAAGATTTTACATAATATCATGTTAAACCATTCTTGAAAATTTTTGGAGTATCTTGGTTAAACAATCAATGTTATCTTTCGATGTGATAAGTTGGAATGAAGGAGGACTTTATAAATAACAAACCAAGCTTGAAACCACTTTTAAATAGAAATTTGGGACGATTCTAACATTTCAAGCAATAATAATATGGAGGGCATGCATTTTGAAGAAATTCATAATCTTCTAACAAGGAATAATAACAAATCTCTCTTGCAAACAAGTTAACATGTATAAGGATCAAACCTAGTTGTGTTTAGAATTATGCATGTATCTAATGCATCATAGTCTTGGTAACCATACATTTGTGATTTTTAGGTCCAACTACAAAATAGATTTGTTTTATAATCAAACTAATAAATAGACCTATTAAAAGGAAAATAATGTTTTATATACAACACCAAAGGTCCATGGGTGTGGAGATCTCGTGTGAGTCTCAAACTTTAAGCTTCTAGCTTCAATGTTCATGCATTAGGCTTAAGTTTGTAAAATACAATATTACATGTTGTGAGTGAAGATGGAGATGAGGTTTTCTAGAAATTCCAAGGATCGATTATGGATGATTCTATGCTTATCTTTAAGTTTTAGCACTGTTTTTCATGCATTCTAAGTTTATCTTGAAATCTTAGGGGCATTCTATGCTTCTCTTGAAGTCTTAGAACTATTGGGGAATTCTATGCTTAGCTTGAAGTCTCATCTTAAAGTACTAGTATTGTAGTTGTCTCATATTGAGATATTTGTCTTCGGATCACTAATTTATTTTGTTTTCTACAATTTTATTTGAAATTGGTAAATTTTTAAGTAAATTTGTAGATGTTATTTGATATAATTTGATTTTCTGATGTAATTTTTTTTTATTTTGGAAATAATATAATTCAAAAAAAATAAACAAAAAGAAAATCACCATTAAATTGAAGTTTTGAACATTTTGGCAAGCGTAATTAATGATGTGAAAATTTGGCAACCATGGTTACTGCAAAATATGATATATACAAATAAACACCCATCAAATTTAACCCATAATGATACCTCCCTCATGGAAAATGGAATATGTATGTGTTTTAGACCGAACACACACATCCATATATGATAGTAACACTTAAACAACAAAGAAAGTGTTGTACTAACACTTTACACTTTGGAATTTTTACAGGAATCTGATGTTTGGGGAAATATAGTGTCATGTAGTCCTCATAATACATATTGGTGACCAATAACTGTGCCATTGGAATCAGAGAGTGTATATTTCAAGGGAGAGGGTGTATGGTTACATACATGACTGGATACTATCGGATGACATGATTCATTGGTTGCACACTCTACTCAAAGTACTCTACTTCGAGGCAAAATTTATTTCTTAGGATATATTTTATTAAATGTGGTTAGGCATATACTATCTATCGTTAGATTTATAACCCAAAAAAATGATACTCGCCCTACTTTATGTATGTCACGGGTAGAAGATTCGGGATGACGATAATTTTCTAGCCAAGGGTATTGGTGAATATGGTCTTTCAATGATACATTTCCCACCTAAACGTCCTACAAATGCACTTAGAGGAAGGAGTGGGTTTTTGTGACACAGCTGAGTCTCTTTGATGTGAGGAAGAATTGGGGCTTATGAGACACATAGGTGTATATTCTATAAATCATAACCAGAAAATAAGGCATGCCAACTTTGGCCGGGGGCGGACCATCTTACCCTGAGGTGGTCGACATAAAATTTACAACTCACTATTATCTTTCATCACCACCATCCAGGTGTGGGTTTTTCGTTGTTTGTAATATGGGGGAATCTAGAGAATTTTTTTTTGGTGGGGACACATGGAAAACATGGCATGTATCTCTTCTCTCTGGAGACGTTGAATGATATCACAATTTCTCGCAGAAAATGAAGCTCTTTTGCGAAAAACATCCATTCCTCTTTCTTCAAATTTTATTCCTCTATGTCATAGGGAGGTCTAATATTTGTTGTAGGGGGGTGATTTTCCCCTGCTTGGTGACCGACCTCGGGTCACTCAATCCATAAAAAACAGAAAGGCTCTCAAAGTGGTTTCATAGGACTAGTCACTTACCCTCAGGGCAGAATCTTTTTTAGATAGTTTGGATGGTTTTAAACACAGGGATTTGGTGGGATGGTGGCAACACATGAGAATGAATGGTGAGTAGATCAAGTCTTGGTAGAAACTCGTTGGTTTCTAGTTTTAAAATACCGCTCGAAATTTAGCATCCTATCTAATGGGTGGATTTGTTTCCATTCCTCTGCCCTGAAGACATAGAGCTTATTATGGCCTCCCCTTGGGTCAAGGGTAGGGGATTCCTCATTATATATAAATGGTGTGCCGGTTTTGACCCCTTCAAGGAAATTTCACAATGAAATCTGGTTTGGGAAAACTACCTTGGTTGCCACTATAACTCTGGAATGAGGTGGCAATTGGAGATATTGCTAATCGCATCAGAAAAATATTGTTTAATTGGGATGAGGGCGGTTTCAGTCAAATAGACAAGAGGATGGTGTGGGTTCTAGTAGAAGTAGAATTTGGGAATGGTTTAATGGCAGACCTAGAGATTCGATGGGGGGGATTCCTCCATCAAATTAGACAACAATTATTGGGGGATTCCCTTTTGATGCTTGTTGTGCCACGAGACAGGCCACCTAAAACATGTTTTCCATCAGAGGTTTGCCACTCAAGGGACCGAGGGATTTTCGAAAAATGTTGTGATGGGTTCAGGAGCGGAAACTCCAAATATTTAGGTGCGGATGCACGCTATGGCTATAGTTAACCCTAAATTTCCAAAAAAAATTGCTCAGAAATATTTACAATTTGAAAATTCATATAAAGTTTCGCATTATAAAGTTTCGAATTGCCCATTTGATATAATCCCCAAGGAGAATTTTTATTCGTTATTGTCTTCCCATGGACCTTTAGATTCCTCTGGGGAGGATAAAAATGAGTTTAGACCTTTGCCCAATCATCAGGTGCTCAGAAAAAATGCTCAAAAATTAAATTTATCGGAATGGTGTGGAACCTGAATGATCATGTAGATATCATCATTCTGAATCCGGTGCAACTCGTTTCGCGGAAAACTAACATTGTTTGCTCACTGAAACAAGTTCTATTCTTTTTCCCAAACAAACAATTTTTTCAAAAAATGCCAGTTGATTGGGAAAATTTTGGGCCAATGGCAAGCTGCCATGCGGCCTCTTCTAATTGGTCGAAAGTCAAATTTTTTTGGCCTACCATTGCTTGACATGTGGCATGCACTGGATGGTGTTGTGGGGCAAAAATTTTATTGTTTGGAAGATGGCCAACCACATGTTGCCACATGGCCCAACCAGAGGACGCCATGTGGCAGCGCAGGGGCCACCAAAATTTTGGTTAAGTCTTAATTATCCTCCACATGAGTCAATACCACACCTCACAACCAACAGTGTAGTTCTCTAGCCAGACAGGTTATATGTTGGGTCTTCTTAACCAATGACCTAAACCACCATTTAAAGTTTAATTGGCGAGATTAATGAGATAAGGGGTCGGGCTAAGGTCTAGCCCCTGGCCACCCCAGTGCCACGAGACCGCGGGTGAAGGGCTGGGGGCTAGGCCTTATCCCAACCCCATTGCCCTAACTGTAATCACCACCTTGTGACCAGTCGTGGAACTGTCAGTTGTGATTGTCGGTATAGACCGCTGCCCACACCACCACCGTAACCGCCCATGTGACGGGTTTCATTGACTGCTACAGTGACCTCCAGTACTTAAACTATCACAATTTTAATTAAAAAAAATTAATTCGATCGTCATTCAATATGATTTGAAATTCGGCCTTTAAGCCTTGGCATGTAAATTAACGGACCCACAATTTGTGCCAAAAATCAACGAATTTTATCCTCCCTTAGAAGAATTCAGGGCGAAATTGTAGGAGGGTTCCAGATTTTGGGGAATTTGTAGTGTGACTAGCAGCAAAGCTAGGGGAATGCATAACTTCTTCAGTTTTTGACCAATTTTGGAGCAAAAAGAGGCTAGACAGGCATTTTTGATAGCTCTGAAGTTGATGGAGTAGGTATTGAAGCTGTTGGAGCAAGTATTGAAGCCATTTGAGCATTTTAAATGTATGCAATCACCATTTTATGAGCATAATGATAGAGGGCCAAGCCATTGGAAGCTAGACCAAGGAGACGTAACCCAAGAGGGGTGAACTCCTTCATCAATTATTGTGTTGTGGTTATTTTTATGGTGTATTTGTCCGATGTTTCTGCTATTTCAGAGTTTAAATTCATGTTTTATGTGTGTAATAATTTAAAATAAAGGCTCATAAAATTCAATTTTTAACACTTACAATTTATACAACCTCAAGCACATTTAAATTAAGATCTTATACAGATCAATTTTGGTATCAGAGCATAGTTTTTCGTTGCTACTGTGAGGATTTAATTGTTTGCAAGTGTATGTGATGCTTACAAGGTTAAAGCTCAAGAGAGGAGAAGGAAATATTATTGTTGCAAGTCCTCAAGTTAGGTCAAGGACAAGGAGAGAAAATTTGCCAGAATCTCCACCACAAATTCTTCCTCAAATTGCAGTTAAAGTTCAGCAAGTATGCCACATGAAGGAGAAGCTAAAAATATGTCAAATGATAAAAAAGCCTTTAGGAAAGCATTCTTTCATATGACAATAATGGTGAAAGTTCTCTATGAAGAGATAAGCACAAGGATGCAAGGTGAGAGCTCCAATTTTCCAAAGGGATATAAGTCTTCAAAAGGAGAAGAAGGAGATGGATACAAGCCTCCAAAATATAAGGGGAATGGTGAAAACCCACCTTTGACACCATAATTATCCTCACCATCATCTTCTTCCACAACAAGCCCTTCACACACACTTCCACATTCTCCAAAAGGTCATGGTAAAATTCCATTTTTGAAGCTTGACATTAAGTTTTATTTGAATATGTATGATCAGGACGTAGATGCTAAAATATTAGACAATTGGATAAATCATCTTGAAGTGTATTGCAGGATACAAAGAATTAAGGATGATGACACTAAGATTCAGCTTGCTTCATTGAGATTAGAAAGTGAAGTCAAAACTCAAGAGGACATGAAGAAACATGGTAAGGTCTTAACCTCTTTGAATGATTTTATTTTTGCCTTAAGGAGACAATTTTATCCATTAGCATGCATGCAAAAGGATATAATGCACTAGCAAAACTTTAGGCAAGGTAAAGGACAAAGTGTGTTAATCTATACTTAAGATTTTAGGAGAAGAACACTAATTTTGGGTGTAGATTTGATATCTCAAGAAACTTTGTTAAATTACATTGGAGGTTTGCATAGTTACCTAAGACATACTATTCTCATGTTTAATCCTTAAAATTTAGATGAAGTATGTGTACAGGCCACACATCTAGAGGCGAGAGGTAAACATGCTTCAGATGGGACAACTAAGGATACCTTTGATTTTGAAGAGAAAGGAAAGGGTAAGTTCAAGGGTAAAGGTCAGAAGAATTAATCCATAAAGATGGAGAAAGAAAAACCCGCATGCAAACATTTTTCCAAATATGGGCATGATGAAGATCATTTTTGGAAACTTCATCCAGGGATGAGACCTAGCAAGCTTAAAAACAAGGAGAAGGAGAAGACAGTTGCAAAAAGAACACATGATTTAGGTTTTGATTTCGAAGATGAAACAAATATCATCGCAATGGGCTTGAAAGGTAAGGACATTGCAAGTACTAATTCTTCAAGTTGTCTCAATAGTACTCAAGATGATGAAACAAGAGTTGAGACTTTCCATGTTAGAGTTATTTCAAAGCATGCCAATATTGACACCCTATTTGATAGTGGTTCACAAGAAAACCTTATTTCTGAAGACTTAGTCAAGAAGTTGAATTTAGAAACCATTCCTAATCCAAGAACTTATCCTTTAGCTTGGATATGTAAGAATGCAAATTTGCAAGTGACGAGGAAGTGCATACTTAGATTTGAAATCACTGCAAACTTTCTTGATGAAGTTGAACTTGATGTTGTTCCGCTTGATATTTCTGGTATTATTTTGGGTAGCCAATTATGATAGGGGAGAAATATTTCATTGCCATGAGAATAAGTATCACTTGTTCAAGAATGGTATTGAGTACATTATTAGAGTGCATAGTAAGAAGACGAGTTTGTCTCTTATTCATGCTGGAAAAATGAAGACAAATGTGAATGCTAGTCAAAATTTTGCTTTGTTAATGTTCAAGCATCAAGATGTTGTGAATGAGGCCTTTCAAGGTGATGTGTCAAATGAAAATTCAATTTCATTGAGGTTTCTAATGTTTGTGATAAGATGTTTCAAGAGTATAACATGTTTCCTCCAAAAAGAGGTCAACAAGATGAGAAAAAGTGTAGGAACATACATCATTGTTGAGCAATGATGTGAACAAGATGTGAGTGGAAGAGAGTGCAAAGGTCAAAGAGCAAGTGCCAAAGCAATTTGACAAAGAGGGCATTGGGTGAAAAATTCATTCAGGTGGGTTTCACATTGTATTGTCTTTGAAATGGAATGTTGCATGGCGATGGCAATCACATTTGGCAAAGAGTCGAGCCAAGCACAAAGCAAGACAAGCTAAGCATCGTCATGTCGACAATGTTCAAGGTGAGAATAATTTCAACTTGATTAAGTTTCCTTTGATTGATGACCGAGGAGGAAACATGTTTGTTTCTTCAAGGAAAGTTTGTTTTTATGCAAATTCTGAGAAATTGCAGCAAGATGGTATCTACAACATCAAGACATGGTCTCTAGAATCAAGGAAAAATATCAACTTTCATGAAAAGCTCAAATTGTTGAATTCAGGTAAATTACAGTGGATTGAGACTAGAAGGGTGAGGGGGTTGTACTCTCATCGAAATTTTTCAGTAATAAAAGATATTTTTGGGTCCAAAAGCTTCCAGTGGGGAGGAGTAATCAGGTGCTCAAAAATTAAAGTTGTTGGAATGGTGTGGAACCTAAATGATCATGTAGATCTCATCGTTATGAATCTTGGCAACTCATTTCACAGAAAACTGACACTGTATGCTCCCAGAAACGAGTTCTATTTGTTTTCCCAAATAGATTTTTTTTCAAAAAAATGACAACTGACTGGGAAAATTTTGGTCCAGTGGCAGGCTACCACGTGGCCTCTTCTGATTGGTCGAAAGTAAAAAAAAATGGGCCTACCACTTCCTGACACATGGCAGGCCCTGGATGGTGGTGTGTGGGTTAATTTCTATTGGTTGGAAGATGGCCAACCACATGTTTCCATGTGGCCTAATTGAAGGCCGCCATGTGGCATCATGGGGGCCACCAAAATTTTGGTTAAGCCTGAATTAGCCTCTGCAAAAGTCGATACCGCGACCTCACAACCAATAGTGCAGCGCTCTAACCAATTGGTCCATATGTTGGGTATTGTTAAATAACGACCCAAACCACCATTTAAAGTTTAATCGGCGAGAGTAATGAGGTAAGGGGTTGGGCTAAGGCCTAGCCCCTGGCCACCCCAGCACCACGAGACCACAAGCGGAGGGTCGGGGGCTAGGCCCTAGCCCAACCCCATAGCTCTAACCCTAACCGTTGCCTTGTGACTAGTCGGGGAACTGTCAGCTGTGACTGCCGGTATAGACCATCGCCCACACTACCATCGTAACCACCCATGTGATAGGTTCCGTCGACTACTATGCTGATCGTTGATACTCAAACCACCAAAATTTTAATTAAAAAAAATGAATTCGACTGTCATTCAAAATGGTTTAAAATTCGCCCTTTAGGCCTTGCCATGCAAATAAAGTGACCCAAAATTTACACCGAAAAAATTGCAAATTTTTTGCTCCATTAGCGGAATCCATGGCGAAATTGTAGGACGGTTCCGAATTTTGGGGAATTTGTAGTGCAACTAGCAGCAAAGCTAGGGGAATGCATAAATTCTTCAATTTTTTACCAATTTGGGAGCAGAAAAAGGCTAGACGGGCATTTTTGATAGCTTTGAAGCTGTTGGAGCAGGTATTGAATCCATTTGAGCACTTTAAATGTATGTAATCACCATTTTATGAGAATATTGATATAAGGCCAAGCCATTGGAAGCTAGACCAAAGAGATGTAGCACAATAGGGGTGAAATCCTTCATCACTTGTCATGTTGTGGTTACTTTTATGGTGTATTTATCTTCTATTTCTTCTATTTCAGAGTTTAAATTCATGCTTTATGTGTTTAAGAATTTAACATAAAGGCTCATAAAACTCAATTTTTAACACTTGAAATTTATAAAACCTCAAGCGCATTTACATTAAGATCTTATACAGATCACCCAATCACAACAATAAGGAGGGGCCTGTGATTCTATGGCACGGATAGCCTTCTAAGAGCCCTATACCAATGACTTATGTGGCAGTCGATAGTGATCCTATCTCACTTGATAAGAAATTTAAGGCTTTATCTTAGTCCTCATCTTTTGAGATGGAACCCCTGGAGATTAGAAGGTCTTTTTTCAAGACGGGAAGGGGAAGGAAAAGGAAATTCCTTTGTGGAATGGCATATAAAGGAAGAAAAGGGCCACTAAATACTAGAAAATATCATTCTGTAATCAAGCAGAACCTTTCTTACTTGATTCGGGTGAATCTTCTGTGGGTGGAAAACTGGAATATTTAGAAAATATATGTGGGAGAGATATGAGTGATGACACCTTCAATTCTCAGGTCTTTAGAGGGGATTAACCCATCTTCTAGGTACCCCCACGAATATCATGTCGCTAAACATTCAAGGCTTGGGTGCGGCCCACAAAGCTATAGCATTCAAAGGACTGGTCTGGATTCATAATCCTATAATCATTCTACTTCAACAAACTATGTACCCTCATGAGAACACTTGGTTTGTTATGCTTTCTGTCTACCTAGACTATTTTGTTTGTGCATCGGATTCCATGGGTCATTCTAGTGGCCTGGGAGTGATATGGAATCCTAAATGCATTTCTTTACAAGCCTTCTTTATTGATGCAAACATTCTCCTATCCAGGCATTTCTCGAGATCACCTCAAAGGTTATGTATTATAAAATTATATGCTCCATATGTGGGTAGGAATTATTTTTTGGAAAAATATGGAGTTTATGGTATTTTGGGTTTTAAATCCATTATAATGTTTGTGGATCTCAACTTGACAGTGGGAAGACATTAAATTTGGGGAACAAAGGCCATAGAGGATCCATTATCCAAGTTTTTCTTGGATATGATGGAATATTTTGCTCTGTGTGATATTGTCCCTGAAGCTATTTCTCCCACCTTGCAGACCAGATGTACCAGAAAGGATAGCATATCTAAGCGATTGGATCGCTTTATCATTATCATGTCTTTGGTTGGGATTTTTTCAGGGGTTCTGTCTAAGGTTATTCCCTCTTTTGTCTCAGATCATCAGTCGATTCTTCTGTCAGGGGAGAGATGGGAAAATAAGAGAAATTACCCATTTAAATTTAACTCTAGATGGCTCCTAAATGTGGATTTTGCTGCTATGGTGGCAGATGTTTGGAGGCGCCCTATTGTACCTTCACCATGTGACCAAATGGGGACTACCTATGGAAAAATGAGGGCCCTCAAAAAGGAAGCCTGAATATGGATAAAGGGGAAAAAGGAAGCAAAAAAAATTCATTATTAGACATTGACATTACCCTGAGGTATTTTAACGATCTTGAGGACCCATTATTTTTCTCTGGCCACTATAAGGGGGAAAACTTGGAACTGGAAGGGGATAAGAATAGGTTATTTCTGGCACATGAATCAGAATGGCGATTGAAGAGTTGTGCTTTGTGGGTCGTGGTCAGGGATAAAAATACCAAATATTTTCATATGTGTTCCAATTACATGAAACAAAGAAATTCGATTAGAGGCATCAAGGATGCAAATGGCCACCTAATACAAGATAAATAGGGTATCGAACAAGAGGCTTTTAGACACTCCAGAAGTTAATACGAATCACATGAACAGGTTTGTGCTTAACAATTGGAGATCATATGGGATATTCCTCTCATGTTTAATAGGAGGAAAGTGAGTTTTTGGGTAGTTCATTTTATATTGAAGAGATTATTGAAGTTCTTAAGTCTTGTGCAAAAGAGAAAAGCCCCGACCCAGATGGCGGGAGGTGGAACTTTTCCTCCACTTCCAAGAGTTAATGTTACCTGATATATTAGCAGTTGCAGAGGAATCTCAAACTACTCATCACATCTTTGGGGCTATGATTGCTACTTGCATAGCATTAATTCCAAAGAAGAAGCACCTAGAAAATTTTATAGACTATAGGCCTATATTGCTTTGTAATGCCATTTACAAATCTATATCCACATTGATTTCCACAAGGATTAAGAAGACCTTATCCACTTATATCTCCCCTAAAAAAATTGGGTTCTTGGATGGAAGAAAGATATAGGATTCCATAGGAATAGGTCAGGAATGTCTACATTCCATGAAGACTCAGAAAAATAAGGCATGT
Source organism: Pinus albicaulis (assembly GCA_034641835.2). Taxonomy (NCBI): domain Eukaryota; kingdom Viridiplantae; phylum Streptophyta; class Pinopsida; order Pinales; family Pinaceae; genus Pinus; species Pinus albicaulis. The sequence goes on along the minus strand of CM076572.1, from coordinate 65,858,007 downwards.
TTACTCAAGGTGGACTTGATAAAATCATATGATTGCATTGATTGGGAATTTTTCAAAATGGTCCTACATAAAGTGGGAATTTCTCAAAAAAATATTGGATGGATTATGGCATGTATTCAGTCTACAAACTCCATAGTGATTATCAATGGTTTACCGACAAATTTCTTTAAGGATTTCAGGGGACTTTAGCAAGGGTGTGTTTTATCGCCTCTAATTTTACTTCTAGTCATGGGCTGCATAAGCCACAAGTTGGGTGTGGAAAGGGACAGGGGAAGAATCAAGGGTGTGAAGGTTTCAAGGAATTTGCATATAACTAATCTGATGTTTTTAGATGATCTATTATTTGGTGGTATGAACAATCTTTAGGAATGGGGGGAAATCCACCAGATCATCAAGACTTTTAATGAGGCATCGGGTCTTTACATGAGTAAATCAAAATCACTTTTGATCACTTGTGATATAGAGGATCCCTGGTGTAGGGAGATTTGTAAATATTTTGGGGTCACTGCGGTACAATTAGAAGAGGGGATCACATATCTTGGTTTTCTCCTTAATCCCATTAAATATGGTAATAAAGAATGGGAATGGCTCATTTTTAGATTTACTACGAAATTGTTTGGGTGGTCTCACAATTGGTTAACAATTGGGGGAAGATTGACTCTCATCAAATATTTTCTTCAAAAAATCTATGTTTTTTGGATGTAGTTATTTATGCTACCTATGGAGATCTATCACAAGATAGATGATATTATTGTGACATTCATTTGGTCGAGGCCCAAAATGAAGAAAAAGTTTCATCTGGTTCAATGGAAATCCATAGCTAGGTTAATCGAAGAGGGGGGTTGGAGAATTCTGGACACCCACAATTTTAACAAGGCTTTGATCATCAAGAACATGTGGAGGGTGTTGGAAATACTGAGAGGGGGGGTGAATCAGTATTCCTTTCAATTAGTATTATTATTAATCTTTCAGAGCACTAGTTAATCTTCAATTATTATCAGTGTTTTTACAATGATGGCAGTAAACAAAAGGAACACAAATGCACACAGTTTTTAAGGTGGAAACCCCCTCCGGGAAAAAAACCACCTAAATTTGTTTCTAATAATTCTTTAATATTCAACTCCAATTGAAAAGAAAGCTCCAACTCCCTAGAATCTAGAAAATAATTCTTCTCTAGCTCCCACTGGATGAATGCTCCAACACCCAAGATTCTTCAGTAGACAACTGAACGGATGCCCCAACACCCAATGAGCTACAACTCACCCTAGCACCACCCTACCACCCTGAAGTTTTCACAAGCTTGAACCTGTTGGTGACTTCATGCACCAGCCTAGCACCACCCTACCACCCTATAAAAGAATAAAAGAAGAATGGACTCTCGTACCAGGGAAAATGGTCCACTTTAAAATGAAATGGAATGATGTAGAAGAAGAAGACACACTAGAACATAACCCCAACTATGACACAACCACCTAATGATGATCCTAGACCTCCCGACACTGCCTCTTCAATTCTTGGCAGATAGACACTTGTACAAATTTTACAAAGATGCTTTTACAATGACTCAATGATACCTTTACAATGACTATATGCAGTGCTACCCACTTGAAGACTTCATGTGGTGAACTTCTTATTGTTGTTCTGCCCCTTGATTGTTGCTCTTGTCATGTTACCCTTTCTCACTCTTCAGAACATTAGATCATGCATTGAGTCTTATCTTGATGAATATATAATACATACAAAAATTCTTCTAGGAAATACCCATGACATGATAATAGCAAAACTTACCTCATCCTGCAGGGCATATGTCAGTGCTAAGCAAAAAAAAAAAAAATAGAATACAAATAACCTAATGAAATTAAGATATTAACATGCATATATGGAATGTACTTACCTGGAGCTTACCTCTGCTGCATCATTTTGCTCCACCTTGCTTTGCTTTTCTTCCCTAGAAAGTCAGGTCTTTTGTAGCACTTGACAAGACATGATCTAGCTTGTTCTTGCCTTCTAGGAGCTCGATATTGAATCTGATGTATCTCTGTGATTTCAGATCCCCAATATGTGATTTTAGGTCTTGTATTATTCCTCGAAGCCTTATTTCCAATGCAATAGGTATGACCCAATTTGGATTCTTCAAGGCAAAGTTATGCCCAATCTCTCACAATGACATAATTATGGATTATTTCAGTAGAGAGAACTTATACGGCATTCCACGTGTCATTGTTTCCTCCTTCGACTCTAAAATTGATACATAGAAAACTAAAGTCTGTGTACTATTTGCCACTTTTTACATAATTCCAATCCAATGCACAGAGAGAGAGATATGATGATTTTACCAAGGTCACCTCTTTGAGATGAAATTCAAGAGCCTGCAAAAACCCTTGCTTCCAAAGATCATATCTCCGAAAATATTGTGAACCATCATCTGAAATTTTTAAATGAGCTTCCTCAAGATTTCAGATTTGCATGGTAAAAATTTCAGGTCCTGAACCTTCGTAGAAAAAAAGTTATAGAGAAAATTCCCTGATGACCTGTTTCAAGTAACGAAATCTCTACATGAGGAGGATATGAGGATCACAATTTATATAAATTCTTGGGCTAAGAGGGTCTTCAACAACTGAATGTGGGAGGGATTTTATGAGCTTAAAATTTATTAATTATTGACTTTTCAATGACCGCAACAAATGATTAGTGTCATTCCATGATCTGAAAATGGAACTATTTGTAATGCTATGCAAAGTATCCATTTCCATGTAATTTATTGTGCAATGTGTTCTCCATGACTTGCAAGTTAAAAAAAGTAGTTTTGGTAATGTTTCTGAGTTTATGTGTGAGGATTTGTTAATTAAAATTACTGTTTAACATATCATAGCAAAAATACACAACAATTAAAATTCACCATAACATAACACAGCAATATGTTGAGGCAGTTCACCCCTCCTGGGCTACATTTGTCGGTCCAAGGCTCCCCAATGGTATGTCCTTGCTCTATTAAATTTATCAAAATGGTTACACAATGAAACATATGCCTAAACAGTAAAAACCAACTGTAAATTCCACTTCAAAAGATATAAAATAGCTATAAATGGCTTTCGTTTCACCTTAAACAGTGAAATATAACCCAAAACAGTGCCTCCTCCATGATGGCCCTGGTGGCTCCTTCCTCTTCCCTGAAGAAAAATGTGTTGTCGATCACCTCTGTTCGCTTCGAAACCTATTCCAAACTCTCTAGAAGGTAGAATAGACCCAAAATTAACTAAAATTTCATCTTGTTTGGTCAAAAATTGAGAAAGTTGTGACTTCTGCAACAAAAATTCCCAATGTCCCCCAAAACCCCACTAAAAGTGGGAGAACTTCAGTTAACTCCACCAGAATGGAAAATCCCACCGGATTTGGTGGCATGCTCCATAGAAGATGGAAATGGCTAGGGGTTAGGTTTAATGCTAGGCAGAAGTGGTCACATGTTCGTTCCGCCCAAACCGCAACATTTGTCATTACCCAAACCGTAGCTTTTAATATCCGCATGGTAGTCACATTATGTGGCTCCAACCGTCGTCGTAACCGCTGGGCAGTTAGCTCTTGGGCACCGAGGCATGGTTGTTTGGAGTATGGTTCTAGCCCTTAGGGGCTTATCCCTTTTTTCCGTCGTTTAAAATTGTTTTAAGTGTCAGGTTCATCGCTCGTGGTCATATCGAAACAGGGGCAGGCCCTAAGGGGCTGGTCCCCAAATTTCTCCGCCTACCATGACGACCCGACTATTGGTTCAGCTCCACTCGATTCATTCAACAATATGCCTTAGATGGGCCGGTCAGGTCGGCCCTCCCCAAACTTTCGGGTCAGGGTTCGAATCCCTTAAACTCAAATTTTTGCCAATACTTCCCAACACTCGACCTAGGGCCATGTGGCAGCCTCCAGGCAGGCCACGTGGCACCCTATGATAGGCCTTCCAAAACATTAAAAAAATAACTTTTTTCCTATATATTTTTTTTATAAAAATGTCATAGTCATTTAAGTCAAAAAGTCATGTTTTGGAGTTCATTAAACAATTTCAAACCTCAATAACTTTCACATACGACCTCGGTTTTGAAAACCGTTCGCGGCGCCAGAATTGCAGCAACGAGGCCTTTTTGGTCGTTCAGATTGCAACCATTTCTGAGAACTTCTATTTTTGAGAAATTTTTAAACTTGGACATGATCACCTGATCATGCCACAATCCCATGGGGTTTTAGCACACTAACTGGGGTTACTAACTTCAAACATGTGTATCTCTCAAACCGTGAAGAATTACGTGGTGAGCCATATATCAATGGAAACATATAAAAAAGTAGAAACCATAAAAAATATCCCTGACTTGTAATATAGTAATTTGGAAGGTCATAATTCCCATGCAAGATCAGGGTAGTCCCTGGTGCTACTTGGGTTGACATCAATGAAAACCACTTATCAACAGAGGGAGACACTGGAAAATGGTATTTGGGGCCACATAATTAGGTACAAGTATATTAATGGATAATCATTCATGACTTGGATCAGGAAGGGGGCTTAGAGGACCTCAAGATCCTGCTACTTTTGGAGAGGTATGACAAAAAATTGCCAATGGATGATTGGGTTCCTAAGATGAGAGCTTGAAGATGGTAGATCAGTGAAATTTGGATTAGATGCACTGAAGGGATTTAATGGTAACCACTCATTATCATTCAATCTTCTTAGCACCCTCCTTAATAAGGACATTCAATATTTTTCTCAAATCAATAGCAAAAAAAATCAATTGATATTCCAACAATCATGGCTTAAGGCAGTAGAGCTTGGATTACATGGTAACTTGGCTATCGAATGGGATGATTATCTCACCAATCTATTCAATGCAGTTATTTCCATTGGCAAGGGTGAACACAGAGGTGCATTAAAGAAAGGACAACCGAAAGTAAATGATATTTACAACATACTCTCTTTGATCAAGAGAGATTTTGACTACAAAATATGGTTTCAAGCTACATGGAAATAAAAGATTCCTCTAAATCTCATATGTTTTGGATGGTTTTCCATACATAATAGAGTGCTCACTTCGGATAAATTACAACGCAGGGGATTTCAAGGCCCTGGAATTTACCTATGTGTAGGAAACATAATGAGGATATTGACCATCTTTGTTGTGTTTTCCTTTTGCTATGGAGGTGTGGGTATGATTTTTGGACTCTCTACATGATGTCTATTTGAAAACTTGAAGGTTTTATGACATGTGAAAGTAAAAACTTATCTCTTTTAGGAACTTAATAAATTTTCAAAAGCACATAAATTAATGGTTTTTAACTCAATTTGCATCATAAAACAGAGACAATAATACCATACACAGTAACACAAGACAGAAAAATGATGAAGGAGTTCAACCCACTTGGGTTACATCTCCTGGTCCAGCTTCCAATGTTGGGCATCTTTCATTAAGTGCTCAAATTTTTGATTACATGCATTTATAGTGTTTAGAATGCAAAAATAATGTCTCCAATGGCTCTAGAATAGTCAAAAATGCCAAGTTGGGCTCTTATTAGGCTCAATTTGGTAAAAAACTAAATAGTTTGTGCTCTAGAAAAGTTTTACTTCTAACTGCTCTACAAACTGCACTCCCCTACTAATTGTTCCGCCTTTTCCAGAACCGCCAAGCGACAACTTCACCCAGCGCTGATGAGATTCACGTTGAATTGGGTGTAATTTTTCGATCTATTTAATTTCCCAATGACCCCTTCGGGCGGGAAAATTGGGAGATGTGGGCCATTCTCCCTGCGTTGTGCCACAAACCCCGCACCGACCATTTAATCTGCGCTCGTTACTCCGTGCTCCCGCGTTGTGGTTAGGTTTGTGGTACCGGGGCTTTGGGTTAGTGTTAATCCCAAGCCCTCGGCTCCCTTCCACTTGTGGTTCTGTGGGTGGTAAGGTGTAAATAGAATTGCACTCCATAGAGTGTTAAGAACCACCCACAGTGCTACGGTAGAGCGATGCACTCTCTTTCCACCAGTATTGTGTCCGATCTCCACAAAGGCCAGTTAGGGCCATAAAAAAAATTTGCACAAACTTTGGGAGGCCACGTGGTTGCTTATCATTGGCCTATGTGGTTCCCATTCATAGGATCACTAAAATAAACCAACCAATCAAAACTCAACCAATTCAAACCAATCAAAAATTGACATTTCAAGCCAATCCGATGAGGCCACTTGGAAGCCTTCCATTGGCCGAGAGGTACAGTCAACTTACCCAGTCACCCTACCCAGTCATCGTATGGACAACCCAGTCAGGAGTCTTGCATCCAACTTGCAAATTTGTTCAGTTGTTTAGGAAAATGATCAGAATGTTATATCAGGAGCATACGATATCAGTTTTGACTGATTCAAGTTGTATTGGATTCAGGCCAAAGAGATCTATGTTTTAGCACTAGTTTTGAGCACTTTTAAACACTTTGAATTTTGAGCACTTTACTAATAAACTAGATCATTCCTCCCAAATAGAGCTTTTGGGTCTCCAAATATCATTTTCAATCAAAAAAGAGGTGAGGGTATAGCTCCCTCACCCGTCCAATCTCAATCCATTTGGATTCTCTTGGATTTGTACCTTTGAGCCCCACACGAAGGTACTCCACGTTCCCTCATTTTGAAGCTCTTGTTTTCCTATCAAGGATGGTGTCTTGTTGCAATTCTTCAAGATATTCAGGAGAGAAATATTCAATGGAAGGAATATGAACATTCTCTCCTTGATCTTCAATCAAAAGAAGCTCATATAATCTCAAATTTTAAACATTAACAACTGAATATATTTGCATATATGGAGGCAAATCTAATTGGAAGGAATTATTACCAAAATTTTCTAAAATCTTGAATGGACCATATATGATTGGTTTAAGTTTTTTACCTTCTTCTTGGAGTCTTTCCTTTCTAATGTGAAGCCAAACTTCATCTCCCACTTGAAAACTTTGATCAACACGATGTTTATCATGTCTTGTCTTGTACTTGGCTTGACTCTTTTCCAACTATTCTTGAACCATCTGATGCACCAATTGAACTTGTTCAATGAATCGATTGGCCTTATATATGTCACTATGTCCATCAACAGAAACAGCTTTCCCAAAGATAAAATCTAGAGGAGATTTTAGTAAGTATCCCAAGCATGCCTCAAATGGAGATGTTTGAGTCGATGAATGCTTGGCCCGGTTGTAAGAATGTTGAATGTAGTGCAAATGTTCATCCCACAATTTAGGATGCTTGCAACAACAACCGCAAAGATGTATTATCATTTTGTTCACCACTTTTGTTTGGTCATTGGTTTTTGGATGGAATGTTGTGCTCTTTTTCAATTTGGTGTCCATGAGTCCCCATAAACTTGACCAAAATTTCCCGACAAATCAGGAATCTCGATCAGAAATAATGGATATGGGCAACGCAAAATACACCCATACATTTTGAAAGAACAACTATGTAGTTTGTTCAGCTGTAACTTGCTTCTTACAAGGCATCAAAATACACATTTTTCTAAAATGATCCACAAGTACATAAAGATAATCATGACCTTTCCTAGACTTAGGTATCCCTCCCACAAAATCCATAGAAACACTTTCGCAAGGACGGGAAGGAACATGAAGTGGAGTATACAATCCGAAATTTCTATTGTTAGGCTTAATGATAGCACATAAAGAACATCCTATTACATATCGTGACACATTTTCATTCATACGAGACCAGTAAAAATACCTTTGTAATTGTGCCATTGGCTTGCCTACACCAAAGTGACCAGCACTAAGAGAAGTATGTGCTTCCCTTATGATGTTGACTCTTTCTCCCTGTGGAATACATAGCTTCCAAAGATTATACAACAATTTATCATGCACGTGATAATCTAATTCCTCTACTTGGTTACCTTGACACAAAATTGCATATACATCCTTAAAATCAGCATATAAAGCATATTGCTCAACATATCTCTCATGCATGATATAACTATGCTTAATAATAATGGAGGCACTAACAATTGGCCTAGATAGCATATCAACAACTTTTTTATAGATACATTTCTTATACCTTATCACCAAGTGGAATATTTGTAAGAAACCCATCCATATAAATTTCCTCGCTTGTTGTAGCTTTGTTTGTGATTGCAAGTATTGCGACAGTTGATGGTCAGTGTGAATGATAGTTTCGTTACCCATCAAGTCACATGTTTCCCATTTTTCACATTTTGCACCAAAGCATACAATTCTTTGTCATATGTAGGATAGTTAATCACTTCACCATTAAAATTTTTAGAATGATAACATATGGGCTTACGATGTTGCATCAAGACTAATTCCATGGCATAGTCACTTGCATCGGTTTACGATGTCTCAAATGATTTTTTCAAATCTGGAAGTGTGAGCAATCGTGTTGTATTGATTCTCTCTTTCAATGCATCAAAGGCTTATATTTGCTTGCCTCCCCACTTAAAAACTTGTTTCACAGTTATCAAAGCATGTAATGGAGCTGCAATGGAAGAAAAGTTAGAAATGAACTTTCTCCAATATTGGGCTGCTCCCAAGAAGCTTCTAACCTCTGTTACAGTCTTGGGTTTTAGCCAATTCAAAATGAATTCGACCTTTGAGGGATCTATCTTCACCTCGCCCCCTCCAGCAATATGACCCAAATATACTAACGAGGATTTCCCAAATTCACATTTAGACATCTTTAAAAGCAATTTTTCTTTCTTTAAGACATCTAATACTTTCCTAATATGTTTTACATGCTCTTCATGAGTCTTGCTAAAAATAAGTATGTCATCTAAGTATACTATCACAAAATGATCAAGAAAATGCATTTAAACATCATTCATAACCCTCATGAATGTAGCAGTGTTAGGTCCCTATATTATTATTTTAGTGCCTAATTGTTATTAATGGAGCCCCCTTATTGTTATTGTTGTACCCATGTAACCCTAATATTGTTATTATTGTGCCCTTACATTGTTATTGTTAGGTCGGCTAGGATTATATTGTGGGCCCATGGACTCCTATATATAGAAGGAGGTTTTGGTCATTTGTATCATCCAAGAATTGCTCATTTATGTAATGTATTGGAGGTTTCCCCCTCGAAGTGGCTGATTTCTAAGGTGTTGATATCTCTTTTCTTCTATTTTAGGAGATGGTTTCATAACATTTGGTATCAGAGCTTTGGATTCTAGGGTTTCGCTGCTCCAAACAGGTCATCGTGGAATTTTCACAATAACGTTTTTCTACGAAGGTTTAGAAGCTAAAATTTGTACAGCGTGAAGCCAAAATCCTGAGGAACCTCCTGTAAAAATTTCAAATCTTGGTTCGCAATATTTTCGGAAATATGATCTGGGGAAGTTAGGGTTTTTTCAAGATCCCAAATTTCAACTAAAACAAGTCATCGTGGAATTTTCGCTATAGATTTTCGTATACGAAGTTTTAGAAGCTGAAATTTTTACAGTGCGAAGCTGAAATCCTAAGGAACCTCCTGTAAATATTTCAGGTCTTGGTTCGCAATATTTTAGGATATATGATCTGTGGAATTTAGGATTGTTTCAGGCTCCCGAATTTCATCTCATAGAGGTGACTGTGGGAAAAACATCATAACTCTCTCTTTGAGCGTCGGATTGGGATTCTGTAAAAATTCGCCACAATTGCACAAACTGCAGTTTTTGGTATATCAATTTTAGAGCCGAAGGAGGAAACATTGACACGTGGCAAGTCATACAAGTTTTCTCTACTGAACCTGTCCATAATTAGGTCATTGTGGGAGATTGGGCATAACTTTGCCTTGAAGAATCCAAATCAGGCCAGACCTATGTGATTCAAAAGAAAATTCAGAGGGCTAATTCATAGCCGAATTTTAGATATTGAAGATCCAAAATCATAGAGATAATTTAGTTTCAATATCGAGCTCCTCAAAAGAAAGAAAAAGGTGTGTATTTTTTTCGAATTACATAAGACTCGTTTGAAAAAAAAAATTAGTTTATTCCAAGGGCATATTGAAGAATAGATATCAATATTGGGTTCTAAAATTACCCCTAAAGATAATTCAACACCCATTAAGCCTTCAGAAGGCTCTACTATGACTCATGAAGATGAAGAAACACTACATGGGATATCAAAATTACAAGGGAAACTGCACCAAATTTCGTTATCGCAAAGAGCAACAAAAAATGAAATGGAAGTTTTGAAGAAAGGCTGGAAACTAAGATGGATGGTTTGAAGAAAGGCGTGGAAGCAAAGATGAATGGTTTGGAATCTAATATGGATGGCATGAAAGTGGGCATGGAAGCTAAGATGGATGACATGGAGGCTAAGATCGATGAAAAAATGAAAGACAACATGGAAAACATGAAGAAAAATCTAAAAGTAGACATCGAAGGTTTGGCGAAAAGATAGTAGAGTAAACTCATGATGAGAAAAAAATAAATGTTAATCGTGATTTCATAAACCCTAATGTTGGATGGAAGAACCACCATATTCCAAAGATGGATATGAGGAAGTTTGATGGCAAGGATCACGTAACATGGATACTATAGATGGAGCAATATTTTGATCTCAATAATGTGCAAAACACACAAAAGGTACGCATTGCAACTTTACATTTAGAACAAAATACATTTTATGGTATCGATGGCTTTGCTCCCGTAAAAAAATTTCCACCTGTTCAAATTTTACGGAGGAAATGATAGCACATTATGAGGATAAAAAAATCAACACCTTCTTTATCAAATTGATAGATCTCAAACAAAAGGGTTCAGTTGTGGAGCACATTGAGGACTTCCAAAAATTGAATATAAGGGTAACTGATATTCCAGAAGAACACAGGATTGATGTCTTCATAGGGACTTTAAAGGATAACATCCAACATGAAGTTCTTTTTTGGGAACCTGATTCATTGGAAAAGGCATTCAGGTTGGCAAGAAAAATTGAATGTAAAATTATGGCGACAAGCCTACCACTCACATATATAAAGATGGAAGTGTTTCTACTCCTAGACTTCCACAACCTACAAAGTTGACACCACAAAAATTGGAAGAAAAAAGAGCAAAAGGTCTTTGCTACAGTTGTGATAGCAAATACACTAAAGGTCATAAGTGTGTTGAGAAGAAATTATTTTACATGGATTGTGAAGAGGAAGAAGAAAATGAACAAGAATCTTCAAAAGAAGAGGATATACACCATGAACCAACCCTAGAAGAGGAAGAAATGAGTCCGGCCATATTGTGTAATGCATTGGAAGGAATTACCACTCCTCAAATTCTCAAGATAGAAGGACATATCAAGAAGAAAAAGGTAATAGTGTTGATTGATTCAGGTAGTACCCATAATTTTATTCATTGTAAGGTAGCCAAGGAATTTAATTGTTTCCTATACCCAGCACCAGAATGTCAAGTGATGGTTGCAAATGGAGGAACTATAAATTGCTCTAGAAAATGCCATAATATCAAGCTAACCATGGGTGAATATGTATTGAATAGTCCAATGATTTCCATTCCTATGGGAGGTGCTGATGTTGTACTAGGAGTACAATGGTTACAATCTTTGGGGACGGTAGCTTTTAATTTTCAAGAAATTTTCTTGAAAAATATTTCAGAAGGAAAGGAAGTCGAATTACGGGGTATCACAGGGAAGACGGGAAAGATAAGAATCTCTAATGTCATGAAAAAGCATTTGAAGAAATAACAACGAGACGTAATTGCACAATTATGCTCACTAGAAGTTCCAACATCAAAATCATCTATTTCTGCAGATCTCCAAAAAGTCTTCGACAATCATTCCAAGGTGTTTGAAACTCCCAAAGCACTCCCACCTAATCGTGATCATGATCATGCTATTCATTTGATTCCAGGAAGTGTTCCTCCAAACATCATGCCTTATAGATATCCTTATGTCCAAAAGAGTTAAATTGAACGTATGATTGCAGAAATGTTAGAGGCTGGTATAATTCAACCTAGTCAAAGTTCTTTCTCTTCTCCAGTAGTATTGGTGCACAAGAAGGATGGATCATGGCGCATGTGTCTGGATTATAGGGATCTCAATAAGCTCACCATTAAATATAAATTTCCCATTCCTGTGATTGATGAATTATTGGATGAATTACATGGAGCAATTTATTTTACCAAGTTGGATCTTCGTTCAGTATATCATCAAATTAGAATGAAGACTGAAGATATTCTGAAAACAACATTTCTAACTCATGAGGGTCATTATGAATTTTTGGTCATGCCTTTTGGCCTTACCAATGCACCTTCTACATTTCAAGGGTTAATGAATTCCATTTTCAAACCCTTCCTTAGAAAATTTGTGCTAGTATTTTTTGATGATATACTAATCTATAGCAAGTCTTGGAAGGATCATGTTCAACATGTTGATAGGGTGTTGTTGTAGACACTGTAACACCACCCAAAATTTAGTGTATATGCAAAATTTCAGTTCCCCTCTGCTCACTCCACCATTATGGTTTCGACCCGTACTTCAGTCTGTTAGTATCCCCTTGAGCTATTCCTACCAAAACCCTGTCATTGCGCCCATTCATACGATGCACACCACACCCACTTGTCTTGCTGCCTCAGGCTGGCTAGAGTTGGGCGGGCAATTGTTGTCGGGATTTATCTCATCATCAGCTTGTATTTGCACGAGTGTTTTCCCATCGCCCATATGGCGCATGAAACCTCACGCTCTCCATTAATTGGGGGTTTTCAAATTCGGTGGTCCTATCTACGTGTTATAAAAGCCTAAGTTATCATAGCCATGAATCAAAGGTTAAAGCCTTGCTCTCAGAGATTTCACTTTGGCTCATATTAGCCTGTTTTTTTTTTTATTCACCAGGTTTGAAGGAATCATATCCATCATACACATGAGCATGGGAATTTTTTTTCACCAAGCTAAGGTTTGTCTATGAGTGAGAGAGTAAGCCTCCAAGGAATAACATTGCATTTCATATGTTAGTATTGGAGGGAATGTCTATCATTCGAGATGAATCATGATGGTTTGGGAGAGGTCTCTCACTAATCCCTAGTTCACTTAGGTTGCAATAAATTTGATCACGCTCGACAAATCCCTACTCAGTGTGCAACTAAAAGTATGTTATTTAATTAATAACCTCACTGTTATATTGCAAATATAATGTGACATTGGATGTTGACACCCTAGATTGGTATGCTAATCTTTGATTTTATTTTATTTTATTTTATTTTGTATGTTGATGCTCATATCTTCTTGAAATATGGCATGCAGGTCCAACCATACCTGCTTGGGTCGAAATATGCCATAGAATTGAGGGTGATGCAAGAAAGAACAAAACGCTCAACAAATGCGAATGGGATGAGAACAATAAGAGCAAGGCCACATGTGTATGGGCATTGTGCATGGAGTTGAACACAATGCCAATTGCGCACCTCAAAAGGAGATCTTTTGCAAGCCACGCGTTTTAATAATGGCCCTTGCACAAATAAGAAACTGCCCATACTAAGCCGGATCAGATGCACAGAGTTATATAAAGCTATTTTGGAAAAGGTGCAATGTCGTCCAGGGTCATGTAGGTCTGGGAAGGAGGGTGGAACGATCCATCCTAAAAATATATGCCTCGGTGATAAATCCATTTCATCTTGAAGATCAACATTGGAAGCGTCAAATTTTCAAAATCTTCGAATCTACTCTACTTTCTGTTGATGGCTCAAATCAATCTAACAGCAGGAACTCATATTATCATTTGCTCGAATAGAGAAATACTGAAAACATTTTTCGAGCTCAATCAATGTTGAAATAACATTGATAAGTTTGTTTCTTATCACTCTTCCTACCATTGAAAAACGAGTGCAGGTTATGGGTTCAGTTGGTGCAAGTCGTGATTTTCCCATTACAGTAATGATGACGAAGCCCTTGGATGAGAAGGTAGTGATCGCGAGTTTGTGGTCGTGGAGAAAAGGTTTTTGGTCGTTCTTGTCGCAGTCATGACGGGAAATGACACTAACTTGAGAAATACGACCATTAATGGGAAGTGTGACTGGACTCAAGATGTTAAACTACTTATTTGTCGTTGATATTCTAGAAGAGGATGATAAGAGATGCCATTCGAAAACGCCTCATGTCGAGGTGGGTTTTGAATCAGCTCCTGCACATGTTGAACATAGGGGTGGATGTTGCCCCAATGTTTACAAATTCAATCCCAATAAGCTCGCGTAGACAATCAGCACAGATGGAATATGTGTTATTCCAGAGACATAGGGTGAATAACTATTCACTGCACCAACGAAATGTTGGGGAATGTTTAAATTCTGCCATCATGCGACTAGTTTGGGACGCGAACAGATGATCTCCATATGAGTCGCGAAGTCGCATTTCAGGTCCTCAGGGAAGTGAACGGAAGATGTGACTCCTCTAAATGACAGCCATGCAACCTTCACAAGTCGTAGCCTCTCTTTGGTCACATATTCGCAACTCTTCTTAGGACTCAGGGAATGCGACTTAACCGTCACTGCGACTCTGGGACCTCTCTTGAGTCGCCAAGTCGCAGGGTCGCAGGGTTGCACCCAAGAGAATCCACACCCAGTGTCACTCTCCGACTACGCGACCTCCATGCCACTGTTGCAACCTCATGCCAAATCAGTGCTTGTCAGAGAATGGGTATGATATTATACACGTCCCTAAAAGGTGGATTATTTCAAGAGCACATGAGCCTTGTTTGAGAGTGTTCTTTTCTAGTTAAGACGACATTGGAAGATTGCTCCAGTTTGTAATGAATGGGTTTGGAAGAATGTTTTGGCTGCAACGCACCATATACATGACGAAATACGCAGCGTGATCCCCAACATGATGTCTCATCCATTTACGAGTAAAGAGGTGACCCCTTGAAGGTGTCGGATATTTTGTTCTCATCACCACTATTTATGCAAATAAAAGTGGAAAGATGCATTACAGTGGGGAGAACCATGTAAAGGAATGGTTATTTCTTGGGATAAGTAGAGGTTCTTGTGTTGGGTTGAACTTGACACTGGCCATGAATTTTTATAAATTCCCAAAAGGATTCTGGACGAGAAACAAGGAAACATATGATGGTAGAGAAGGGAATTGTGTTCTTCGAAGGTACAGGCAGATTTAGGCATGCCTCGAAGACCACCAAAGGTTAATCATGTAATGCGGGAGGCATTCATAAACTGAAGAAAGCACCTAAATAATGAGCATCAATGTTTGTCTTCGAAGATCTGTTGAGAAGGATTTAGACTAATGATACCATTTACAAGCTGCGCACGCAACATTTCGGCGTGAAAAACAACACCACACAGGTGTCTAGATTTACTATTTGTTAAAACCACTTTTAGCTAATTACATGTGTTTCCAACATCAATCTTATTTAAAAAAAATGTGACCCATGTTATTTTTCTACAGGTAGAAGTCAGTGACTTGCATGGAAAAAACTAGGGTTTGATCCGGCGAGGAAGGTGGATCCTTACAAAATTCCCAAGAACCTCACTTTAAGCTCAAAGGCACCCAGTCACATGCACATGACTGATATGCAAGAAAAGGAATCCTACTATGAAATCCAGAGATCACTGAAAGAAGAATGCAGGAGGGACAAAACTCTAGGTCGCAGGGCGCAAATTGCTTAAGGTCACAGGTCGCAGATGACCTCAAGTCGCAGGTCACAGATTGCTCAAGATTGCAGGTCGCAAGTAACCCTAGGTCACAGATTGCAAGTTGCATATAACCCTGTGTCGCAGGTCACAAATGGCCCAAGTTGCAAGCCATCCCAACAGTCAAGAAGGCCAAGAGTCAAGGGTAACTCAAGAGTCATCTCAGCCTGTATGTACAACTTCGGGAAAGGATACAAGGACTTTTTAGCTCGGCATTGAAGCCATGATGACAGAGGAATTGGTGCTTGAGAGCTAAAAGCACTCGGCTCTTGGTATCAAGTAGAGAGAGAGGTAGCGAGGATAGGGTTTTGGTATCATGCATTGAGATGAATAGCCCATGTTCCACTTTTGTGTTTTGACGAGTTGTAAACATGTATTTGATGTTGCAGCAGCATTAATAACATATTCTCTTTTCGGGCATTGATTCGTGTGCTTTCTTGTGGTGATAGTACTAGTTGTCTAATATTTCACTATGTTGTATGGCTGCTTTCATGCATGCAATTGATTATGAACTAATACACAGTGGTTGCATTTACGTTTGATCTTGAATCAATGTCTATTTGTTCCTTGCCATGTCAGTGATCTATTGTGAACTATTTTCCAATTAACTTCTGGCGTGTTTCCTTTCATGTATGTCTGACTGGTTTTTTTGGCTCATCGAGCCCACTCATGGCATACCCTCTTTTATTTCGTTGCTTAGACTTGCTTGTATCTTTGTTTGTGGTTTGTCAATCTTGGGCTAATTTTGCTTCACTGATTGGTCATTTCATCTTCGCCTCCGCTTCATCATCTTTTCATTCGACAACCAAGAGTGGAAACACTTATGGCAGTAGCTGGGCCCACATACCGGATGGGGCTCCTATCCCAAATGGTGTGAGGTCTAATTGGGACCTTTCACCGAGGAGACCCCCTTCTTGTCAGCAGTACAATTTTTCCCATCAACAAATTGGCACTAGAAGGAGGGCTTGATGACAAGTTGAGCCCTTAAAGCCTGCAGTTAGTCTCATATCTGTAATGGTTCATCCCCAAATCATTCTCCAGATATGTTTATCGGATTTATCTGGTTCTCAATGCTCAATCCCCGATGAACCTCTATATCACTTGTCCCAGTTAAAATTCGATGGTGAGAACGGAGTTTCCATAACCGAGCACCTTTCGGATTTCTGTGAGTTTTGTGAGTGTTACGAAATTGATGATGAGGAGTTGGATTGTCTACTTTTCTCCCTCACTCTCGAAGGTCGTGTTAATAAATGGTGCCGCAAATTGTTGGCAGCTTCCATCCATTTGTTTAAGCAGCTCGCCGGTGAATTACAACAAGATTTTCACAGGTATGATTTTCAAAATGTATTAATAAAGTTAAATGAGATCAGAATGGAACCTTAAGAATATCTAGAGGATTTCTCTATCAGATTTGTTCATTATTGTTTTGAGTTCCATGAAAGGGATGTCGATTGGACATATTTAATTGAATAATTTCGACAGGTAGTTTTCGTTTCCCTTGAACAATTTGAATCAGCAACCAAGCCAAGTTGTCGATTGTTCAGACTTTATGATGATCCTCAAGTTGCCAGTTGTTTAGACTTTGTCCCTAATGTTTCCTTGTCTATCTCCCCGATTCCAAAACATATTCAGGCCTCCAAGAAGAGTATTACTATGTGTGGCCTTCCTTTTCCTCCTCCAGAATTTCTGTGTGATGGAGTGTTGGTCACAAAAGTTCTGTGTGATGATGGAAGTGGACACCAAAATAAAACCTGTTGTACCACCCCTGAATCTTTCATGCACCCTATCAAATCAGAGCTTGAAAAACATATTGGCCTAACATCTCTCCCTATTAATGAAACCTACCTTCAGTCCACTAAACGTTTACCTGGATACAGTTCTAAATATTATTCGCATACTGAAAATAAATTGAGTCTTGTCCCGGATAAAGTTGATTTTCTTACAAAATCATTGGACTATGATAGGCATGTAGGATCATTGTTCTCTTCGGATGACACTGATGTGCAAGATGAAAGTCCTTGTACAGATGATACCCCCACATCTGAATCGTTTCATCCATTATTCCCTGATTCATTTCATGAGTCTTCCACACCAGTAATTTCTTCAAGTCATTCAAAATTTTCTTGTACTGGTGTTTCACAATCATATTACAAAATTGACGAATCTCTTATGTCTAATATTTTTCATCTTAAATCTTTAAACAGCCAAAGGAGTGACTTCTTGTCTCAGCAACCTCAATATGTTTCTCTTGCTAATTCGCCCACATTACTAGCCCTGGAGGAGTGTAGTATACCAGATGCCGAAATTGATGGCTCCAATAATCACTACTTATCTGAAAACATTTTCACTCACTCCTCTGAGAATTGTCATTCGTATCTATATGTCGACCATATGAAGCCACCGAAATTTGATAATCTGCTTTGTGATGATTCAAGGACCCATCAGGAAATTGAAGCAATTCAATTTCTGTTGGTTGTTACCTCAAGTTCTTATGATCATGATGAGACCCCTGAAACAAGCCAAACTAGGGTTTCTCGAATTAGGTTTTCTGAAATGATGGTTCCCACGTATCACAGTCCTTTCGACATAATCACGTTTGATGTCAGCTCATCTAGGCAAACCTTCTATTCAAGTGATCTTTCCCAGAGCATAGATTTCTATTCCCTAATAGCCAGTATGCAACAACTGATATACCCTAATTTATTCATTGGAGGGAAAACATCGGCCATTGTCTCTAATATTTTTGGTTTTTGCCTAGCCAGTACCAGTTGCATTCAGGCACAAGCGTGTGATGTCTTGCAAACCTCTCTACTGCCTGAAAATTTTCCGGTCAATTCACTCCATCCTAGGAAATCTAAAAAATATGATACATTGGCTTGTCAATCTGTCAGTTCGCAAATATTTGGCCTACTTGATAATAAGCACGCTAAAGTTTGCCAAATCACCACAATTAATGATCACATCCAAGTGCCAGTTTATCTCACAAAACCATTGAAGTTTGGAAGCCCCCCACTCGAAGGTCCTGAGTTTTTCCAAGATGGTGAGGCATTTCAGCCTTAGCTGAAAGTTACTTTGGACCCTCACATTCTCGACGAAACCAATGAACAACTCCGAACTAGGGCTTTCAAAATTAGGGTTTTTGCACTTGGATTTGAAAGCACCTCAAATTTTTCTGGGAGATGCCTATCATTTCCATTCCATCAAATTGATCATCCTCAACGTCATGAAGAGATTCCCGGCTGGTATGACGGATCCTATCCAATGAATATACCTGCAAATAGGAAATGTCTCTCCCCGATTCCGTCGGACCTAGGGTTGTGCGTGGATGGATGTGTGTCATTTATAGATGATTTTAAGTTTCAAGTACATATTTCTGTGCATCAGGATGAAAGTGGAATTTAGCTTAAACAATCCATTCTAGCATGTTCTCTGGTAAGTAGTCATGACCTTCTTATTGTTGCACATGCTCTTCAGGTAAGTCTTGTTGTCAGTGCATAATTTTGTATGTTGGCTCTGATTCTGAACATGGTTGTTCTTGCAGAGTGGGAACTAATGCGGTGGCTGCATTGGAAAGATGATTTCACATAACCCGACCACCCCTATGGTTAAATTAGGGTTTTAGATTTAGGTTAGCTAGGATCTATCAATAAATTTTGTTAGTTCGAGTTGTTAATTAGGTTCACTTGCTAAGGTTGTGCTTTATGGTTTAAAATTATTCTTGTTGTCTTTTCTTATGGTCAGTAATTTATGCATTATAATTTTCCATTTATTTTTGCACTCATGCTTGTTCAATTCGCTTATTGCTGCATAATATTTGGATAATCACTACATGTGCTTGCCTTGTTTTTCACCTGCAATCAGTTGATATTTCTCGCATATGGAATTGAATTGCATCATAAGCCTCATATGTTGCATCGCGTTGTACACTTTATTCCTTGCATCATTTGCACTAGTTGTTGAGACAGCTATGAAAGTTTCAATACATTGCATACCACTGCATGAGCCCTCTTTGAACCTGGGGCCTTGAAACCCTCGGTGCCTAGACTAGCCTTCTTACTCCCCCTTGCACAGGTTTAAATCTGGATGGATTGCTTTTACCTCTTTGCATGCATCGAAAGCCTGATGGTCTTTCTTACTTGTTTTTCCCTTATTGCTAAAACCCTAACTCCATTGTTTGCGTGAGGTTGCGGTAGTTACCTCAAAAGGCAGCTTCTCTCAAAACAGGCCATCAAAGTCACGTTCTCAACATAATGCCTATGAGTTTAAATTCATTGGCCATGGAGATACAAGCCGATTGCTTGTGGGGAACCCTAATGAGTTTGAATGGCCTATACCTGTAACCTGAGCCTTGTGCCCAACATACTCTTGAACATCTTAATGATTTGTTTTGCACATTTTGCCTATGGGTGGTAGATGGGATGTGAAGGCTTGGCATGAGGGCAAACCCAAATCAGAATATCTTTCAGTTTCTGTCAAACAAGAAACAACCTCTCTTTCCTGTAAAATAAGTCGGGATCCTTCATCCGCCCATGCAAAATAAGTGCCACGAGCACATGAAAATAAGTGCTACAAGCACATGAAATAAATAAGGGTAAAGGATTGAGAAATTCTTCCTGCACAGAGAGGTAACACAACGACTCCATCGGGGTACTAACCAGGCTCGCTGGCAGCGGAGAAACGTTTGTGATTTCTTGAAGTGACCATCAGGGTACTGTCCAGGCCTGCTGGCAGCAGAGCAACACTGGAAACTTATTTTAAAATTCTAAATATAATAAGCCCACTTCCTTTCTCTCTACATCATCATCAAACTACTGGCATTCGTGAACTCCCGCTTTGACATTTTCTGATTAACAAGACCTAGTTGAGGCATAAAGATTGGGCATATCTGTAAAGGTCAAAGTAATACAAAGGGTACCCGCGGAACCTGTTCAATATTCCCTTGCATCACTATCCAGAATCAGATTATTGTTGGGATTTTGACAAATATTTTGGATTCTACCAGTGGTTCGCCATTTTTTGTAGCCGCTACAACACCACCCAAAATTTTGGGTATATGAAAAATTTTAGGTCCCCTCTGCTCACTCTACCATAAGGGTTTCGGCCCGTACTTCAGTCAGTTGGTATCCCCTTGAGCTATTCCTGCCAAAACCCTGTCATTGTGCCCATTCATACGATGCACGCTGCACCCAATTGTCTTCCTGCCTCAGGCTGGCTAGAGTTGGGCAAGCCATTTTTGTCGGGAGTTATCTCATCATCAGCTTGTATTTGCACGAGTGTTTTCCCATCCCCCATATGGTGCATGAAACCTCACGCTGTCCGTTAATTGGGGCTTTTAGAATTCGGTGGTCCTACCTACGTGTTATAAAAGCCTAAGTTATCATAGCCATGAATCAAAGGTTAAAGCCTTGCTCTTAGAGATTTCACTTTGGCGCATATTAGCATGTTTTTTTTTCTTCACCAGGTTTGAAGGAATCACATCCATCATACACATGAGCATGGGCATTTTTTTCACCAAGCTAAGGTTTGTCTATGAGTGAGAGAGTAAGCCTCCAAGGAAGAACATTGCATTTCATATGTTAGTATTGGAGGGAATGTCTATCATTTGAGACAAATCATGATGGTTTGGGAGAGGTCAGTCACTAATCCCTAGTTCACTTAGGTTGTAGTTAACTTGATCACTCTCGACAAAGCCCTACTCAACATGCGACTAAAATTATGTTATTTAATTAATAACCTCACTATTATATTGAAAATATAAAGTGACATTGGATGTTGACACCCTAGATTGGTATGCTAATCTTTGATTTTATTTTATTTTATTTTGTATTTTGATGCTCATATCTTCTTGAAATATGGCATGCAAGTCCAACCATACCTGGTTGGGTTTGAAATATGCCATAGAATCGAGGGTGATGCAAGAAAGAACAAAACGCTTGAAAAATGCGAATGGGATGAGCACAATAAGAGCGAGGCCACATGTGTATGGGCATTGTGCGTGGAGTTGAACACAACGCCAGTTGCGCACCTCAAAAGGAGAGCTTTTGCAGGCCACATGTTTTAATAATGGCCCCTGCACAAATAAGAAGCCGCCCATACTAAGCCAAATCAAATGCGCAGAGTTATATAAAGCTATTCTGGAAAAGGTGCAATGTCATCCAAGTTCATGTAGGTCTGGGAAGGAGGGTGGAACGATCCATCCTAAAAATATATGCCTCAGTGAGAAATGCATTTCATCTTGAATATCAACATCGGAAGCGTCAAATTTCCAAAATCTTTGAATCTACTCTACTTTCTGTCGATGGCTCAAATCAATCTAGCAGCAAGAACTCGTACTATCATTTTCTCGAATAGAGAAATACTGAAAACGTTTTTCGAGCTCAATCAATGTTGAAATAACATTTATAAGTTTGTTTCTTATCACTCTTCCTAGCGTTGAAAAACGAGTGCAGGTTATGGGTTCAATTGATGCAAGTTGTGTTTTGTCCATTACAGTAATGATGACGAAGCCCTTGGATGAGAAGGTAGTGATCGCGAGTTTGTGGTCATGGAGAAAATGATTTTGGACGTTCTTGTCGCAACCATGACAGGAAATGACACTAACTTGAGAAATATGACCATTAATGGGAAGTGCGACTGGACTCAAGATGTTAAACTACTCATTTATCGTTGATATTCCCGAAGAAGACGATAAGAGATTCCATTCTAAAATGCCTCATGTCGAGGTGGGTTTTGAATGAGCTCTTGCACATGTTGAACATAGGGGCAGATGTTGCCCCAGCGTTTACAAATTTTATCCCAGTAAGCTCACGCAAACAATCAGCACAGATGGAATCTGTGTTATTCCAGAGACAGAGGGTGAATAACTATTCACTGCACCAACGAAATGTTGAGGAATGTTTAAATGTTGCCATCATGTGACTAGTTTGGGAAGTGACCAGGTGATCTCCATATGAATCACGAAGTCGCATTTCAGGTCCTCAGGGAAGTGAATGGAAGATGCGACTCCTCTAAATGACAGCCATGCGACCTTCACAAGTCGCAGCCTCTCTTTGGTCGCATAGTCGCAACTCTTCTTAGGACTCAGAGAATGTGACTTAACCGTCACTGCGACTCTGTGACCTCTCCCAAGTCGCCAAGTCGCAGGGTTGCACCCAAGAGAATCCCACCCGACGCGACTCTCTGACTACGCGACCTCCACGACGCGATTGCGACCTCATGCCAAATCAGTGCCTGTCAGAGAATGGGTATGATATTATACATGCCCCTAAAAGGTGGAATATTTCAAAAGCACATGAACCTTGTTCGAGAGTGTTCCTTTCTAGTTAAGACAGTATTGGAAGATTGCTCCAGTTTGTAATGAATGGGTCTGGAAGAAATTTTTGGCTGCAATGCACCATATACGTGACGAAATACACAGCGTGATCCCCGGCATGATGTCTCATCCATTTACGGGTAAAGATTCCAACCCCTTAAAGGTGTCACATATTTTGTTCTCATCGCCACTCTTTATGCAAATAAAAGTGCAAAGAGGCATTACGGTGGGGAGAACCATGTAAAGGAATGGCTATTTCTTGGGATAAGTAGAGGTTCCCGTGTTGGGTTGAACTTGACACTGGCCATGAATTTTCATAAATTCCCAAAAGGAGTCTGGACGAGAAACAAGGAAACATATGATGGTAGAGAATGGAATCGCGTTCTTCGAAGGTATGGGCAGATTTAGGCATGCCCCAAAGACCACCAAAGGTTAATCATGTAATGAGGGAGGAAGTCATAAACTGAAGAAAGTACCTAAATAACGAGCATCAATTTTTTTCTTCGAAGATATGCTAAGAAGGATTTGGACTAATGATACCATTTACAAGCTGCACACGCAACATTTTGGCATGCAAAACAAGACCACACAAGGGTCTAGATTTACTATTTGCTAAAACCACTTTTGGCTAATTACATTTGTTTCCAACATTAATCTTATTTTAAGTAAATGTGACCCATGTTATTTGTTTACAGGTAGAAGTCAGTGACTTGCATGGAAAAAACTGGGGTTTTCTCTGGCGAGGAACGTGGATCCTTATAAAATTCCCAAGAACCTCACTTTAAGCTCAAAGGCACCCAGTCAGGTGCACAGGACTGAGATTCAGGAAAAGGAATCTTGCTGTGAAATCCAGAGATCACCGAAAGAAGAATGCAGGAGGGACAAAACTCCAAGTCACAGGTCGCAGGTCACAGATGACCTCAAGTCACAAGCCAGCCCAAGTAGCATTAAGAATATATTCTCTTTTTGGGCACTGATTTGTGTGCTTGCTTGTGGTGATAGTACTAGCTGTCTAATATTTCACTATGTTGTACAACTGCTTTCATGCATGCAATTGATTATTAACTAATTCACAGTGGTTGTGTTTACATTTGCTCTTGAATCAGTGTTTATTTGTTCACTACCATGTCAGTGATCTATTGTGAACTATTTTTCAATTAACTTATGGTGTGTTTCCTTTCATGTATGTCTGACTAGTTTTGTCAGCTCACCGAGCCCACTCACGGCATACCCTCTTTTATTTTGCTACTTAGACTTGCTTGTATCTTTGTTTCTGGTTCGTCAATCTTGGGTTAATTTTGCTTCACTGATTGGTCATTTCATCTTCGCCTCTGCTTCATCATCTTCTCATTCGACAACCAAGAGTGGAAACACTTAGGGCAGAAGACAAGCCCACATACCGGATGGGGCTCCTATCCCAAATGGTGTGAGTTCTAATTGGGACCTTTCACTGGGGAGACCCCCTTGTTGTCGACAGTACAATTTTTCCCGTCAACAGGTGCTCAAACTATTGCAGGAGAAACAATTATATGCAAAAACATCCAAATGTTTCTTGGAGTACAAGAGGTGGAATATCTGGGTCATATTGTATCTCACAAGGGTGTTAAGGTAGACCCTAAAAAAATTAAAGCCATTAAGGAATGGAAATTCCCCACAACCATAAAGCAGTTGCAAGGATTTCTCAGGTTAACAGGGTAGTATCGGAAGTTTGTTAAGAATTATGGGAAAATAGCCGCACCTCTAACAACATTATTGAAGAAAGATTCATTTTCATGGACTCCTGAAGCAACTAAGCCCTTTGAACATCTTAAAGAGGCAATGTTCCTAGCACCGGTATTAGTTACACCAAACTTCACAAAAACCTCTATTGTGGAATGTGATGCCTCAGGAAATTGAATTGGTGTTGTTTTAATGCAAGAAGGAAGACCCATTACTTTTGAAATTCGTCAAATCAAAGGAAAGTATTTACAAAAAACTATTTATGGGAAGGAAATGTTAGCAATACTACATGCACTAAAGAAATGGTGACCTTAGCTAATGGGAAGACACTTCAATGTAAAAACTGATCATGATAGTCTTAAACACTTTTTGGAACAAAGACTATCTTCAGAAGAGCAGCAAAAATGGGTCACAAAGATGTTGGGTTATGAATTTGAAATCATCTACAAAAAAGGGAAGCTAAATTTTATTGCAGATGCACTCTCAAGAAAGAATGGAGAGATGGAAGCATTGCTTTGTGCCATTTCTATTATCCAACCAGATTGGATAACCGAAGCAAGGGATGAATGGAAGAAGGAAGAAGAAGTGTGGACACTCATTCAAAAGTTGCAGCAAGATCCTAGTACATCTGATGCATTTAGTTGGAAAAATGATTCCTTATGGTACAAAGATCGCTTATATCTTTGTAAGAATTCCCAACTAAAACAAAATATTCTTTTGGAATTGCACACTTCTCCTTTAGGAGGACACTCAAGATTTTTAAAAACTTACCACACTGTGAAGAAAGAATTTTTTTGGGATGGCCTTAAATCTGATATTCAAAATTTTGTGGCAGAATGTTTGGTTTGCCAGAAAAATAAAGTTGAGACAATTAAGACCCTGGGTCTTCTACAACCTTTATCCATTCCAAGTCAACGTTGGGATGAGATTTCAATGGATTTTAACACAGGTTTACCTAAGTCCGAAGGAAAGAGTGTCATCATGGTGGCAGTTGATAGACTTACCAAGCATGCACACTTTTGTGCATTATCTCATCCATTTAAAGCAAGTACAGTTGCTACTACATTTATGTACACAATTCAAAAGCTACATGGAAACCCAAAGGTTATTGTGAGCGACAGAGATACCATTTTTACTGGAAATTTTTGGACGGAGTTATTTTCTTGTTTGGGTACTCAATTAGCTCATAGCTCATCTTATCATCCTCAATCCGATGGTCAAACTAAGATAGTGAATAAAATTTTGGAAGGATGTCTTCGTTGTTTTGTATTTGATAAACAAACATAATGGGTCAAGTGGTTACCTCTTGCTGAATGGTGGTATAACACTTCCTTCCATACTGCAGCAAAAATGACCCCATTTATGGCACTTTATGGATATCATCCACCATCCATCACATCATATTTAGGAGAAAATTCGAAGGTTCAAGCAGTGGAAGATCACATCGAGCATCAGCAAGAAGTTCTCCAACTCTTAAAGGATAACCTGAATTTGGCACAAAATCGAATGAAACAACAAGTAGATCAACATCGCAGTGAGAGAAGTTTTGATGTAGGAGATTGGGTATTTTTACGGCTACAACCATACAAACAAATGTCCCTCAAGCAAGCTAAGAAGGATAATAAATTATCGCCAAAGTACTATGGTCCTTACAAGGTGTTGCAAAATATTGGTACTATGGCATACAGATTGGAGCTTCCTGCTTCTTCACGAGTGCATCCAATTTTCCATGTTTCATGCTTAAAGAAGGTTATAGGTGAAAATCTTCCAGTTCAAACAATATTGCCAGAACTTGATGAGGAAGGAAAAATCATATTGGAACCTGAAGTGGTCATGGAAACAAGAACTCGAAAGCTACGGAATCGATCAATTTCAGAGTATCTCATCAAGTGGAAGAACTTACCCACTGAAGATTCTACATGGGAGGATGAGAATTTTATATAGAAGCACCCATAGCTACTCAAGCGTTGAGGACAACACTTTTTTGAAGGAGAGGGGCATGTTAGGTCCCTATATTACTAGTTTAGTCCCTTATTGTTATTAGTGTAGCCCCCTTATTGTTATTGTTGTACCCCTGTAACCCCAATATTGTTATTATTATGCCCTTACATTGTTATTTTTAGGTCAGTTAGGATTATATTATGGGCACATGGACTCCTATATATAGAAGGAGGTTTTGTTCATTTGTATCATCCAAGAATTTCTCATTTATGTAACGTATTGGAGGTTGCCCCCTCAAAGTGGTTGATTTCTAAGGCATTGATCTCTCTTTTCTTCTATTTTTGGAGTTGGTTTCATAACAAGAAAGATCACTACAAAGCCCAAATGGCATAACCAACCACTCAAACAAACCTTGATTTGTTTTGAAGGTTGTCTTCCAAATGTCTCCTTCAACAATCCTAATCTGATGATAGCCACTCCTCAAGTCCAACTTACTGAAATAAACAACATATTTCAATTTATCAAGTCAATCATCAATTTGAGGAAGAGGGTAATGATTCTTTACCATGATTTTTTTCAAGGCTCTAAAGTCCACACACATGTGCCATGTACCATCCTTCTTTGCCACTAAAATAATAGGAGACTCGCATGGAGATGTGCTTGGTCTGATGAGCCCTTTATCAAGTAACTCTTGGATTTGTTTCTTAATTTATGCATTCTCCATGATTGACATCTTGTACATGCCAATTTTTGGAAAAGGACAATCTTGTTGCAATTGGATCTCATGTTGGATTCCTCTTTTAGAAGGAAATCCTACAGGTTCCTGAAACATCTCATCATAGGTGTTAACAACCTCAATCAAATCAGATTTTAGTTTTACATCACATCCTTGGAAGGATTCATTCTCAACAATATTTTTGGGTTTGATCATCAAAAGTACAAAATTATTTCTAGCATTAACAAGCCTCTTCATTTGTCCAGCATACACAAGAGATAAATTTAATTTCTTGCGATGTGATCTAACAATATACTCAATACCATATTTAAACAAATGATACTTGTTCTCATGGCAATGAAAGATGATTTTTCTATCATAAAGATATGGGCTTCCCAAAACAATACCACATATGCCAAGTTGAACTACATAAAGTTCTACCTAATAAATGAAGATTGCAGTGATGGCAAATTTCAGTTTGCATTTTCTTGTCACTTGCAATTTTGCATTGTCACTTACCCAACCCAAAGGATAATGTTTAGAATGAGGAATGGTTTCCAAATTTAGTTTCTTGACAATGGTTTCTGAAATAAGGTTTTCTTGTGATCCACTATCAAACAAAGTGTCTATTTTGTTATGTTTTGAGATGACCCTAATATGGAAAAGCTCTATTCTTTATTTATCATTTTGAGTTTCATTGAGGTTACTAGAAGAACTAGTACTTGCAACAGAATCATTGCCTTTGAATCCCATGGTTGCGATATTTGTTTCATCTCCGGAATTAGATCCTAAATCATGTTGTGTAGTTGTAGCATTCTTTTGCTTTCCTTTGTTGTTAAAATTTTTGTGTCTCATCTCATAATGAAGTTTCCAACAATGGTCTTCATCATGGCATTCTTTCGGACAGTGCTTATATGTGAGCTTTTCTCCCTCTTTCTTGATGGAAGCATTCTTTTTCCCCTTTTCTTTATCTCCACCCTTGAATGGCTTCTTGCTATTCTCTTGGGGGAAATTCTTCCCTCTTCCTTCTAAATGAGTTTCTTGTACACAAACTTCATCTAAATTTGTAGGGTTAAGCATGAGAATTGTGTGTCTCAAGTAAATATGTAAACCTCCAATTTATTTGAGTAGAGTGTCTAGAGAGGATAAATATACACCAAAAATCATATCTCTTCTTCTATAATCTTGGGTATAACTTTTCACACTCTGACCCTTAGCTTGCCTAAAGTTTTTCCAATCCATTATAACTTTTTGCATGTATGCTAATGGATAAAATTATCTTCTTAATGAAGCTACAAAATCATTCCAAGAAGTTATAATCTTACCTCTTTTCTTGAGTTTTTACCTCCCACCAAATGAGTGTTTCAATTTCCAACCTTAGAGAATCAAGTTGAAACTTGGTCTCATCATCCTTGATTCTTTGTATCCTGCAAGACACTTCAATCTGACGAACCCAATTATCCAATTTCTCAACATTTAACTCTCCATTATACATAGGAAATTCAAATTTTATGTCAAGCTTTAACAAAGTATTTTTACCATGTCCCTTTGGAGATCTTGGAGAAGTTTGTGATGGGGTATATGTAGAAGAAGATGAGGGTGAAGATGGAGGTATAGGAAAAGGTGTGTATAAATTATACAGCAAGCATGTATATCATGGATTCAATCCGATCTAACAATGTAATAAAGTTAAATACTGAATCTCTTCCACAAATCTTTTGCAGAATTAAAAACACAATTGCCAATCACATGAAGCAAAGAAGAATCAAATCAACCACAACACAGATAATTTCCTGGGGAAAGCTTGCTGCTCAAAACCCCACTATCTTCTATTGTATATTCAGCATGGAATCATGAAACAATTACATACAACTCTTCCCACAAGAGCCCTCCTGTACTCAGCTAATTGTCTCACACTGTCATACAAAAACTGACCAATACTTAGCCAATTTACTGCCTCCAGATAGCTTGCCTTGCTTGTGCAATCCCTGATGAATGAAATCCCTAAAGAATAGGAAGTTTGGCCTTCCTTAACTATGCAAGTATCATGGGCACTCCAATGGGTGTTTTGTTGCATGGGTGCAACCCAATAATCCTACAACTGATATTCAACTTCTCTTTCACCTAGATCTCAACTGGGTCTCCATTGGATCTAACATGCATGCAGCTAATATTAGTAAATCCTTAGTTGCATGTGAGATCACTTATTGTGAAATAATTAATATTTAATTCACTTGATCTCTCACTAGTGTATCAAGTACTTAAAACTAGCACAATTGAGTTTAACTGAGTTTAACTAATTACATCCTGCATTAACTAATGCACCACTACACTTCGAACTCTATTACAACTAGAATTACTCTGCATGCCTCACCAACTACCTCTAACTCGAAATTCATGAGCTAACTGATTTTATCACTCTCAGTTAACTATTACAAGTTATTTTGAGAATAGATTACATTTTATTGTCCACCTTAATTAAGGGATAACTAAAATAGACATGCACCAAATTTAGCACCTGTGGGCCCCACCCTAGTGTAGGTGCTTAATGCACTTGGCGTGGGTGGTGAAATTTTCTCGTTGAATCTCAACAAGGTGGAGGTAGAGGTGGTGGTTTGTCACCATTGCCTCCATTCCCTTCTAGAGGTTTGTCTCCATTTCCTTTTGGATGTCTTGAGCTCTATCCTTGCAACCTTGAGTTCCTCTCCTCATAAAAAACTTTCACCATTTCAGCCATTTCAAAGAATTATTTTCTGAAAGTCTTCTCATCCTCAAACATAGTTTCAGGGCCTCCTTCATGTGCCATGATGGGTGAGGCTTTCGGTGACATTTGATGTGAAAATTGAGGTGAATGTGCTCTCCTTGAACTCGCTTGAGGACTTTTTCCCATAATATTTCCTTCTCCTCTTTTGAGCTTCAACCTTGTAAGCATCAGAAAACACTTGCAAGAAAATTAAACCTTCGAAACAACCAAAGCTATGATACCAAACTTATCTATATTTGAAAACTTGAAGGTTTTATGACATGTGCAAGTAAAATTTTATGTCTTTTAGGAAATTAATAAATTTGAAAAAGCACATAAATTAATGATTTTTAATTCAGTTTGTGGCATAAAACAGAGACAATAATACCATACATAGTAACACGAGACAACAAAATGATGAAGGAATTCACCCCTCCTGGGCTACATCTCCTAGTCCAGCTTCTAATATTGGGCCTCTTTCATTAAGTGCTCAAATTTATAATTACATGCATTTACAGTGCTCAGAATGAAAAAATAATGTCTCCAATGGCTCTAAAACAGTCAAAAAACCCAAGTTGGGCTCTTGTTGGGTTCAATTTGGTCAAAAAATGAAAAAGGTATGCTCTATAGAAGTTTTGTTGCCAAATTCTCTACAAATTGCACTCCCTTGTTAACTATTCTAGGAATCTGCCTTTTCCGGAACCGCCAAGTGACAATTTCGCCTGGCACCAACGAGATTCATGTCGAATTGGGTGCAATTTGTCGATATGTTTAATTACCCAATGACCCCTTCGAGCGGGAAAATTAGGCCACGTGGGCCATTCTCCCAGCATTGTGCCACAAACCCCACACCAACCATTTAACCCACGCTTGTTACTTTGTTTTCCCGCGTTGTGGTTAGGTTTGTGGTACCGAGGATTTGGGTCAGGGTTAAGCATGAGCCCTCGACTCCCTTACGCCTATGAAACTGTGGGTGGTAAGGCGACCGAGGGCCAAGACTTAGCCCCGGCCCCATCCCCCAATATAGAAAAAAATGAAACTTTAAATAAAATTGTGCTCCATAGAGTGTTAAGAACCACCCGTAGCGCTGCAATGTCTTTCCACCGATGTCGTGTTCGATCCCCAAGGAGGCCAGTTTGGGCTATAAACAAATTTTTCACAACCTTTAGGAGGCCACGTGGATGCCTACCATTGGCCCACGAGGCTCCCATTTATAGGGCCACTAAAATCAACCAAAAATTCAAAACTCAACCAATTCGAACTAATCAAAAATTGACATTTCAAGCCAATTCGGTGAGTCCACTTGGCAACCTTCCATTGGCTCTTTAGGTACAATCACCTTGCCTAGTCATCGTATGGACTGCCTAGTCCTGCATCCAACCTGCAAATTTTTTAATTGTTTAGGAAAATTATCAAAACTCGATATCAGGAGCATACAATATCAGTTTTGAGTGATTAAAGTTACATTGGATTTAGGGCGATGAGATCTACCTTTTGGCACCAGTTTCGAGCACTTTTGAACACTTTAAATTTTGAGCACTTTATTGATTCACTGGTTCACTACAAATAAGTCAAATGGGGACACAGTTAACATTGATTTCATGCTTCAATTTCTAGTACAAGAATCGACCAGAACATCACTCATTACCTTTTTATGTCATATGGTCTATCTGGAGTTGTATTTTATCACAAATTGCCAGTGATTCGGGAGGTTGTTTAGAAAACAATTACATACTTTGCATAGATTGTGCCCAAGAAGAATCTGTGTAGTAAGAGGAAGGTCAAATTCAAGGACATAAAGGTGAGATACCCTTTAGGATTTTTTAACAGGGCAAGCCAAAAGAGAAGATGTGGGTGCGGTGTTGTCATCAT
Source organism: Pinus albicaulis (assembly GCA_034641835.2). Taxonomy (NCBI): domain Eukaryota; kingdom Viridiplantae; phylum Streptophyta; class Pinopsida; order Pinales; family Pinaceae; genus Pinus; species Pinus albicaulis. The sequence goes on along the minus strand of CM076572.1, from coordinate 65,826,065 downwards.
TCTGAATTGGTGTTGTCATTATTCTGAAGTCGAGGCGATTCTACCACTTTTGGTGGAAGGGAGGACATGGAACTAATAGCATAGAACAAATCATTGTGCTCTGGTGTGTCCTCCTTTTTTCCAAATGGATAAGAATGGAACAAATATTCGTCCATGGAGATGGCAAGAGCATCATAGATTGGGTCACAGACTACACTCACTTTAGTCCCCTAATATTATCCAACTGGATGAGGCGCATTAGAGTTTTGGTAAGAAATTTTCATAATATATCATTTATGCACATTTACAGAGAACATAACTAGGTTGCAGATCTTCTATCAAACGGGGGTATCAACTCTGAGCCAAGTAGGTTTTACTTCGTTGCTTATGTACAGGACACTCTTACGAATATTGGATCCATCAACTTCTCATAATGAATGTTTTCCCTATTTTTTGATGGCTGCTCATGTCATGTAGAAATATATAACTTGATATAATTATGCCAATAGGAATTTTATTGTGAGGTTTTAGTTGGTGACATCATTGAGATTTTTCGTCTTGCACAGCTGGCGCGAATCTCAACAGTGCCCCAATGAGGTCGCTTGTGACAAGGGATTATTAGATATAAATCTTCCGGATAATCACATGAGAGTTTTAGGAACGACGCGTTTCGAACTACCAACTGTAGTTCATCATCAGGATAATGAAGATTGGCTGATCTGACAAACCCAATTTATACCAGAAAGAGAGAAGCAACAGTCAAAACCCAAATTTAACGGTCAAAAATAAAAATAGAAATAAAAACAGAAAACATAACAAACCCAACCCTAAAAACGCTAGTCAAAACTAAAATGATATAAAATCAAACCTAAAAACTGAAATGACACCAAAAAAATAAAAATAAATAAATAAATAATAATAATAATAATAATAATAAATAAATAAATAAATAAATATATAAACAAAAATAAAATATATAAATATAAAGAAATAAATAATAAATAATAAACAATAAATAAATATAAATAAATAAATAAATATAAATATAAATATAAAAATAAATATAAATCAAATAAAATAAAAAGTAAAATAATAATCAAAGTCAAAATAAATACATTAATAACTAAAAATTTTTAATTAGGATTAAAATAAAACTAAAAATAAAGGATTTAATCAATAACTAAATAAATTAATAAATAAATACATTAATAATTTTATTTATTTAATTATTTATTTAAATTTTTAACAAATAAAATTAAAAATAAAGAATTATCATTTATAAAAATAAATGTTTTAACCAATTAATAAATGTTTTAACCAATTAATAAATAAGTAAATTGATAAATAAAAGTATTAATAAAAACATAAAATAAAAATAAAGGATATAATCAATGAATAAATTAAGCAATAGGTAAAAACATTAATAAATAAAATTAAAGCTAGAGTAAAAATAAATTATTTTTATAAATATAAAATCAAAGAATAATAAAACAAAAAACAAAAGAATAAAAATACCAAAGAAAGGGATTATTATTTAGTTACGGTACAAGCCACAAAGATCTATGTTACATTCCTTGAATTGAAGATATTTGCAACCCCATGGAACTGCAAAAAAGAACCCTTGAATTTACGAATTTATTTTCCGTTATCGTTGGTTGATCGAGTAATGCGGTTGAACTCGTGACAACCTAGTCATGCATTAGCATTTATTTTTTCTCAGACTATGTCTACCAAAACAAGGGATAAGGGTTCTCCTTACATTAAAATTGTTATTAGGGGAATTTTGAGGTTTAAAATGGGCCTCCTAAGGAAATAATAAAATAATAGCTAAACCAATAAAATAATATTTATGAATTTGAAATTTACTTTTTGCACCACAATCCATGTAACCATAGTTAAATTCAATTCAAAAGTTGTACCAAAATAAAATTAATAAAAAAATTGTATTGATGTGACTATAAATAAGAATGAGCTTTTCAAGAAAAAGTCATTATCATTGAACAACTAATGCATTTGTCATTTTTACTTAAATAACTTAAAATAAAATATAAATATAAATTTATAAATTCTTAATTATATTATATGCTATTAATTAAAATTTATATTATTTAAATTGTATAATAACATGTAATTAATATGCTTTATAAAAATAATCTAATATAATCTATTATATTATTATTATATAATATAATATAATTAATATATTATATTATATAATAAATGTATAGGGATATGCATTGTTTCTTTCAAGAAATATGAAATGACAATAATATATTTTTATTCACAAAGTGTGAAATGACATTTATTATGAGTATTTTACTTTGACTTTAAAAGTACTTAGAGCACTAACATGGTCAACCATGAGTTTTTATCCACCATTGAAAATGTGACAAGTAAGTACCTTTAACTCAAGTAATGCCACCTCAACCATTAGGGATGATGTCACCCCCTAAAATGTGATTAGTTCTCATAAAGTGAATTTTAATTGTACATTTTTTTTAGGAGGCCCATTTTAGACCTCAAAATTCCCCTAATGTGTGGCAGCAACTCAAGAGGAAACATAGAGCTCTCGAGCAAATAAGATAATGGAAATCACGATGGGGTTAATGGCAATCATGACGGGGTTATTCGTGGGAGCAACGACAGTTACTTCATCTTCGTCGTTGGTCATCACTGGCGAAACCCAAAGGGAAACTTTCACAAGGTACATTCTCGGTATTACTAAAACTAAATTTCATATACAATCGGCACATTAACCCTCAATGCATATAGCAAGAACAAGACATTTCCATTTTCCATTAACCTACAGTTCATACAACAAGAAGAGAAAATGGGGACAGAAATCAAAAAGTAATCAAAAGGGTCCTTGTAGATGAAGTGAAAGGAGCACAACTGAATGGAATGGAATGGAATACATAAGAGTTACATGTTCGAATTCCACGGCCTCATACATACAAGAACTACTCTAAATAAGGAAACTAGAAAGATGAATGTCGAACAAGTCGCTTCGTCCTCTGCTACTTCGTCACCTACCACTCCACCTGTTGCTAGCAACACTTATTCCAAATATGACTTTTTCAAGGTTTGAGTTTGGTTAGGATATAATACATATCATTATTATGTTCTCTTAGGGTTTCTTCTTAGCAGGATGCTAACCATGGCGAAGATCCACAATCGTGTTGCTATTAAAATTGCTTTGGAGCTGAAGAAGCTACTAGTAGACAATAGTATTTTAGATGTATCCCAGTCATATCTTGAAGATAATTTATTTTAAATCATGGAATGACGTGGATATGGGGAAGATTACATTAATAGATACTAGATGATGACTAGGTTTTGTCATCAAAGAGTACCATTTGTAATACTTGTTTGTGGGACCGCATGTGTTGGTAAGTCGACAATTTCTACCCAACTTTCTCAACGCTTGAACTTGCCAAATGTCCTACAGAATAACATGGTCTATGAGCTCCTTCGCACTTCACAGATGCGCCTTTGACTTCATCACCTGTTTGGGCTAGATATTTTAGTTCTTTAGAAGAACTTATCATAGAATTTTGTAGAGAGTGTTTAATTTTTCAAAAGGGTTTGGCTGGTGATTTGAAAAAGGAAATGAAGGATGGAAAACCTATTATAATTGAGGGAGTACATTTAGATCCTAGTATTTATCTTATGGATGAAGAGAATCAAGAAACAAATGCTTCAAATGTTAGCACAGCAAATTCCTCTTCTTTGGAGAACACTTCACTTGATCATGACACAAAAGCAAAGGAAGAAAATACTTCAAAAGATGCCCCAACTGGGGAAGTTTCTGATGCTCTGGAAACTAAAGTTGCAAGCATAGTAGACACAGGAAATTGCAACTCAAATATACTTGATTTCAACAAAAAAATGATGAACAACACACCTGTAGATGTTAAGGAATGTCAGGAGTCTCTCAAACTTTTAGGGATTGGCAATGAATCGGCAGGAAAAATATCTATTGGAGGACAAGATGTAAAGGGAAAAAGTGAGAAATCAACTACAAAGCCCATCATTGTTCCCATGGTCCTGAAGATGGCTGATTTTGATCCCAAGGCTCTTCTAGAGGAATGTTTGTCTAGAAGATCTGTTGATGGTAAATGCCTAACCAAGGATCAGAAGAGTTTAGCAAGAAGATGAGATAAAGTGTACACAACAACTATTGTTTACAAATATTTATAAATGAAATCAATGAAGAAGCAATCATACCATCTTATTTTGACAGTCATAAGGCATAGGTGTTGCTGCAATTTGAAAGATAAGGAATTTGTTAAAAACCAGTTGAAAGATATCAGACTTCTAAGGCAACATAGAGCAAAGTAAATTCTATCATACCTCTTGATCTAGTTGTTCCTAGATTATGGACATATCACAAACTTTCTTGGAGCACATTGGACATGAATACCTGCAGGTCATCAACTCTCAGAAGAATCAGAAATATGTTTGCAAGCACTATATGGTAATGTGGCAGTATTAATACAAAAAAAAATTGGAAAAAAATATATAATGCAACATGCACTTACTAAGAGTGCATTTTCATTTCTGATAAACAGTCCCCATGCATTGTATGACCACAACGCAAAATAGTTATTTCCTTTAAAGAATAAAAAAGATACTGCAAACATAAAACAAGACCCAGAGAAAAAATTTTGCAAATAAATGAAACAAAATTATATTAATATCCACTCATGAACATGGAAAGGTCAATCGAAGTCCATGGTAATCAATATTATACTACGAAAATAGAAAGAAAATCCATGGATTTACAACACCTAACAAAAAAATTTGGCAAATAAACGAAATGAAATTATATTAATTTCCACTCGTGACCAAATAAAGGTTAACAAGACTTTAGATTACAATCAGTAAAAACAGGAAAATAAGAAGGTGCCTAGCATATTATAAAATTTAAATGCAATTCTAAATTCAAATTCCAAATTCCAATACATATCTATGGAATGATGACACCTAAGATTCAAAGGTATAATGACACAAACCTCAAAACAAACTGAACAGTTGTGGCGCATTGAGTTCTCTACACAGGGGTGGGTCTTCTGCAAACTAATTGTATAGCAACAACCTGCAAAAGCCCTCAAAAAGTGTAGTGATTTCAAAAAATAAATTAAAACCATCATGCATTTGTGAACTTTCTATATTATTCCAATGCTCACATATAACTTAGAAGGGTTTTATTCACGAGTGCCATCCAGAAAACATATGAGCATTCAGTTTCTAATCCAAATGAAACGAATAGATATGAGCATTCAGTTTCTAATGCCAATGAAATGAATAGTCGGGGTTAGAATCTGATAGGCTTTAGATATATTTTTGTCATTGGCCATTTTAACCATAAATTATGGGTTGCAATTTTTTTTAAATATTGAATAATCGGTCCACTTTAGATATATTTTTTTCATTGGCCATTTTAACCCTAAATTATGGGTTGCAATTTTTTTTTTTAATATTGAATAATCGATCCACATTTTTCCAAACCAACCAAACCATAAGGTCTACATTTCATAGTTTTTTAAAAAACTATTTTTCTAGGGTCAATTAGGTAATAAAAGGAAAGCAATTAGAATCAAGATATCAATATTATGTGTAAAGCATATATCAATATTATGTGTAAATTGTTTTTTAATTTAAGTTGAATATTCAATATAGTGTACAACACACTACAGTCTACCACATCAAACTATTACAATTTTTGGCCAGAGTCTACAACTCGCATGCTAATTTGATTTTTTTCTGCAACTATAGTGACATCTTAGTCATGTAATGTTTATCTTTGCAAATTAGTTACCTTCAACAAAAGTTAATTTTCCCAGTAAAGTAGTGGAGCGCTTGGCCATTCACCAGTATTAAGTATTATTAAATTTGTGTTGAGAGTTGTTCTTCTTGGTCAATGAATAGCTAGCCTACATATATATTAAAGATGTTAAATGCATCAGTTGTTAAAACCAAACATAACTGTTGCAACATAAATATATATAGATTGATGAGCTTATTCAAGATTTCATAATAAATAACTAAATAATATATATGTATATTAAAAAAATTACTATTTTTCAAGGAAGAAAGAAATCAACGTTTCTGTAAAGTGAGTTGTTGGTACCAAGCAAACTCGCATGTATACTCAAAATTTCACAAGACTTAAAACCAATATAACAATATTCAAAGCAGGAAAGCTTCGTGAAAAATACCCCACCAAAACCTCGAAGGTGCACAAATATACTCGCTCCTTTCACTTTAGTTATTTGACCTCTCGATGTGCATATTTTAATTTATTTGATAATGAATATTTGTTTTTTTCGTTGATTCCATTTGAAAAATGTAGGCTTAAATTGATTCTATTCAAGAAATTGCAGACTCTAATTTATTACGCCAAAATACCTGCATTTTTTTCGAAAATGAGCACGGGATGGATTATTTCCCAGCTACTTAACATGTTTAATGATCTACATTATCCTTAATTATGGGTTGAATAGCAAGTGGTGAATAGGAGAATCTCTGCATAATTCGGATGCATATTTCCAACTAAAGACAAGATATATCTACTAATAAACACAAGGATAAACAATTAGAATATGACCTTGTGTCAAATTCTGAGTATGCCTACTGCCTTTACTGATAATATTGGTTTTTTTGTCAATCTGGCTTGCCTCGTTAGTAAGATGTTGTTTCACCCATTCCGGGTTAGCATGCCTTTGTAGGGGGCATTTCTTGTGGATGGAACTAAGTGCATGTCCTGGATGATTTTGAAAGAAAAAGATATCGCATCATGGCTACTTAACTCAAGGAAGTTTCTTTAGTAGTTTGTGAGACATATCTACCACATTTCTATGTTTAAAACCAACGAGTTGCCATTTGTTGGTGATTATCCCAAGTATCTCAACTTTTTAAAAAAATGGTATGACTAAAGAAGATCGTCATACATTACACATAGAAAAGCCATTTATGGGCATCAATAAGAGTACATACATTCAACCCATGGGATGTAGAATGGGTGCTATGTTAAGACACTCTTTGCTTGAAGTTTATTGTTTTGAAACCCCATGGGTGCAATTTATTAAGCCATTTTAAGGGTTGTGTGGCATAGGAAGGTGCAATCCCCAGGTAATTTGATGGCTTAGATGCCACTAGGTCACAACTTTTAACCAAAAAAAACTAGTAAACAAAAAAAAAGTATTGCATTGCATACATCTACATATAGCACTTCACCTTTTCACGCACCTTGAATTCACAAAATAGGAGGAGGCATTGAATCCCTCACCTCTGGAACCTGGTAACAAAGATCTTTAAAAGAGTAAGTTAAATGAAATCCTTTTAGTCATGACAGTCTTAGAGTTGTTTTTGTTATGTTTGAATTTTGTTTATTCTTTTGACCTTCTCATATCAAAAGTGCCACTCGTATAAGAAACTAGAAGACGTGAAAAACTAGATATGCCATAGGAGTTCTCCCAATTCAAAGATATGATTATGAAGGAGACAAGTCCAAAAAAAAATTTCTAGAAAGTTGAAATATTTTCAAGTCTTCTATGACTGAAATATCTGACCTGAATACTGCATTTTTTTCAATTATCTGAATTACTTTGCATTTTCCCTTATATATGCCACCGTATTTTTTGCATGTTTTTTGTATTTCTATAAATGTTGTGTTTTTGTTGTACTTTGAGGTCCATGCTTTTTCAATTTTTTATTTTTTCAAACATGTTTTATGACTATGCAATGGATCATTAGCAAACATGTGTTTTCAAATTAGAAGTTGCTAATCTTTAATGATTCGTCTTATGGGGAAGAGTTTGGACTAATTCAGTAGTTTGAACCAATTTTGTAGTAACAAATACTCCTCAAGTGGAAAGAGATGTTTTAAATTCATTAGAAGTAGCAGAAGCCCAAAAAATATTTACAGTGTATGTGGCTGGAGACTAGCATTTATGGTATGCAAGGGACTAAAAGTTAGCCACCGTTATGGGTAAGTGCCAAAATATATCTATATTTTATTGATTTTCTCATGTGACCTTGAGTCTAGATCAGTTAATTCCCCTTAGAAGGCAATGGTTGCCATTGTTCTCTTGATACTACTTGAACCTATGTGATGTAGCCCACAGAGGTTGTAATAAAGATCCAATAGATGTTATAGAATCCTGCTAACCAATGCTAAACCCTGTTGAGGTCATTATAAAATAGTAAAATTTCCATAGAAGGAAAAGTTGGGTTGTAGTTTGTTGGACAATGAGAAGAGAGAGTCTGCTTGGATACTTGGTGTGCAAATCTAGTAGGCCAAAAGTGAAGGTTTGAAAAAAAATAAACTTGTATTCCCAAAAATGTTGCTATGCAATATGAATTCAGAAAGTTTGTTCTTCCATCTAACTTGATTCAAACTGTATTAAGTAATGTTTGAATCTTAAAGTTGTTGCAAAATGATCATAGTTTGTTGGTTTTACAATTTATTTCTGATATTTTTATGGCTCTTGTAGGTAATTGCAAAATTATCATTTGATTTTTTTTGTCTTCAAATTATCTATGCCATCCTTGTGATGATACATGTTAATGAAAGAATTGTATCCACCACCCCATATTAATTGGTAATATTTACTTATATATTTATCTTAATCATAAAGAGAAAACTGAGAGTTAATATGTGGATAAAAAGTCAAACACTTGATATAACCATAACCTTGTCAGAAAGTATGACCCTTGTGAACAAATTACCTATATAAAGATATGGCATAACTTTTTGTCTCAAATGTAAATATAAAAAATAGTAAAAACATATTAAATGAAACACACAGCTAAAATCCATGAGAACTATGAAATTTGAGAAAAAAAACTTAATGAATGTACTATTTTTTTTTTTTAATTAAGGAAAAAGAAAAATGTGTTTTTCAAACAAACAAACAAAAATATATAATGCAGATTTCCAAAAGATTCTAGAAAGCCTTACCAACCTAGTTCAAAATTCAAAATTATTTCACTGCGCTACCTGGTGATCACGCAAGTCGAAAGGATATTTTAGTTAATATTTGATCAGTAACATGACTGTTCGGTGAGATCGATGAATGTGGATAAGGAGATCGGATCCTTTGGCAGCAGAAGAGCATAAACAGGAAAAGTAGAGCTTCATTGATGCAAAAGTCATTATCAGACTCCGTAAAATAAAATAAAAATAGTGTCGTTATGATCTTTCTTCGTCCAGAGTTTTTGGTTGGCTTATGCGAGCCAGAGACTTATGGATTAAGTTAGATTCTCCCTCTGTAGGGAGAACAATTTTAGAGCTGATAGATTATTCAAGCAGGATATTGGTATGGAAAGAGGTATTCTTAATGTTGCTCAGTATTTCGAGGGATCTGTTATATGGAACAACAAAATTCCCATTCCCTGATTATGTGATGCGTTTTTTTTTGGTCTTTTGTATTCCTCTTATGTATATAACAAGCGAGCCTGTCCATGTGCAAGCGAGCCTAAATACAATGTTTCGAATGCTATGGATGTAGACTTTCCCCTGCTCCTCCCAACAGTTTCTATCTGTCTTTCTTTCTTTCCTGTTTTTTCATCAAGCTAGCCTGTCCAGGATACAAGCGAGCATGAATAATCTCTTTTGCAATTTTGTGTCATATGGTGGCAGACTTCATCCTACAGCGGGCCTGTCTGATCCACTCTGTGATCCACTCTATTATCCAAGCGAGCCTGGAGTGTTGGTTGTGCCCGGATTTACCTTCTCTCTTTGATGGCCTATCTATTATCTTTTTTCTGCTTTCGGGCCTATGGGTTGAGAATGTTTTTAGTTTTATTTAGATATCTCTGTATATGCAGTGGAGCAATGGGGTTTTACCATTCCTCCAATGATCAGATGGGATATATGAACATTTCCCATGGTTATTTCTATACTGAGCCATTGGATATAGCTCTATGATGTGGATCTTGAGTTGATGGGCTATGGCCTATCCATTTGTAGTGATGAACTGTTTCTTTTTATCTAATATAAAATGCAGCCTTTTTTTCTTTCTGAAGAAAAAAAAAAAAAAGAATGAAAGATAGATATCCAATATCCCTCCTTTAAGCATCATTCTAGCGAAAATCATTTTCAGCGCTCTCTGCTTTGGGCTGTCAAAATAAAGCTGAAAATAAATAACAGTGAAACAATTTGAATGTTATAGAATTTTTTTGGTAGTAATTACATGCAACGGAATATTGTTCACTCGTTTCGAATTAATCAGTGTGGTTCATTATAGTTTTGATGATGAACCACACTAGTTGGTTTGAAATGCGTCGACAATATTCCATTGCATGTGATTTGTAAGGATGGATCACAGAAGTTAAAATTCTAAAAAAATTGAATGTTATTTTACAATTTCTATAAAAATTTGCTTTTATAATATTTTGGGGAATATTTTGGAATTTGAAAAGTTCAATTATTTGATCTTTCCCTTAATCATATTCTATAAATCTGCAATCCACATAAAGATATCAGTTTTTCTTTACATTGAAATGTGGTGTCACTTATCTCCAGAGAATAAGACCATGTGTGTTTTAGTAACTGATAACAAGTTTATACATTTTTATTCCTGAATTCTCTACTAATATGAATAACTGTGAAAGTCTCCAATCATTAGTCTTTTTAATTTATTTCTGTTTTCCAATAATAACTACTGTAACTAGAAATCTGCAATCCACATAAAGATATATGTTTTCTTTTACATTAAAATGTGGTGTCACTTACCTCCTACTAATTAGACCATGTATGCTTTAGTAACCTGCATATATAAGTCAAATATAAAAAATAATATTTTAATGGTTAGATTTTGAAAATATTTAAAAATCTGAATAATAACAATAAATTCAATTGTTTATTACTAGTAAGATGTTTTCTTTTGAGAATAACTCTCCTAACTAACATTTTGTACTTTTCTACTTTGAAAGATTGAAAATTCTTCTAGCATAATTAGTTATTCAATTCCAACCTTCAATTTCATATAATTAAGTAATAGACAATTACATTATTGTACCCTATTTTTTCAGGAATATGATACCTATTTTTTCAGGAATATGATAGAGAGAGGCTAAGCATCTAGAGTACTTGGATTTGTCAATGATATAAAGTGTAATTTTTTATTATTTGAATTATATTTTTTAATATATAATTATGTTTTGCATTTTGATTTTATTTAAAAAAATTATAGATATGCATATCTGTGTGGTTGTAACAAAAGTATGTGATTTCTTTATGTTCGTTTAACATAAATATGGGTATCGAAATTGAGCACATAGTTCGAAGGATAAAATGAGACAATGTATCATCCATGCAAACTCTCATTGAAAATGGAGCAACCATCTGTTTGAAGTTTCAATTGGTGTTGGTGAAGGCAGAGTAGCCACCAAAGCCGGATTCAAGAGGTTAACCTCTGCATGGCAGAGTAGCCACCAAAGCTAGATTCAAGAGGTTAACCACCGTATAGGAAAACTTGTTTGAAGTGTTTATTTGATTTTATTTTTATTTTTATTTTTATTTTTATTTTTATTTTATTTTATTTTAAGTTAAGTTAAGTTTAGTTTGATTGTTATATTTTTACTTGTAGTGGGTAGTTTTTTTTTTTTTTTAATTGGTAATTTAATGGTTGTTTAAAGTGTAATTTATTTTTATTTAAATTATATTTTTAAATATATAAATAGATTTTGAGTTTTGAATTTTTTTAGTTTTAATTTATTTTAACTCTAGATTTATTAGGTCCATCTTTATCTACTAAATTGAAACTAAAATTACTTTTTTGTTTTCACTAGCATAAAGTAGAAAATTAACCTCCCTAAAATATGAACAATTCCCTTTAATTTTTAGTGAAAGTGGAGATTGGACAATTCTCAAAATGTTTTAGGATGTAGAAATCTTTTATCTTTTTTACACCTAAAAGATTGAAGTCTAAACACACTTTTGTTAGAGTTTTCTAAATATACACAAATAAAAATATTATTTTAATATATTTATTACAAAAATGGTTGAATTTCTAAACTTTATAGATTACCAAAATTATAAATCTTTAATAATTTTATTAGCATCTATTAAACAAAAAATAAAATTTTTAATAATTTTATATATTTTGTACTTTTTAAAATTTGATAAATCTATTAATATATTAGAGCAACTCAATTGGCAGTGGTCATACTCTAAAGTATTATGTAAACCATGAAATAAAAGTTCAAGTATTATATAAACCATGAAATCAAGGTTTAAATCCTAAAACACACACACACACACACACATATATATATAACTACCCAATTATATCAGTTAAATCCATTTTTCAACTACACAACTTCTAAGTCACATGTGACATGGAAATATAAGTTGTGTCTAATGTCTATTTTATCTAATAATAAAGTAAAGAGTGCCCATAAAACTAGCATATTTGACCTTCACGTAACACATATACATTCTACAATGAGTATATAAAAGAATCACAATTAAATATTTTTTTGTCATTTTATTCAGTAAAAGAACACAAAAGCTTAGGTATATGATTGTTATTTTGAGAGGAGGTGGTAACACATATACATTCTACAATGAGTATATATTAACTCATATTCATAATGAGTGTATAAAAGAATCACCATTAAGGATTTTTTGTCATTTTATTCAATAAAGGAACACAAAAGCTTAGGTGCATGATTGTTGTTTTGAGAGGAGGTGGCCCTTCTCATTCCTCACCCAGTAGAATATTTGCACCTATCATTAGAATTAGTTTAATGAGAAAAATTATAGAACATCACTTCGAAGATAAAGCATGTTATGTGCACAAATTACAAATTATGAAGGAATTGTTTTCAACATTGAGGTAATATGTTCATCTGCGTGAATCTATCAATGCAAAAGTAATTGTTTGCATAAATGCTAGAGTTTATTATTTATTTAGAGTAGGAAAAAATTATTTAATATTTGTAATGGAATCTAGTTATTTGAACTATATAGATATTATATATTAATTGTAGAGGCCATCCATTTATTTAGATAAGATAAATTATTTTTATTTTTATTCGCCCATATTTATTTTTTCTAGCACAATACGCGATTTTTTTTATGAATTTATAGCCATCATGTAGAAATGACTTCATGTAGCCAATGATTTTCCCCAATTCCTTCTTTTGGAGGGAAAAAAATATGAAATTTGATGAATAAAAATGTTTAATTTGTTGATATTAAGACTGGACAAATGATGCAACCTAATAGACCTTGATGAATGCCTGAGAACATAGAATGATGAATGTCAATGCATTTTATCTTATTCAAAATGCATTGGATGAAACCATATTCCCAAAGATTTATGTTCTGAATTCTCTAAAACTACTTAGGATAGGTGCCACCAAAGTAAAAATAATGAAACTACAAGCCTCGAGAGGAGATTTTGAAAGTATAGTAGTGGAGGAATTGGAGTTGATAGATTAGTATATAAATGTAACCTCATGAGAAAGAGAATGGGCTTTTTTGGATTTTGGAGAAAGGGTTATTCATTGAATGATAGAGAATTCTTTGTTAATACAAGAGTGGATGGGGAGAAAGTTTACAGTGTTGATGAATGAGTGAATTTCTTTTGTATTCATGCTTCTTCTGTGAATTATCCTGGATACTGGGTTAAATCAGATCCCAGCATATTAAAACACGAGTGCTTTCTTCTTCGTTTAAATTCTCAATTAATTCTTCGTAAAAAAAACACATTTGATACAGCTCAATTATACATAACAGAAAGAGAGCTTATATAAACAAAAATGCTGATATATAATAATATAAGAAAATCCAAATTCAAAACTTCTGGCCAAATATTACAATGGAAGCCTCTTGGCTCCTGGCCCTTTACAAAACTCTCAATCCATTTCTCTCGCTCTCTCTATATTCCTCACTTACTCCCATGTTTTTCTTCCTCACACAACCCTCTTATTTATACATAAATATGAATTTATTCCACTCCATAAATTCCTCCACACAAATCTCAACTAAAATCTAATTTAGATTTATCTTTTTTTGGACTCAACTAAGTCTCGTTTATGGAATTCCTAATCCCTATATTATCTACCTAATTCAACTCCACTCATATCCTTAATTATTTAAGGAATATTTACAATAATCCTCACATTTATAATTTCTCTCCTAATTTATTAAAAATGAGCAAATTATTTAATAAAATAATTAAAATATCTCACCCCCTTAATTACACAATTGAATAATGAAAATTTAACTCAATGCTCCTGCATCAGACTCCCCATGTAGAGAAGTTTCCATAGACTCCTGTCTATGAGGTCCGTCACTTTTCTGTAACAATGCAACAGCCACAAGTCCTGATGACTTGCTCCCTCTAGGATTCCAAACTATGTTCTGCCGCTAGTCCTTCGAAGTATCAACTCGATTTGGTAACTCATCACCCACTCTGTCGATTGGATTCCATCAGCTTCTCCAACACTTTCTTTTTCCAATTCCTCGGGGTAATACCTCTTTGTCGAATTCCTTCATCTCCAATTGAGTTGAATACTTAACTTCTTGCAATGAAGAATAATCAAGAACTCCTTCTTGATTACAACTATAGTCTTTGGTTACTTTTATAGCAACAACTTTCTCATCCAGTGCAGTACCTGCATTCACCGACAAACTGTTATTTTTAAAAAGATAAGACCTTTCGGTCTCTTTTGATGCTTCAAGCACCGATCCCACACAATCGAATTTCTGGACTTTAATAGATCATGTTTTTAACTACTGACTGCTTCCATATCCATCCTGTTGGATCAATATTTATGTCTCCTTTATGTCTCTACAAACATAAATTTCTTGCTGCTTCTGATCTTCCATCTCAATGCCAAATAATTTCTGCTCGATTTCTCTGATTTCGACATCATATTTGTTAATGTTGGTTTATGTACTTACAGCTACATTATTATTTGAAAAATTACAACATTCATTCAACTCTATAAATGTTAAAAACATTTCATATGTATAGTAACTGTAATTTCTTCTGGATCAAGTTCTGTAAGTTTTACTTCTCCATTAGGTTCCTTAAGCCATCGTTCCAAGAACTCGATTTCCATGTGAAATCTTTCCAGCACTTCATCACAACTTTCCTCCCTAACTTCATTCTTCTTCTCGCAATCTTTCTGGGTTTTCCTGGTTTCAGCATCATTACATTGTAAACTTCTGTCAGCAAATTCACTAAACAAATACATTTGTTTACCTCCTTGGAATATTTCTTCAGCACTTCCAGTATGCTTCTGCTCCATAACAGTTTCAACTTGTTGTTTTACCCCAAACAAGAATTCATCGATGATTTCTTTTTGCTGCAACAAATCAATACCTTCCTCCTCTAAAAGGAATTCTCCATCAGACTTCACCTCAAGAGTTTCCTTCATCTCTGTGACAATTTCACCGGACTGTTCACCATCTTTCGCACATCCTGCAAACATACATATACTGTGAGATTTAAAAATGCAAGGCTTCATAGCCTCATCTACTACTCTCGTCAACACATCTTCAGATTCTGCTGAAATATCCCAATAGTTCATGATATCTTCCTCATTGATCTCTTCACCCGGAATTTCACCCTCTTCTGGGCCACAAATGGAAACATCCATTTTTAACTCAGCCTCACTGAGTTCTTCACAACTCAACATCTGCTCGATCTTCCCCAGCTCTTCCGTCAACTGTATGTTTACCTGCTTTTCCCTCTTTGCGTGTAGTCTCTGCCACTTTACCTTCTTTCTCATGGTCCAACCATGTGTTTGGTCTTTCACATTTCTCTGCAACAATTTCATTAACAATTCAAGGTGAACTGTTATCTCAGCCTTCTCCCCCTCATAATCTTCATCTGTCAACTGCTCACATATGCCACTTACCTTGGCATTTTCCTTCTTCTTCCCTCTACTGTGGTCTTCATCAGATCTTTGGAAATGACTATCAATAGTCATATTCCCCTCCTTTGTGAACTTCATCTGTTCACGTGTGGATTTCATTCAATCCTCCTTTCACCAATCCTTCCCACTTTCCATTCATCAAAAATGCAAGTTTTCCTCTTGCACTTGGCTTCTCTTGGTTCTTTGTCTTGGAACCAATCTCTGGCAACCCTCTTGCTTCACTTTCCTACAAACAACACTTTAGTAACTCATGTGTTACAATGACCAATTCTTTGGGTGTCGGGCTCTGTCGATCATGCACCAATTACATTCAAACTTTTTACTTAGCTTACGACTCTTTGACTTCAAACTTACACCAATTCTTCATATTGAATGAAAATACTCAAACTTAACTCAAACTATCCAAAATTTCATTTGACTCTAACATCCATTTTGACTTCAAGGCTTGACCCAATAATAATGATAGTGGATATTTTGACTTAATTCAAGTTTACAATTCTCCAACAAACATACACCCCTAATACATTTTAGGATGTAAAATCTTCACTCTCTTTCATACTTATGAAAAATCATCAATTTTCCATTATCATTTCACATGATACTGAAGTCTTTAGTCGAAATGCAATCTATGTTTTCCAAGGTTTATTTATGGTGAAAATAAATAAACCATTCACTTTTCAACAATAAAACCTTTCTGAATTATCATACCTTATGCTCCCTTTAAGGTTATTAATGAACCTTCTTTTCTGCAGTCTCAATTATCTAGTTTCCACTAATCTGTGCCGTCTTTGTCACTGTGAAAAATCGCATGTCTTTCATCGATGCATTTCAAGCCTAAATATCCTTCTCGGATGCAGCTCCTTCTTTGCAGTCTTAGCTGCTTTATACTCACTATTTGCATACAAAATGCATTTCTCTTTTTAATTGTAGATTTAATCAGAAGTCTATTTATTGGTTCTACCATAAAAAATTTGATTAACAACATGTCACAAAGTTTTTTATTCTCTTTTGCACACAACAGTATCGTAGCTTTGGTCTTTTGGAAAAAAAACCAATCTCCGCACACACCCACATTTTATGCAAGTCTTAACTTTAATTCCAAGATAAAACTCTTTAAGAGGAATTCCTTTCTCTTTTAACTTATGGTTATAAACCCCTATACATCCACTTAATTAAAAAATTTACACTTTCTATCTGACTATGGCTTGAACAATATGTCGGCATGTATATCATCTTCATTTAAAGGAAAGTTTTACCTTCTCATTTGTAACCTTTGCTACAAGAATCAAATGTCGACATGACAGTGTATTGGCCCACTGCTTTACCAGCGCAAATTACGCCAGTGATTTCTCCAGTCAATAGTGGCGGAATTTGTGAAAGGCCCCCCAATGATGTAGCTGTGGCATAAGGATCATGCCGGAGTAAAGCTAGTCCTGTGAGAGGACGAAATGCAATTAGAGGATCTAGTAAAGACGAATTGTTTGTTCCAGTTATCCCAAGTAAGCCAGAATCTCCAGATGGCAGATCTGAACTCCGTACTTGATTTAGTATTGGAATTTCCCCTCTTGCTAAGTTGTCTACCTTATACCTTGCAATCAAACCAGCAATATATGCTCCCTTGTTTCTCCCATATGCAAAGTTGTTTGCTGCAAACTGCTCAAGGATAGCTACAGCTGTCACTTCAGGAAGCTCCCGCAGACTTGTAAGGCATTGAATGTCAACATCATATCGAGTAGCAAGACCTTGGTGAAATATCCAAAGCAGGTGATCTGTAACAGTAGTAGGCAATGATAGAACAGCTACTTCATAAGGATCTACCACAATTGGAACCTCCACTGCTTTGGAAGATGTAACATCTGCAGGTGTCTTTGCCTAACCACCAGATTTAATAGCCGCAACCTTCTGAAATTCCTCGCGATTGCGCTACTGCTCATGCAGTTACAACATTCCAAGCCACATGATTATCACTTCATAACTCCATGGTGACAGCATTATAAACTATAGCGCAGTCTCGCAAACAAAGATGGTTTCAGTTTTAGAAATCGGTATTTCGATTGGAGCCTACACCAATCTCTATGCAATTCTCAACGCAAACTTATGAATTGAACCACGGTCCACTCAATTCAATACAGGATTTCAAACAGCTATCGACCCCATTATTAAACCTCTACGCAGTCTAAATATGTCTACACAGCAATCGACCCATTGTAATATCTATGCCGGATTAAACACAGCAAAATGAATCGACTGTTTCTGAATTTAACTCAACGTGACCAAACCTTGCGTTGCAGATCTGGAATAGATTCATCGCAACGTTGTTTTACACTACGGGTGAGATGTCAATGCCTCATGGCTTGATCTAGCACACAGTCACCAAACTAATTGAAGCACGCTGCCTCAACACGCATCCATGTGCTCGACCCAAACCACTCGGACCAACCGCCCACAGAGAAATTGTGACTGATGTCAAAAAGCCAGTAACTGGGTCAGATTCACTATTTAAACCAGCAAAGCTGTGGAAAATTCATTGCAACAGATCTTGAAACTTTGAAGCTCTATAAGCAGCTGAATATCATCGGAAATGTTACCAGTCAAATTCCTATCAGAAATATCCAATTCAGTAACTCTTCCATAGGCATTGCGATACATGAGATTACTAGTCTACAACTGGATAATTGTAGCAATTGTTTGCAAGAATGCGACTTTTCAAACTTCAGCGATGTGTACCAATCTGGGCAGCCAACATCGTCGACTCACATCTTCAAGTAACGTTGCTGCAACCCAAACATTACACTCGCACGAGCTCATAATCACATGTGTCCCATGTGATATCACTGCACCAAAATTATGTTAACGCCACATTGCATAACTCTGTTTAACATAACACGCCATATGTTTTCTCACAGTTTACATAACACGCCATATTGCATAACATAACACGCCATATTTTATTCACGCGGATGCTAATTCACTGATGCCGCGAATTATGAAATACCTGTGATAAAACAAGTATGAAACTCACCCTTATGCTACGCACGGTGCTCACCTGTTAGGATTACCTGCGATATTACTTGAAACAGATATCTCATGCCGTATATATTTTCAGCCCATTAACCACATTACTCATGTGTCTACGTTGTGGTTATCACTGCTTGATACAACAATGCATCAAGACTTTCACTTCTACTCCGGCGATGTTGCCTTCGCCCAAATGCATTAGGGCCTCACGCAACCTCGAAGAACTTAAGATCGCACGCCCGATCACAAATTTGTGATCTATTTTTTCATTGTTCTTGCTTGAACACACCCTCGTTTCTGCATTCACGTGCTCAAATATACAACATATATGTGTCAGTCTGCAAAGATTAAACTCACTCATTTATCTCTTGTCCATGGCTACACGAATGAATGAATGTGATCTTTGGCTCTGATACCAAAATGATGCCAGGATACTGGGTTAAATCAGATCCCATCATATTAAAACATGAGTGCTTTCTTCTTCATTTAAAATCTCAATTAATTCTTCGTAAGAAAAACACATTTGATATAGCTCAATTATATATAACGGAAAGAGAGCTTATATAAACAAAAATGTTGACATATAATAATATAAGAAACTCCAAATTCAAAACATCTGGCCAAATATTACAATGGAAGCCTCTTGGCTCCTAGCCCTTTACAAAACTCTCAATCCATTTCTCTCGCTCTCTCTATATTCCTCACTTGCTCCCCTGTTTTTCTTCCTCACAAAAGCCTCTTATTTATACATAAATATGAATTTATTCCACTCCATAAATTCCTCCACACAAATCTCAACTAGAATCTAATTTAGATTTATCTTTTTTTGGACTCAACTAAGTCCCGTTTATGGAATTCCTAATCCCTAGATTATCTACCTAATTCAACTCCACTCATATCCTTAAGTATTTAAGAAATATTTACAATAATCCTCACATTTATAATTTCTCTCCTAATTTATTAAAAATGAGCAAAGTATTTAATAAAATAATTAAAATATCTCACCCCCTTAATTACACAATTGAATAATGAAAATTTAACTCAATGCTCCTGCATCATATATATATATATATATATATATATACAAAGGTGATAAGTGACAAGTTTTTCTGTCCCAACCTATCTTTGGCAATGTTATCTTATAAAATCGGCTCTTTTATATGCCAAATGAATGATCAAGACTGCACACGAATTGACAAAACACACAAGTTGAGAGGCGGCTTTGTTTGTGTGTTGGAGACTTTCTAAAATTTGCAAATACGCAATTTATGATTCCAATAGAATCTTATTACATTGAAATCCTAAAATACATTATCAACTCATAAACGAACATAGCACATCACTATGAACTCAATTTCTAATAATTCGTTCTTCCCACTTGTATTCGTTAACATGCATTTCCACGAGGATATTATTCACTACTCAAAATTCCTAAATTAATTTAGAAATACAAAAAACATGAGTTCTACTACTATCCCTAAAATAACAAAACAAAGACACTAATTCTCTAAACCAGTCCTATACTTAATTCAGAATCTAGGCATGCCAAGTGCACCTACAATTTTTCAAATCGATTCCAATTTGCGCATCTACCATGTGGCCCAAAGTGCATACTCATACATAACTATGAAAGGAAGAGGTTGTTTATGGTTGTTCTTCGACTCTTGCACTTTTGGAACTACTCCTTTTTCTCTGTGCATTTGAAGTAGAATCCACAAGATTTGGATTTCACTTAATCTCATAAATGGATTCTTACATTCCTAGGAGGAACTCACAACATGGCTTACATTAATATAAGTAGCCACTTACCCTCACCCTAGGAGTAGATGATGGGAGATTTCAACCTTTGGAAGAGAGGAGATGCAGAGAAAACAACATTGAACAATCACTCTATTAGTGTTAAAGGCCCATTTCACATAATTGGATAGACTACTCTACCACTAAGTTGCATCATTGGATTGGATAAGAATGCTAGTCAATATTTTTTCTACTTTAGGAAGTGATGACCTAGATCAAAATTCCCTACAAGATTGAATTTTGAATAAATTTCAATTAATTGTAGTTAGTTTCTATTGGTCTACATCCAAACCAAATGGAAGCATTGGTCCTGATAAAATTCCCCAGGTAAATTCTCTACAAGGAATGGATTCAATTGAACATCCTTCTTCTCGAGTACACTACTCGAGGTGATTCGAGTCCTTCCTCGTTTCATTCTGCCACCTCGAGAAATTCGTGGAAAGAATAAAGGAGCTTCCAACAGTGGATTGCATGTTTATGAAGAACATTAGAAGTAGTGGATACTTGTTATAGGCATTGGTAAACCAAAGATCCTGAGGTTGACAATAGTCTATATTTTCTAAAGTTCACGTGAATCACACAATTCCAATGACTTACTCAAATTTGTACCAATCACACTAGTAATGTTTTCATGCAATTGGATCAAAATCATGTTTAAAATAGAAGGGCTATGAATGTTACATAGATGACAGTACTCCCTGTCAGAATAAAAGAATTTGTAAAATTATCATAAAAGGGAGAACTATTTGTTAGAAAGAAACAAAATTTTCGTAAAAAAATGGCAATGTTGTCATAAATTCAAAATCAATGAAAGGTGATCACTCAATCAGATGTTATCCAACAATAAAATAAAATAAATAAAATTGACCCTATGTTAAAATAAATAAATAAAACTAAGTTATTTTGTAATTCAAAATGTTTTTTTACAACTTTCAAAGATGATGTTATTAGACGAAACATTAGAGATATTGAACATCATCAACTGCACTACACTAAAGTTTCCCATCAAAGTATTTTACACCAAAAGTTATGAATATTTTGGAATTGATGTTTGGCTCATTTTCATCTAATACATGATGATGTCTGAAATTTGTGAGGTTGTGATACAAATTTAGATTTCAAAAAATAGCTATCATATTGTTCCTGAATTAAGGTTGCTTTATTTAGCTTGATGTCATCTACTACCTGTATTTTTCCAAAATCTATCAATATTTGTTACTAGAACTTGAAAGACCATCTTTGAAGATTAAGAGACAAACTATGTTGGAAAGGTTATAGAATATGTCAAATTGGCATAATGTAAGTGATTTCTATTTATCTTCGAACTTTGAGTGGTATTTTGTTTACTAATTTTTATCTTCAATGAATTTTTATATATCACGCTCGAATTTATGCCTTAAAGCGGTTCCTTTGCAACATCAGGTGCAATTCCTAGTTACTCTTTATGTTGGATATTGAAGTGTTCCTAAAATATACAATTCATAGGATATTAAACTTAACTACATTACGAATTTGGGAAATATTTTGGAAATTTACTAACTAAACTAAAAAATATCTATTTACATTTAATTATATTTAATTATAATATCACTATCATATTAATTGTTAAACTCTAATTATTTATCTCCACTTCAAATACAGACTATTATGGACTTGGTACTTAAACGAGATAAAATCCTCAAGCTACGGGAAGAGGAGTAGAGGCTAAAAAGTTGTTGCCCTAGATCAAAGGTGGGGACCGTAAATTTTTCCATTGTGTTGCGACCAAGAGGAGACAAATAAATTCCATCCATTTTATACAGGATGAATCTGGAAATACCCTCTCCTCTACCAGAGATATAAGATTGGTGGCTTTCAGTTATTTTAGGCATCAGTACATGGACAGGGAAGAGGCCTACATCACAGAAAAAATGGAACTCGTTGGTTTGTTCCTGGAGATGCTCAAGGATGACGACTTTGCATTCATGGACACCCCTATCACTGAGGAAGATTTTCTACAATCCATCAAGGAGATGGCCAAAGACAAGAGCCCTGGCCCTGATGGCTAGCCCATCGATCTATTCCAGCATTTTTTTGAGTTGATGGGCACTGAGTTGGTCAAAATGAAGAAAGTTGTCAGAATTTATGGTCACATACCACGTGCCATCAATTCTACTTTCCTTACCTTAATTCCCAAGAAATCAAACTCACTAATTTTCTCTGACTATAGGCCTATTTCTCTTTGCAATTTTGTATATAAAATGATGTCTAAGCTTCTCGCAAATAGGATTAAGAAGATTATTTCTCCATATATTTCTCTGCAACAGTTTGGTTTCTTGTCTAACAGGAGAATCTAGGACGCCATTGCTATCACACAAGAGTGCATTCATTCTGTAAAATCAAAGAAGCTTAAATCCCGCCTCATGAAGATTGATCTTAAGCGTGCATTTGATTGTATTGATTGGGAATTTCCTATAATGATTTTATATAAAATTGGATTCCATCACATCCACGTTTTATGGATCATGGCCTACATCAAATCCACATCCATGTCTATCATCATCAACGGTGCATCCACATATTTTTTTAAAGTTTTCGGGGGACTCATACAGGGTTGTGTGATGTCTCCATTATTTTTCATCCTAGTTATGGACGCCCTTAGCAGCGGAATAATCGCCATGAAGGAATGTGGACATATTAATGGTTGTAATATCACAATAAACTGTGAGGTGACACACCTTATGTTCGTCGATGATGTGCTCTACTTAGGGGCTGTTGAGATCATTGAATGGGAATATTTCCAAAATTTGTTCGATAAATTTGGGAAGGCATCTGGTCTGATCATAAATTCCTCCAAAACAAAGCTAATCTCTCATGACCTCAACCAGGATGTTCTTCAAGCAATTTCCACTCTTTTTTGGATCAGTAGTTTCCCTCTGTATGTTGGCTTCAAATATATGTGGTGTTATTTGAAACCAAACAAACACCTTATACATGACTGGGTGTGGCTCATTAACAAGTTTCAAAAGAAGTCATCCTGTTGAGACCATCTATGGCTCACACTTGGTGACTAGGTCACCTTGATCAAAGTTTTCCTACGTAGAATTCTGATTTTATGGATGCACCTCTTTTATATCCCATAATCCATCATCTTCCAAATTGACACCATCATTGCCAACTTCTTATGGATAGGTATCAGGCCCAAGAAAAAGATACACCTGGTGAGATTAAGCACCGTATCAAGCTCTATCAAATTTGGTGGATAGGGACTACTTGATTCCTGTTGTTTTAATTTTTCATTACTTGCCTCGTCCCTCTTGAGGATTTTTTATAGCAAGGGCCTGTGGTAGAAAATTATGTTCAACATGTATATTCCCCATGGTGGACTGGGTGGCTACTGGGGCGCTCCCACATCTGGTGCATCTATTATTTTTCTTAGTCTTCAACGAGAATCCCATGGCTATGTAGCAACTTGCAATGTATGGTGGGGGATGGAAGAAATATTGTAGTCGAACTCGAAACCATTAAATGTATGGACTGTCACATGATTTCAGCCCCATTGATACATTTCTTGAACTCTCATGGGATTACTACACTTTCCAATCTGTGGGAGCGGAGCTACCTACACAAGAATGCTCCTACTTGGCCACACGCTTGGCAAATTGGGATCCCAGAACACTTGATTAAGGAATGGGATGGTTTCCACCACTCTCTCTACATGGCTGGAATTCATCCCTCTTTTCTCTCTGACCAGCTGGTTTGGGGTGGCCATGTCAAACATGATTGCATTATCTTCAAGGAGGTATATGGCCATATTACTTTCATCTCACATCCCTTGCAATATATTGAGGCTACTTCCAAATGGTGGATGTGGGAAGCCACACTAAAGATCAAGTGCTTCTCTTGATTGGCCTTTCATAATTGTATTTTGACATGGGACCGACTGAATAGGATGGGTTTCTTGGGCCCTAGCAGATGCTCCCTTTGTGGTTTAGACGTTGAAGACTGCATTCACCTCTGTATTAAATGCCCCTTTTTTGCAGCTATTTGGCTGAAGTTCTGCTCCATCCTTGGTGTCAACATCCCTTGTGACTTTGATTTGATCCTGGAATGTTTTTCCTCTTGGTCACTACACGCCAAGGCATTCCAATCTGTCCTTCTATATGTTATGTGGGTAATTTGGCATGCTAGGAACAGGCTAATTTGCGAAGATATTCATCCTACGATTCAGGCCGTGGCACTGGGTATTATTTCTAATTTCCAAGAGATCGTTCCTTGTCCCCACAAGGATTATTGTAGGTCTATAACCTGGGTTGACCTTCACAACATCTTCCCCATATGCCATTTCTATGGCGTTGCTTCTAGTGGCAAATGCGACTATGAGGTTTCACTTTCCATTGACCCCACAACTCAATACCTTTTTCATTGGCATGGTGGAGATGGGGATAACTACAAAGCGGAGCTACTTGCATTATGGGGTGCCCTACAAGTTTCTTCTTGGATGGGGATTAACAACATTCAGATTGCAGGTGACTCCCTCACATTGATCAATTGGATTATGAGGAAGAATTCGCTAGAAGTTCCCTCCCTCTGCAAATGGATGCAACAGATCTGGGATCTCCAAGAATCCTTCTCCAATGTCTCCTTTCAACATTTTTACAGAGAAAAAAACACTATGGAAGATTCTATTTCTAAGTGGGGTCTTCCTCTTCCTCCTGGCTACATGTTCTTCTAGCTGGAGGTCGATGGCAGGGGGTTGTCACTGGACTATTTTATGTTCTAATTTTATTTTTTTCCCCGATTGATGGTCTCCTTTCCCTTCTATGTTTTTTTTCCCATTGTCGACTAGGTGATGATTGTGTCCTTGTTGGGATTGTCCTCTTTCTGGCAGATTGTTTCCTTATAGTGTTACCTCTATGTTTCTTTCTTCCCTAGACTTTCCATGCTCTAGTTTATCTGAGACAGAGGTTGCATCCTCTGTTTCCTTTCAACGTTGTCTTTGTGTTCACTTCTCACAGGTATTTCCATGGTCTGTTATATCTTATACATGCCTTTGTGCTCATTTTTCATAGGTTTATACATGTTTTGGTATCTAAGACAAAGGTTGTATCCTTTGCTCCTTCGAGGATCCTCTAGATATCAATGTATGCATAGAGTGACACATAGTATAGGCTCTTAGGACTATAGTCCCATGTCATTGTAAAAATTTCTCCATATGAATGAAAGTTTTATTTTTTTCTTCTGAAAAAACCTCTAATTATTAACTTCTAATAATGTCCTAAAAATCATTAATTATTACTAATTTGTCCCTAAATTTAGGGTTTCTTGCTTATTTTTTAATCTTGCTTTGATTAGATTTCATTATTCTTTTGCCTATTTATTCCTTATGGTTTGATTAGATTTCATTATTCTTTTATCTGGAAGATAAATCACACTTGTGGCTTAGAAATATGAATACAAAAATTTGATGTAATAAATAAGAAAGAGAGAAAAATGAAAGTAATTTAAATTACAGAAAGACCAAAATCAATTATTTGTAATTCTAAAATATTTCCAAAATTTACAATCATGAAAAAAAATTGATAGAAGATCGATAACTTTAGCTGACAATACTTCTTGAACATTGTTTAGCAGTACGGTAAATGCCAGCAAAATTTCCAATCGAGGCAGAAAGCCAAAGGTCCGTTAGACAAGGCAAACCATGTTGAAAATAAAATGCAATTTTTTTGCACTCATTTCCATAAGCAAGGTCATCTTGTAGACAAGTGTTGGACTTTGTATCCAGCAAGTCATCCACGACATTTGAAAAAGTTGGAGAAAGAGAATGGCAAGAATGGAAAAGAGGATTCAATAATTGATGTGGATCAGGATGATTCAAATGATGTTGATGTGCAGCTGAAAGAAGCGCCATTGAAATGGTTTGGTAAGAGATGGTTATATTTCTTATCCAATTAAGGCTTTGCATGTATTTTGATGTTGATGCATTCTTTGCATATTGAATGCATGTTGCATGTTTACGCCAAAAGGTGTTTGAAAGTAGAGTATGTTGACTCACTTTATTGTAGAAAAACTTGTTCAGTTAAGCTTTAAGTACTTGTACATATGAATGGGGTTCTTGTACTTTTGATTTTACTTGTGAGAGAGTTGAATAACTGTATACATGCATGAGACTTTGTGTGTATGAATTGTGGAATTTTGATGAATTCATTGTGTTTAAACATGCATGAATAATTGATTTTTGTTGGTTGATTTCTTTGTTTAACATGTATGTTGTCAACTTGAGAGTGTTGATCATTTGCACATGCATTAGTGTCAACTTGTGTTGGTCGATTGTGTGTTACATGCATGTCATATGTACTTGGAAGAGTTGATTTTGTCTCCAAAGTTGAAAGGGAGATGTTGACGAAGTGTTTCATGAAATGTGAAATTCATTTTGTTTTGGGAAAAGAATCGTAAAATTCTTACACGTGCTTATTCTTGACTTGAGAGTTAGTCGTTTGAAGAGGCATGTTTTTTCGACTTGTGTTTGGCCGATAATTTTTGACACCAAGATGTAAGAGTACATGGCGATGTTCAGATGATGTGAAATTTGTTGCTTTGAAGGAGCAAGAGGATATGTTGTCATGTTATGTTTCTTGCATGATGTGTTTTTTAGATACAAATAACAACCATCAATCTGAATATGTTGTGTTTGTGACAAGATCTAAAAAATTAAAAAAAAATTGTAGCCATTGTAGACCATTTTATGTGTTGACACCAAGAAGAGAAGGAGATGGTGAATACATTCTTACAGATGTGGAATTTGGAACCATGGAGGTAAAATAATGGTCATTTATTTTCTTTATTATTACTGATGTTGGAACTCATTGCTACATTTCACTCAGATGGGCTTAATTTGGAAAAGTGGTTTCCAAGGAGAAGCTTGCATCAAATGCATGTTTATGCAAACGAGGAACATGATTCTTAGTGGGAAGGCAATCAGTTAGTATTCCAAGCATCGAGGGATCGATTTGGTACATAAAAGTTTTATATCAGTCAGCAAGAATCTAGCAAGTGTTGGATTGGGTCGGCAACAAAAGGAGAACAGTGGTTGAGAGCCAAGTCATTTGCAAGGCAAGGCATGTTAGTGAACCGAAGTGGTTGTCATCACGAATTTTCCAAGTAGAATCAAGATGATAGAACTTGGGAAACATAAGAGTGTTCAGCTCTCATGAGATAACCAGCTTTTGTGGGTCCAAAATCATGTCATTGGGAAGGTGTGATCGGAATCTAGATCAAGGGAAAAAATTAGCTCAAAATTAAAATTTCTCATAATTTTACCAAACTAGAACGGTAGAGACTAGTCCATTTTCAAGAATCCAATGCAACTCGTTTCGTCAAAAACCGAGTTCGGATGAAGAAGTTATGGTATGTTGATTATCATTCAGAACAGGCAAATTTATAATTAAAAAAAAAAAAAATTGCAGAACAGGTATAGGCTGATGACATGGCAGCCTAGTCATCATTCAGGGAATCTTCTTCAATTTTTTGCCAATGGGACTATGACAAGTGTCACAATTGGATTCTCCAGTTTGGTTTGTGAAGGTGAAATTTGCCCAATGTCCTCCAAGGTTGAATGTGGGTTCATGATGAATAATTATATGTGTTGGAGATATATATATATATATATATATATATATATATATATATCCAAACATTATATTAAATTCCAAATGTATTTAACCGAAGGTCCAAAGTATATTCCAGTGGCATATTGTTTATTCCAAAGTCAGATTAACGTATATTGGCAATGGACCGCATATATTTAAAACTATGGTTTTATCACCTATGGTTCGGAGCATATATTATATGAAAATCCAAATGTAAAAGGCTTTCGGATGGCATATTATGGTGCAAATAAAGGTTTTCGGATGGCATATATTGGTGCAAAACAAGTATGGGGGGGCGGAGGTCGGGGTTCAACCCCGTGACCTCCCACTAACTACTACCACCTATTACCAATAGACCACGTTCATGTACCTTATTAATGAACAGCATGAATTTCCATTTGAAGTTCTATTGTGGATCCGATGGCGGAAAGGAGGGGGCCAGCCCCGCGGGCCAACCCTCCTCCTCACCTAATCGCGCCAAATGACCGCCCATAAGCGCTCAACCAAAACGCGTTTAGTGCGTGCTTAGCCCATTTAATTCGTGTTTAAGCATTAATTAAGCTCAGTTAACGATTGGTGGGATTTTTGGCAGTGCCTCCAAATCCGGCGCCACCTCTAGAATTGTCGGAGCTAACTGGCAGCTTCTCCAAATTTAGAGGCAGAATCTAGGGGAAAATTGAATGAAGCCTATCTTGAGCAATTTTCGACCAATTTTGGCTCAAGAATAGTCATTAATAGCAAATTGGCATGCTCTGAATCCATTAGAATATCTTGCAGAGGCAAGTGAGAAAATATACAGGTGTTTTTGGTCACTTGAAGAATTTTGAAGCCTAGGGCCACCAAGAAGGAAGGCCATGCCCAGATCATTTGAAGGCCAATTGGAGTGAATGAACAATAATTTTTAGATGTATTTGGTGCTCTGAACATAGTGGTATAGTTTTCAGAGGCGTTGGAGCACATTTGAAGGTGCTTTTGTCACTTTGGAGATTAAACAAGCCCATGGCCGCCAAGATGGGAGGTCAAGCCTAGATCATCTGAAAACCAAATTCAGAGATTGAATAGTCATTTTTGGGGTATTTGAGTGTTATGAAGCCAATGGAATAGGTTGAAAATCCATTGGAACACGACAGGTGTATGTAACCAGACATTAGACTCTTAATCCTAGGAGAGCATAGCTAGTTAAAGCAGGTCCATGAAGATGTAGCCCAGGAGGGCTGAACTACATTATCATCCATTGTGTTATGTGATTGTTGTGAGTTATTTTTCTGCATTTCATTTGTTGTATGTGAGTTTTTAAAATCTAATTTAATCATAATTTGATCATAAAAAACACATGAAACTTGACACATAAACTCCTTCACAAGTGGTTAAATTGAGACGATCGTAATCACACAGTTTTAATACTGATGAGGGAGCTAGCATAGCAATAACTAGTTTGCCCATATTCATATCAAGACTATTCTGGACTTGGCACTTAAACGAGATAAAATCCTCAAGCTACAGGAAGAGGAGTGGAGGCTGAAAAGCTTCTAGCTTGGATCAAAGGTGGGGACCGTAATACTAAATTTTTCCACTGTGTTGCATCCAAGAGGAGACAAATAAATTCCATCTGGTATATGCAGGATGAATCTAGAAATACCCTCTCCTTTACCAAAGATATTAAACTGACAGCTTTCAGTTATTTTAGGCATCAGTACATGGACAAGGAAGAGGCCTACATCACAGAAAAAATAGAACTTGTTGATTTGTTCTCGGTGATGCTCAAGGATGATGACATTGCATTCATGAACACCCCTATCACTGAATAAGAGTTGCTACAATCCATCAAGGAGATGGCCAAAGACAAGAGTCTTGGCCCTGATGGCTAGCCCATCGATCTATTCCAGCATTTTTTCAAGTTGATGGGCACTGAGCTGGTCAAAATGGCGGAAGCTGTCAGAATTTATGGTCACATACCAGGTGTCATCAATTCTACTTTCCTTACCTTAATTCCCAACAAATCAAACTCACTACTTTTCTCTGACTATAGGCCTATTTATCTTTGCAATTTTGTGTATAAAATGATGTCTAAGCTTCTCGGAAATAGGATTAAGAAGATTATTTCTCCATATATTTCGTCGGAACAGTTTGGTTTCTTGTCTAACAGGAGAATCCAGGATGCCATTTGATCCAAATGGAAAATGGCATCAACCCATGGTATTCATCTACCCATGTTATCCATCCACCCATGGAATTTACCCATGATATTGTAAATGGAATCGACCCATGGTATTCATCCACCCATGATATTTATTCGCCCATGGTATTGTAAGTGACCCACGGTATGTATCCACCCATGGTATTCATCCACACATGGGATTTACCCATGGTATTGTAAGTGGTATCTACTCATGGTATTGGCCTATGGTATCTACACATGGTATTGTGACTCAAAAAATGCTATAAATTACAAGCCTCAGTTTGTAAAAGGGGAGATTGTCTGCCACAATGTAGCTTCTACATTTGCTTCCCATCTTTGGTGTCAGTTTTCAGGGCCTTATTTTCTCAGGTTCTCTCTCTTCGGCATTCACTCTGTGTATCTCGTCGTACATTTCAAATTTTTAGACTGGGAATTTCCCAAGATCTGATCAAGGCAATGCATTCAGTTACACTCATGGGAATGAGGGTTTGAAACATACATTTTACTGAATGCCGAATACCTGGGCTAGAAAATCCATGAATGTTTTTGGGCGGCGAGTTTTCAGATCAGATATGAAACTTTTGGTGAAAAATTATCTGAAAACTCGCCGCCCAAAAACATTCATGGATTTTTCTGAAGATTGTTGCAAAACATTGAAACTAAAATATGTTTCAAACCCTCATTCCCATGGAGGTGTAACCTGAATCTGATACCACTGATCCAGATCTTGGGGGGAGACTCCCAAGATCTAAAAATTTGAAATGGATCTGACAAGATCTGCAAAATTAGAATGCCAGAAAAGAAGAGAGAACACAAAGAAAATAAAACCACAAAGAAACTTGTTTTATTAAAATAGAGAATAATTGTAGAAGCTACATTGTGGCAGACCATCTGTCATTTTACAAACTAAGGCTTGTTATTTATAGCCTTTTTTGAGTCACAATACCATGTGTAGATACCATAGGCCAATACCATGAGTAGATACCACTTACAATACCATGGGTAAATCCCATGTGTGGATGAATACCATGGGTGGATACATACCGTGGGTCACTTACAATACCATGGGCGAATAAATATCATGGGTGGATGAATACCATGGGTCGATTCCATTTACAATATCATGGGTAAATTCCATGGGTGGATGGATAACATGGGTAGATGAATACCATGGGTTGATGCCATTTTCCATTTGGATCACCATTGCTATCGCACAAGAGTGCATTCATTCTGTAAAATCCAGGAAGCTTAAATCCTACCTCATGAAGATTGATATTAAGCGTGCATTTGACTATATTGATTGGGAATTTCCTACAATGATTTTATATAAATTTAGATTCCATCACATCCATGTTCGATGGATCATGGCCTACATCAAATCCACATCCATGGCTATCCTCATAAATGATGAACCCACAGATTTTTTTTAAGTTTTCAGGGGACTCATACAGGGTTGCGCCATGTCTCCATTATTTTTCATCCTGGTTATGGACGCCCTTAGTAGCGAAATAATCGCCATGAAGGAATGTGGACATATTAATGGTTGTAAGATCACAAGAAACTGTGAGGTGACTCACCTTATGTTCACCAATGATGTGCTCTGCTTAGGGGCTATTGAGATCACTGAATGGGAATCTTTCCACAAGTTGTTCGATAAATTTGGGAAGGCATCTGGTTTTATCATAAATTCCTACAAAACAAAGCTAATCTCTGATGACCTCGACTCAAATGTTCTTCAAGCAATTGCCACTCTTTTTGGGATCAGTAGTCGCCCTTTGTCTGTTGGCTTCAAATATCTATGGTGCTATTTGAAACCAAAAAAACACCTTATACATGATTGGGTGTGGCTCATTAACAAGTTTCAAAAGAAGTTATCTTGTTGAGACCATCGATGGCTCACACTTGGCGACCGGGTCACCTTGAACAAAGTTGTCCTACAGAGCATTCTAATTTTCTGGATGCACCTCTTTTATATCCCACAATCCATCATCCGCCAAATTGATACCATCATTTCCAACTTCTTATGGATAGGTATCGGGCCCAAGAAAAAGATACACCTGGTCAAATTAAGCACCATATCAAGCTCTGTCAAATTTGGTGGATAGGGACTACTTGATTCCTGTTGTTTTAATATTGCATTACTTGCCTCATCCCTCTGGAGGATTTTTTATAGCAAGGGCTTGTGGCAGAAAATTATGTTCAACAAGTATATTCCCCATGTTGGTATGGCGGACTAGGTAGCTGTTGGGGCACCCCCCACATCTAGTGCATCTTTTATTTGGCGTAGTCTTTGGCGGGAATCGCATGGCTATGCAACAACTTACGATGGATGGTGGGGATGGACGAAATTTTGTAGTCGGCCTCAACACTATTAAAGGTATGGAATGTCACATGCTTTTGGCCCCCTTGATACATTTCCTAAACTCTCATGGGATTACCTGAACTCTCATGGGATTACTACACTTGCTAATTTGTGGGAGCAGAGCTGCCTCCACAACAATGCTCCTGCTTGGCCACATGCTTGGCAGATTGGGCTCCCAGAACACTTGATTAGGGAATGAGATGGTTTCCACCGCTCTCTCTGCATCGCTGGAATTCTTCCCTCTTTTCACTCTGACCGACTGGTTTGGGGTGGCCATGTCGAACAGGATTTCATTGTCGTCAAGGAAGTATATGACCATATTACTTCCAACTCACATCCCCTACAATATATTGAGGCTACTTCCAAATGGTGGATGTGGGACGCCACACTGAAGATCAAGTGCTTCTCTTGGTTGGCCTTGCATAACAGTATTTTGACATGGGACCGACTGAAGAGGATGGGTTTCTTGGGCCCTGGCAGATGCTCCCTCTGTGGTTTGGATGTTGAATATTGCATTCGCCTCTTTATTAAATGCCCCTTTGTTGTGGCTATTTGGCTGGAGGTCTGCTCCATCCTTGGTGTCAACATCCCCTGTGACTTTGATTCGATCCTGGAATGTTTCTCCTCTTGGTCACTACACGCTAGGGCATTCCAATCGGTCCCTCTATATGTTCTATGGAGAATTTGGTGTGCTAGGAACGGGCTAATTTACGAAGATATTCATCCTATGATTCAAGCCGTGGCACTAGGTATTATTACTTATTTCCAAGAGATTGGTCCTTGTCCCCACAAGGATTCTTGTAGGTCTATCACCTTGGTTGACCTTCACAACATCTACCCCATATGCCATTTCGATGGCGCTGCTTCTGGTGGTAAATGTGACTATGAGGTTTCACTTTCCATTGACCCCACAACTCAATACCTTTTTCATTTTCATGGTGGAGATGGGGATAACTGCAAAACGGAGCTACTTGCATTATGGGGTGCCCTACAAGTTTCTTTCCGGCTCGGGATTGACAACATTCAGATTGTAGGTGACTCCCTCGCATTGATCAATTGGATTATGAGGAAGAATTCCCTAGAAGTTCCCTCCCTCTGCAACTGGATGCAACAGATCCGGGATCTCCAGGAATCCTTCTCCGATGTCTCCTTTGAAAATGTTTATAGAGAACAAAACATTGAGGCAGATTCTCTTTCTAAGTAGGGTCGTCCTCTTCCTCCTGGCTACACGGTCTTCGAGCTGGAGGTCGATGGCAGGGGGCTATCACTGGACTATTTTATGTTCTAATTTTATTTTTTTCCTCGATTGATGGTCTCCTTTCCCTTCTCTGTTTTTTTTCCCACAATCGACTAGGTGATGATTGTGTCCTTGCTAGTATTGTCCACTTTCCGACATATTGTTTCCTTACAATGTTACCTATGTGTTTCTTTCTTCCCTGGACTTTCCATGCTCTGGTTTATCTAAGACAGAGGTTGCATCCTCTATTTCCTTTCAACGTTGTCTTTGTGTTCACTTATCACAGGTCTTTCTGTGGTCTGTTATATCTTAGACATGCCTTTGTGCTCATTTTTCACAGGTTTATACATGTTTTGGTATATGAGACAAAGGTTGTATCCTCTGCTCCTTCGAGGCTCCTCTGGATATCGATGTATGCATGGTATGACACATAGTTTTGGCTCTAAGGATTATAGTCCCATGTCATTGTAAAACTTTCTCCATATGAATGAAAGTTCCGTTTTTTTCTTCTGAAAAACCTCTAATTATTAACTTCTAATGTTATCCTAAAAATCATTAATTATTACTAAGTTATCCCTAAATTTAGGGTTTCTTGCTTATTTATTCCTTTTGGTTTGATTAGATTTCATTATTCTTTTGCCTATTTATTCCTTATGGTTTGATTAGATTTCATTATTCTTTTACCTGGAAGATAAATCACACTAGTGGCTTAGAAATATTATTACAAAAATTTGATGTAATAAATAAGAAAGAGAGAAAAATGAAAGTAATTTAAATAACAGAAAGACCAAAATCAATTATTTGCAATTCTGACATATTTCCAAAATTTACAATCATGAAAAAAAAATTGATATAAGATCGATAACTTCAGCTGACAATACTGGTTGAACACTCTTTAGGAGTACGGTAAATGCCAGCAAAATTGCCAATCGATAAACTGCGTCAATGATTATTGAACTACTTGTGAAAAACAATGCAAATCCATGGTGAAACATGAGAATGAGAACCCAAAACACAACACCTATGGCACTTGAACTACTAGTGGAAACAATAACAGCAAATTTCGCTCCTTTGCCATTTCCGACTCCTAGCTCGTTAGCAAACCTCACGCTGCATTGAAAAGCTAGAACAAGAAAAAATGTAAAAATTACAATAAATCCAACGAAAAAATGCATCCCTCGCAAATTACCAAATAGGTTAGTTGGTGCCATCCCAGATACATTGAACATACCCAGTTGCAGCATAGAATCCCACTGGTATCATCATTTCCAAACTATTAATGTTCATGTTGCCAAGGAATAAAGGGAATAAATGAAGATCAAATCTAAAAATATTAAAAAATGTATTAAACCTATAAAAAAACGGCCAACAAGGCTATTCTGTGCCAAAAAAAAAAACTGCCATCAAAACTATTCTGTGGCGTTCATAGACAAAACCTTTTATATTTTAATAATAATATGAAAATTTAATTTAATCGTAAATTTTGAAATACTTTTCAAAAAATTAACTTCTTATAATATTTCTTCAGCTTTGGATTTCTGGCAGTCTCTATGGCTTCCTTTGCCTGTATCATTGAAAGGAATGCGCTGAATTTCTCGAAAACACAATACCTACAATGGGGTTTGTGGCCTCCAATGTCACAATTACGCCATGGAAAGCTTTGTTTTTAATTTTGATAAATTTTCGTACAAGATGATCATATTTATTTACAGTAGTATGAATGTGGGTATCAAAAAGTCACAACCATACAAAAGCTTGTAGCCATGCAAATTTCATTATAAAATGGAGTTGTTTTTAGTGTGATTTTTTGGAGTTTCTGGTGTTGGAATTCAGGGAAAAACTTTGAGGTGAAACCTTGATTTTTGTTATTTAAACTGTTTTTTTACTATATATATGGATTCAGCACCCTCAAAAACTCCTAGGGCACTTTGATTCTGCAAAGTTACCCATCAAATCTCTATTTTCAATTAATTCCCACCGGATTTTAGAGAAATTAAACCCAAAAAATCCACCGGAAAAACCTTTAAAAAGTCGCACTAAAAACAACTCATTACAAAACCCCAATATCCTTAGAAACCCCAAAGCAAGGTGCCATGTGAGCATACAATAGAGTGCATCATCCTGCAAACATGAAATTAGCTCTCAAGACAAGTCCCTCATTTTTATTTGTTCCCCTTTCTCCTATGGACATTTTAGCTCATTGTATTATCAAAATCTATTGCCACTGGATCCATGTCCTCATTTATGTTATATAAATCCATAGCCATAGAATCAGTCTTGTTTGTTATCTCCTTGTTACTATCAAAAATATCTAATTCATGGATTCTTTTGTGTCCACTTGTTACCATCAAACTTAATCTGACATTCTTTCTTTCTCATTATTGAGATAGATCTCCCTTACTAGGGAATGAGAAGAACCTTTGTTTTATATGAGTAATAAAAAACAATTTTAGGATTATAAGAAGGCCACATCTTTTTATTAAAGATCAAATTCATGTATCATTTTTTAATTAAATTTTCATTTTTATTAACATTAAAAAAACAAAACAAAAATCATATTTTTAATTGAAGATTAAATTCACATATTATTTTCTTAAATTAAAATAATTTTTCTTTAATATTATTATAGATTTATCTTAAGCATGAATTTAGCATGAGTCAAGAGGGGCATAGAAAGATCAAATTTCTTCAAGTGCAAATTTTTTTTATTGTGCAAAAAAAATTGCATCCTTTTCATTACTTATAGATACCAATCAAGTTGTTTTCATTTTTAAAATTGTATGTTTGAATGTTATATAGAGTACATAAATTTGTAAGTCGAAATGTTGGATTTTAAGGAAAATTGATTTTTTTTTAAAAACCTAAACAATGACCCAAATCTAAATAGTGAAGCTACTTCAAATGTTTTAAGTATAGTTTTTTTTAATATATATATATATATATATATATATATATATATATATCACATAACATGTGCATTGAGACATTTTATCTATGAACTACATTGTCTACATTAAAATGATTTTTTTGTTATTAATATTTTTAAGTAGTGAATATTACTTAATCTCTCATATTAAAAGTATTTTTATGATGGTCCTTGTTGAAACATTTTATTATTATAAATATTTTTAAATTTCACATATTTATTTTATATTACACATCTCCCTCTTATTATTCTTGTCCAGAAGTACTTATATTTTTTATTTTTTAATTACTTTTTTTTCTTTGGACGTTGAATATTTTATGATATACAACATTAAAATAATTTCTTTTAACATTTTTTTTGAGGGAGTAGACCTTACCACTATAATTTTGAGGGCCTTGGGATCTTATTTTTCCTTCAGAATTTTTCGTAGTCTTCCTACTTCTTTTCTTTTGTATCTCATATTCCTAAAGACTGTAGTCAAGTGTTTCATTTCTTCATCCACGTGATCGGAATCAAAAATCCTGAGGGATCTAACAACAAGAGTGTTAAGTGTAGAAATTATACAACAAGCATGTATATCATGGATTCAATCTAATCTAACAATGTACTAAAGTTAAATATTGAATCGCTTCTACAAATCAATTGTGGAATTAAAAATGCAATTGCCATTCACATGAAGCAAAGAAGAATCAATCAAGCCACAACACAGATAATTTCCCGGTGAAAATTTGCTGCTCAAAACCCCACTATATTCTATTGTATATTCAACATGGATACATGAAAAAATTACATACAACTCTTCTCACAAGAGCCCTCCTGTACTCAGCTAATTGTCTCACACTTTCTCAGATAAAACTGACCAATACTTAGCCAATTTACTGCCTTCAGACAGCCTGTCTTTCTTGCGCAATCCCTGATGTATGCAATCCCTATTATTTAGGAATTTTGGCCTTCCTTGACTGCACAAGTATCATGGGCACTCCAATGGATGTTTGGTTGCATGGGTGCAACCCAATAATCCTACAACTGATAGTCAACTTCTCTTTCACCTAGATCTCAAATGGGTCTCCACTAGAATTG
Source organism: Pinus albicaulis (assembly GCA_034641835.2). Lineage (NCBI taxonomy): Eukaryota > Viridiplantae > Streptophyta > Pinopsida > Pinales > Pinaceae > Pinus > Pinus albicaulis. The sequence continues at coordinate 65,787,956 of CM076572.1, read as the reverse complement.
ACACGCATGCAGCTAATAATAGTAAATCCTCAGTTGCATGTGAGATCACTGATTGTGAATTAATTAATATTTAATTCACTTGATCTCTCACTAGTGTATCTAATAGTTACAACTAGCACAATTGAGTTTAACTCACTAAACTGAGTTAAATTGATTACAACTGCATTAACTAATGCACCACTGCACTTCGAACTCTGTTACAACTAGAATTACTCTACATGCCTCCCCAACTACCCTCAACTTGAAACTCATGAGCTAACTGAGTTTATCACACTCAGTTAACTATTACAAGTTATTTTGAGATTAGATTACATTTTATTGTCAATATTGATTAAGGGATAAGTAAAATAGACATGCACCAAATTTAGCCCACACCAGTGTAGGTGATGCTAAGACCTGTGGTCCCACACTAGTGTAGGTGCTGCTTGGACCTCTTGGTCCCACACTAGCGTGGGTGCTGAAATTTCTTATTGAACTTCAACATTAAGAACACCAAAATTTTGAACTCTATGATGATAGGAATATGTTAAGGAAAATATTGAGCATCATCAACTTAAAGGAGTCTACAAGATCAATTGCTCGTGTGGTAAAAATTATATCATAGAAACGGTATGTTCCTTGTAAAGAAGATTGAAGGAGAACGAAGCTAACATTAGAAATGATCAATCATGCACCTTAGACCTTGCAGAGAATTTGTCGAAAACTAACTATCATATTTGCCTAGAGAATGCTAGAACCATTGATAGAGAAGACCACTGTGAATAGAGGAAAACCAGAGAAGCCTTGGAAATACTTAAATATCAGCATAATTTGAATAGGGATAATGATATCAAGATTAGTATAAATTTGGTTTCCTCTCATTAAAAGAATGGGTTATTCTTCTTCATCTCAAGTATAACTCTCTTTCCATAAGCTTGAATTAATTAATACCTATTTATTAATTTTAATTTATTCATTAATCTTATTAATATACATTAATCTTAATAATAATTAGTAATATTATTTATTATATTTAATATACTTAATCATAACACCAAAAAAATATACATTAGACTTTATATTAATAAGTTACATTATTTATAATAAATATACCTTCATATTAATAATTAACATTATTTATTATAATTAAGGTACCTTAATAATAACCATAATATATTATATTATTCTTATTAAATATTTGACATTATATAATTGATTAATAAGTCGTTTATTAATACACCTTAATATTAACAAGCGTTACATAGTAGTGCATGTAACTTAACTTAAATGTAAATAAATTAAAGAAAAAATATTAAATTCAAGTTAGTGTTGAAGTTTAAAATCTAGTTAATTTAGATTCTATTGATTTGTAAATTGAGGTATTTGGTTATTTGTAGTTCAACATTGTTATGGTGGAGAATCCAATCTTACTCAACAACAATAATAATAATTTTTTGATACATTACTCATAAAAGCATGTTATAAAATTGAATTTGCATATATAAACAAAATGATTACAATTACAAAACAACTAATATTTTTTTAAAAGATATATTGGAATGTCTAGAAGAAAAAGAAAAATAAAAGATAAAAATTTAAAAAAAATAAATTTTTTGCATAAAATGTATCTCTAATTTAAATATTGGAAAGAAAATAAAAGTATATATATATATATATATATATATATATATATATATATATAATAACTATTTTAAATTATTAAAATTCTAATTCAACGGCCTTCCTATTAATAATATTAAAAAGTCACATAGTTTTAATAAAAAATATGAAAGTATTAATATAATCCATTTGAAAAATACATGTAAGAAAAATATCAGTCTTAATAAAATATCAAGACAATTTTCAACATACCTAAAATCACACCTCCAATTTTTGTTTTTCTTACGCTTAACATGGTCAAGTTAATCCTTATAGCGCACCTATTTTTATAAAGTAACTATTTAGTTTAGTGTTCTAAAGTTGTGGTTTTCCATGCTTAATTCTTTGGGCTCCAACTAGGTATGGCCAGCTCTGCATTTTAATACAACGTCGTTTGATTTCAAAATTCCTAACCCGAGCTCCAAAACCTTTGTCATGTGTGTTCTATAATTTATATACATGCAATGGGACTCTAATATTGTGTTAATATTACCATAGCGTCTGTGATCATAATTACATGGACTTCGTCGAGCCCTCACTTTATGGTTGGATGGCAAACCCTTTGATTCGAAGGTGTGCAAGCAGATCTACGGCTCCTAGACTTTAGGGTTCAATCGACAGCCCGATTTTATGAGGGGCAATTAGACGGTAACCATTCGCTCGTTCAGGCGCCACTTGCACAGCAGTAGTCTTCGTGGATATTTATTTGAGTGAGTTGCAAATGTGACTACCCATTTAATGAAATTTGAATCCACAGGGGTTTGTGGTGCAGCTATGGGGAGAAAAATAAATATGATTAGATAAGATTTTCCTATTATCCTAGGCATTAATATTCAACTGTTGCCATTATATTAAGATTTACGAGGCATTGACTTACAAGATCTTTAAAATTATAGCCAATGACATTACAAATAAATGTTAGTAAAAAAATTACAATAAATAAAAAAATAAATCCTAAACCTCTACTTTATAAAATTGAAAATCATTTATAAGTTGGTGAGCACCATAACTAACTAATGCATGACAGGCATAATAAGCAACATTATTAAGTAATTATTCCTTACTCATAGTATTAATCATTAATATATAATTTATATTAATATTATCACGTCAAATAAAATAGAACATACTTTCATATAAAATAGAACATACTTTTATTAAATGTATATTTATTAGCATAATATTAAAATTTATTTATTAGGTTATTCTTTAAATTTTATTTTTTAGTTTTTTAATCCACTCTTTTTAAGTGGGATTGATTTCTTCTTTTGTTTATTTATTATTTTGCATGTCTCATTTTTCTTCGATCATTGTTTTAAAGATGGATCCACTTAAATATTCGAAACATCGCCATCTCTCGAATATGATTATGGAAAATCTCAACTTTCTATCTAAAAGAAATTAATTATTTTTAATAGAGATTTATATTATTATTATTTTTAAAGAAACCAAACCATAGAAATCACTGAAGCTTGAGACGTAACCATTTAAATAGTTTATTAATGTTCAACATATTATTAAAAGTTTAACTTTCCCTACTAGGACATAGAGGCCATTATCTAACTGAACAAACAAAAACTTAAACAAAGAAACTGTAGAAATTATACAAACATATGTATATCAATGGATTCAATCCCATCTAACAATGTACTAAAGCTAGATATTGAATCCTTCTACAAATCAATTGCGGAAATTAAACACAATCGTCAATCACATTAAGCAAAGAAAGAATCAAATCAAACCACAACATAGATAATTTCTTGGGGAAAGCTTGCTACTCAAAACCCCTCTATCTTCTATTGTATATTCGCCATGGAATCATGAAACAATTACTCTTCTCACAAGAGTCTATTGCACTCTCACAACTATCTCACACTATCCTGGACAAAATCGACCAATACTTAGCCAATTCTCAGCCTCTAAACAACCTGCATTTCTTGTGTAATTCCTGATGAATGCAATCCCTATTCTTTAGGAATTTTGGCCTTCCAAAACTGCGCAAGGATCATGGGCAATCCAATGGGTGTCTGGTTGCATGCAGGAAACCTATTAATCACACAACTGATAGTTAACATCCCTTTAACCTTTGTCTCAACTGGGTCTCCACTAGACCTGGCATGCATGCAGCTATTAATAGTAAATCGCCAGTTGCATGGCAGATCATGTATTGTGAATTAAATAATATTTAATTCACTTGATCTCTCACTAGTGCAACAAACAGTTATAACTAGTTCAACTGACTCTAACTCACCTAACTGAGTTAACTGATTACTCATGCATTACACTAATGCACCAACTACAATATGAACTCCATAACTAATAGAATTACTTTGCATGCCTCCCCAACCACCCTCAACTCGAAATACATGAGCTAACTGAGTTTATCATACTCAGTTAACTATTACAAGTGATCATGAGATAAGATTACATTTTATTGTCCAATTTAATTAAGGGAAAATTAAAGTAGACATTGCATCAATTTAATTCATTAAATTGGCCTTCACACTAATGTATTCCTAGGACCTGTTGGTCCCACACTAGTGTGTGTGCTGCAATTTCTTGTTGGACTTCAACACTCCCTCTCAACAAGAAAGGGATTATCTGCCACCCCGATCCTGCCTCTACAATATTCGAATTTGCTCTTGGCAAGTGCCTTCGTCAAAATATATGCATCCTGATCCTCCGTGGGAATGTACTGAAGTAACATAATGCGCCTCTGAACACAATATCTGAGATGGTGCTACTGGATGTCTATGTGCTTGGACCTATCATGGAATACAGGATTAACCAAGAGTTTAATGCAACTCTGGTTATCATAATGTATCATATTCGGATCCATTTGAGAACCAAAAAAACCAACCAAGATCTTTCTCATCCAGATGGCCTCACATGCATCTTGACTTGCTGCCATGTACTCTGCCTCAGCTGAACAGAGTGCCACATATCATTGCTTCCTGTTGTACCAAGAAACTGTTGTCAATCCTATGCTGAAGATCCCTCCTGATGTGCTCTTCTGTCTGATGGATTTCCTTCCCAATCTGCATCCGCAAAGCCTTGAAGCTTCACTCCCTCTGTCTATTTGTACCATAATCCATACTCTGTAGTGCCTCTGAGATATCTCAAGACATGCTTCCCCGCCTTCCAAAATAGCTTGGTCGGCAAATGTTTGGTCTGGTGTTCACCAAGTACATCAGTGAACCCACTAGCTGCCTGTAGACGGTAGCGTCCATTACTTCTCCTGAAGTAGCATCCTCTTTCCCCCAATTTCCTGGAAGAGGAGTGTCCACAGGTTTATAACTCTCCATGAAAAACTTACCCAGTATCTCTTTGGCATACTTGCCTTGAGAAACAAAAATTTCACCATCTCGTTGCCATATTTCCAAACCAAGGAAATATTGAAGGAGTCCCATGTCCTTCATTTCGAACTCCCTTGCAAGAATTTATCAGCTTCTCATCACCTATCAAAATTATATCATCAACATAAATTACAATAATCAAGAGTTTACCATCAACCACAATCTAGTATAGGTTTTCATCCGCTTCACTTTTGGTGAAGCCTAACCCGGTTAAATAGCTTTCAATCAGAGTATACCAAGCAAGCACAAGGTGCTTGCTTCAGCCCATACAATGCTCTCTTGAGTTGGCACACATGTGACTCACTGTCAAAGATCTCGAAACCTTCTAGCTTCTCTATGTACACTTCCTCCTCAATAACTCCATTGAGAAACACAATTTTCACATCCATCTGATGAATGTGCCACCCCATCTGCACTGAGAGTGCAAGGATAGATCTAATGGAAGAGTACCTCATGACTGATGTGAAATTCTCCTCATAGTCAATCCCCTCAACTTGTGAGAATCCTCGGGCCACAAATCTGGCCTTGTACTTCTCCACACTCCCATCTGCTGCTTGCTTCACCTTATAGATCCATCTAGATCCAACCACCGATTTTCCGATCAGTCTTGGGACAACTTCCCATGCATTGTTCTTGACGATGGAGTCATTATCCTCTACCATAGAGTCAAACCAAATTGGTTGCTGCATTTCTTCCTCAAAGGAAGATGATTCTGTCATAATAAACTTGCTCATAAGATCCATGTATCCAGTAAACATGTCTGGAGATTGTCTCTGTCTGCGCAGTGAAGTAGGGGCTCCTACATTCTCTATCACATCAAGTCTCAATCTATCAGCTTTCGTGGTGCGCCTTCTACCATTTCTGGTGGATGGCTCTGCATGAGTGTTTTTTTCCACTCCATGATTCTCCGCATGTGGCTAATCCACATCTTGAGGTTCATTCTTTGGAACCAAGAGTTCCTCCTCTACATGCAAATCCAACTCCCTCTCAAGGGACAATCGCATGGCTTTCTCCTCATCAAATTTTATATCTTGTATCACAATAGTCATCCCGATGTTTGGAAAATGCACCCGATAGTTGTGGGGAGTATCAGTGTACCCCACAAATATCCCAATCTTAGTTGTTGGTTCGAGCTTCTTCTTGACGTCTTTGCTCACATGCACATAAACAGATGAGCCAAAAATCTTAAAATATGAAACATCAGGTTCCTTACTAATAAAAGCCTCTTCTTGTGTACTCATGCCAATTATCCAATGAGGACAATGGTTTTGCACAAATACCATTTTGTTTCATGCCTCCACCGACACATGCAATGGTAGGCCCTGATCATGCAACATCACTCATTTTGCACCCACAATTGTTTTTTTATTTCTTTCTGCGACCCCATTCTGTTGTGGGTTATGAGGTGCAATCAACTCTCTTCGAATTCCTTCTTTGTTGCAGAAGTTCTTGAATTCATTGGAGATGTACCCACTACCATTTTCTCTCCTAAGAGCCTTCACATGCTTCCCCATGTATTTCTCCACCAGTGCTTTCAACTCAAGGAATTTTGAGAACATGTGATCTTTCTTATGCATGAAGTAGATCCAGCACTTTCTAGAAAAGTCATCAACAATTATCACATAGTACTTATGTTTTTTTTTTTTGAAGCAGTAGAGAATGGTCCACACACGTCTGGGTGAACTCTCTCAAGGATTTATGAGGCTCAGTTCTCCTTCTTGTGAAAAGTGGCCTTTGCATACTTCCCCATAGTACATCCCTTGCATGTGTCTGACTATGCAAGAGTACCCTTGGGAAGACCCATAGAAATTTGTTGCATGACCTTCAAGGCTCCATGGCGTAGATGGCCCAACCTCTTGCGCCATAACTCGCCCTCATCCCAGCTCACCACTTTGTCCACCTTACCCATCAATTCTACGCAGCCATCTATTTCAATTTTATAGAGATTCTTTAGATGAATCCCAATGTTCCCGGCTTGTCCTGTTTCTTTGTGTCAAAGGAAATATTTTCTTTCATTGAAAACAACATCATAGCCTCTATCCTCCAACATTGCGATTGAGACCAAATTTTTCTTCAAGCCCGGTACATGCATTACATTAATAGAAAGGGTTTACCTAACTGTCTCTGGAAGGTAACTATACCAATCCCGGTAGCACTGTCTCGCCCGTCATCACCCATTTCGATATGCATCTAGAGGTCCTTCTCCTCCAAGCTACTGAAAATTTCTTTGTCTCCCGTCACATGAATTGATGCACCACTATCCAAGTACCACACCAATCCTATTTCACTTAACACCATGCATGTAATGAGCAAGAATTCAAGCTCAAATTACAAGGCGAAAGCCTCACCAGCTGCAAATCCTAAATCCTTCTTGTTCTTCTTCTTTTTTATACAATTAGAGGCATAATGTCCATGCTCATGACAGTGAAAAAACTTCACTTTGGACATGTCATGCTTCATGCCATCTTTGTCGGACTCAGATTTGGAATGAAATTTATTTCCTTTCCCCTTCTTTGCCTTGGTAGCCAAAGCGCAATCTTCTTCATCATCATTCTTAGATGAAGATCCATCCCTGTTATTCCGACTGAATTCTTCTTTCACCAAATCCGATGAAATTCGTTCCCAATCTGGTAGCTTTTCCCTTCCATTGATAGAGTCTTAATAACTATGCCAACTCTTAGGAAGCCCTAGAAGAGCTAGGCTCACCAATTCATCATCCACTACAGTAATTCCGACGCTCCTAATCTCATCCCGAAATTGGAAAAACTTTGTTAAATATTTCAGAATGGTGTCGCCTTTCTCTTTTTTAATTTTCCTGAGCTTGTCCTTCAGTGCCAATTTTATATGATCACTATTGCTCTGAAACAGATCTGTAAAATCTTTCCACATTGCATATGGTGTCAGTTTTCCATGTAGACTTGAGACAATTTGGTCTCGTACTCCCTCCAGTAAGATCCTCCTCGCCTTTGCAAACTTCTTTTGCCAAGCATCAAGATTTGTAGCATCTGCTACAGCGGGTTTGGGAACATCATTGTCAATGAATTATTGTTACACCATTTTTTGGTCATCTAACCTATTATCATTAGATGAACCCAAGTACACCATGTAAGACCAATTTTACTCTAAGTAAAATTTCTTTCACTATGTGAAATAACTTAGTAAAACACCTTTATTAAGTTGTTTATGGTCTAAACAGGAAACCCCAAAATGAAATAATAAACAAATCTATATTTTTTTATATTTCTTGGTCATATTTAACCCAAAACAAGGAAATCAATTAAATAAATCCTTATTTATTTGATTATTTCCTATGAATAATTTATTTAAATCCTTATTTAAATAATATTCCTAGTTAAATTTGACTAAATCATTTATAAATAATTAAATAAATCATTATTTATTTAATTATATCCCCACCATTTCCTTAAAATAATAAATAAATCATTTATTTATTTATTATTTATAAATAAAGGCATTGACCCAAGTCAAAAATCCTTTTCCTTCCAACAAATATAATAAAATATTCCTAAAGGGTGATTCTAGAATTTGATTAATAATATTTTATTCATGCACCAAGTTCTAGATCGCCCTAATACTTTTTTATAAATAGAAGGGTTTTTCCCATTCATTAGTCACCTTTCATTGCATTAGATCACTCTAGATCTATACCATTGGTCATTTTTCTCCATTTTTTCCTTGTGAACTCCCTTTGAGTTCTATGTTTGTCTGGGTTTTCTACACCAACGAGAGAGAGAAACTTTAGATCTGAAATGCTGAGGACTTTCAAGAACCCATCCCATTGAGGAGAATCGGAGACACCTTTCTTGTTTTCCTCTCAGGTGCCCCCTTTTAATATAAAAAATTCTTTCAAATACATTGTTCTTGTCTTGTCTATTGGATGCATGGAGCCACATTTCATTTTTACTGCGTAATGTCTTTTATGCTTAGATATGGATTTGTGCAGCATTGTTTGGATCAACTAACTGCAGACTTAAAGATATTGGCAGCCATAATTTATGTTAGGGCTATTTTTCATGCGTAGCTAAAGTGGTATTTTCCGGCGAAATATTCATACTAACAATTATTTCAACTCATTGTCCTCCAGTACTACCTCCATCCTGTATTTCCACACAATATAGTTAGAGCTTCCCTCGAGTGCATACTCCAATCTCAAGCCATTAAGCCATTTCGATCTTGATTCGCATGTAGCACCAAAAATACTTTTGCAAATTCGAATTATATTCAGTCACAAACTCAACTTCTCCTCCACTATAGTGATTTCATATGCTCTAATACCATGTATAAATTATACAAACATATGTATATCAATGGATTCAATCCGATCTAAAAATGTACTAATCAATTGCGGAAATTAAACACAATCGCCAATCACATTAAGCAAAGAAAGAATAAAATCAAACCACAACACAGATAACTTCCCAGGGAAATATTGCTGCTCAAAACCCCTCTATATTCTATTGTATATTCACCATGGAATCATGAAACAATTACAATTCACTCTTCTCACAAGAGTCTCCTATACTCTTACAACTATCTCACACTGTCCTAGACAAAATCGACCAACACTTATCTAATTCTCAGCCTCTAACCAGCCTGCCTTGCTTGCATAATTCCTTGTGAATGCAATCCATGTTCTCTAGGAATTTTTTCCTTCCAAAATTGTGCAAGGATCATGGGAAATCCAATGGATGTATGGTTGCATGCAAGCAACCTACTAATCACACAACCGATAGTTAACATCCCTTTAACCTTTGTCTCAACTGGGTCTCCACTGGAACTGACATGCATGCAACTATTAATATTAAATCTTCAGTTGCATGGTAGATCACTGATTGTGAATTAAATAATATTTAATGCACTTGATCTCTCACTAGTGCAACAAACAATTACAACTAGTTCAACTGACTCTAACTCACCTAATTGAGTTAACTGATTACTCATGCATTAAACTAATGCACCAACTGCAATTCAAACTCCATAACTAATAGAATTACTCTGAATTCCACACCAACCACCCTCAACTCGAAATACATGAGCTAACTAAGTTTATCACACTTAGTTAACTATTACAAGTGATAATGAGATAAGATTACATTTTATTGTCCAATTTAATTAATGGAAAATTAAATTATACACCGCACCAATTTAATTAATTAAATTGGTCTTCACACTAATGTATCTCTAGGACATGTTGGCCCCACACTAGTGTGTGTGCTGCAATTTCTTGTTGGACTTCAAAAGAAACCAAAATAGAGTATTAGAGAGGAACCATCATTTGGACCCATAAAAATTTGAGGTCGTCATGACAATGGGGTCTTTGTTGCTAGTAAGAGAGTATCCAAAGTGAAGAGGTACACCCATATGAGCCTCCATGCGACTAAGCCTTTTGTTTAGGGATTGCATAGAAAGTTGCAGTTCGTCCAATGCTAGTAAAATTCCTTCTTTGGCCTCATTCCTATCTAGGAGGAATCGGCCTCGTAACAACTTGAGGTGTAAATATATTTCCATTGTATACATGTGCTAGATGTATATGCCACGAATATGACCTATATTAGGTACCTAATCTCCAACATCATCCATAATCTTCAAATCAATGGGACAACACCGCTTGTTTTTTATCTCGTGTTTTACCTATTCAATTTTCTCCTAAATGGGTCGAGAGATGTGATCGCACTAGCGTTGGGTAGAACTCTCTGTTATTTTTTGGACATGAGAGCCACCCTAACCATGAGCATAGGTTTCCCCTCTTCTACTATGCACCCTTTGACAAAACATACTAGCTAGAAATCTACACCACGAATGTTGGCTAACACCAACGGGAAACTCACACACAAGATGGTAAAAGGTAATGACAAATTTCATACCAAAGGAATTGGATAGGAAATGAGTTGATAAAAGGATGATGGTCTAGTGAAATAGGTGTGGAAAGAGTGACAGGGATGGGAGGAGAAAACTAAGGAGGCCACCCTGATCAATTGAGGGTAGAGGAAAAGAGAGGCAAGAAGGCCACCAAGAATTATAGCTAGTGAGAAAGAGGATTGAGAAAAGCAGTAAGAAACATAAATTCCCAAGAGATAAATGAGTTGAGGAAAAAGCACGAGACTGCAAATAATAAATAGAAGGCCAAACAAGGAACCTACTGAAGATCAAGAAGAATGGGTCTCAGCAAATCCATGGGGTGCAACAATTCTTCCCACAATATGTCTTGAATATGAACACATAGGTTTCCCTTATGCAACTTTATTGTTTGAGTGCCAACCTTTGCATGGTGAAAAAGAATCATGAGCGGGCTAGCCAAGTCTACGGTGCCCATTGACCATAGGGTTTCCATTGATCATGGTTTGTCACAAAATTGATTCATATATATGCTAGATCTCCTATAGCATTGGTTCATTAACTCAAGACCCAAGTTTGAAGCAAATTCCATCAAATTGTAATGAATTAACATGGTTTTACATACGGTAGGAGTAAATACTACATATTACATCACCCTGAAAACATGAAATTAACTCTGAAGACAAGTCCTTGGTTTTTAGTTTTTCCCCTTTCTCCTGCGGACATTCCAGCCCACTGTATTATCAAAATGTGTTGCCACTAAATCCATGTCTTCATTTATGTTATATAAATCCAGAGCCATAGAATCAGTCTTGTTTGTCATCTCCTTGTTATTGTTAAAAAGATCTAATTTATGGGTTCTTTTGTGTCCACTTGTTACCGTCAAACTTAATCCTGGCATTTTTCCTTTCTCATTATTGAGATAGATCTCCCCTACTAGGGAATGAGAAGAATCTTTGTTTTATATGAGTAATAAAAAATCAATTTTATGATTATAAGAAGGCCACATCCTTTTGTAAAATATCAAATTCATGTATTATTTTTAATCAAAATTTCATCTTTATTAATATTACAAAAAAGGAAAAAGAAAAATCATATTATTTTATTGAAGATTAAATTCACATATCATTTCTTTAAATTAAAATAAATTTTCGCTAATATTATTATGGATTCATCTTCAGCACAAATCTAGCATAGGTCAAGAGGGTCCTAGAGGGATCAAATCTCTTCAAGTGCAAACTTCTCTTACTGTGCAAAAAAATTGCATCCCTTTCATTACTTATAGATACCAATCAATTTGTTTTCATTTTTTAAATTGTATGTTTGAATGTTATATAGAGTACATAAATTTGTAAGTCGAAATGTTGGATTTTAGGGAAAATTGATTTTTTTTTTTAAACCTAAAAAATGACCAAAATGTAAAATAGTGAAGCTACTTCAAATGTTTTAAGTATATATATATATATAACATCTGCATTGAGAAATTTTATCTATGAACTGCATTGTCTACATTAACATGATTTTTTTGTTATTAATATTTTTAAGTAGTCAATATTACTTAATCTCTCATATTAAAGTATTTTTTTGATTGCCCGCGTTGAAATTTTTTATTATTATAAATATTTTTAAATTTCACATGTTGACTTTATATTACATATCTCCCTCTTAATATTCTTGTAGGGAAGTACTTATATTTTTTAATTTTTAATTACTTTTTTGCTTTGGACATTGAATATTTTATGATACACAACATTAAAATATTTTCTTTTAACATTTTTTGAGGGAGTAGACCTTACCGCTATAAGTTTGAGGGCCTTGGGATCTTAGTTTTCCTTCAGCATTTTTCGTAGTCTTCCTAATGTATTTTTCTTTGTATCTCATATTCCTAAAGACTGTAGTCAAGTGTTTCATTTGTTCATCCAGGTGATCGGAATCAAAAATCCTGAGGGATCTAACAACAAGAGGGTTAAGAACACCAAAATTTTGAGCACGATAATGATAGGAATCTGTTAAGGACAATATCGAGCATCATCAACTTAAAGGAGTCTACAAGATTGATTGCTCGTGTGGTAAAAATTATATCAGAGAAACGGTATGTTCCTTGTAACGAAGATTGGAGCATGAAGCTAACATTAGAAATGATTAATCATGCACCTCAAACCTTGCAGAGCATTCGTCGAAAACTAAATATCATATTTTGCTAGAGAATGTTAGAATCATTGCTAGAGAAGACCACTATGAAAAGAGGAAAACCAGAGAAGCCTTGGAAATACTTAAACATCGGCATAATTTGAATAGGGATAATAGTATCAAGATTAGTAACAACGGGTTTCCTTTCATTCGAAAGATGAGTTATTCTTCTTCATCTCAAGTATAACTCTCTTTCCATAAGCTTGAATTAATTAATACTTATTTAATAATTTTAACTTTAATATTCATTAATATTATTAATAGACATTAATCTTAATAGGAATTGGTAACATTATTTATTATATTTAATATACCTGGCTCATAACACCCCAAAAAAAATATACATTGGACTTTATATTAATAAGTTACATTATTTATAATAAATATACATTAATATTAATAATTAACATTATTTATTATAATTAAGGTACCTTAATAATAACCATAATATATTATGTTATTTTAATTAAATATTTGACATGATATAATTAATTAATAAGTTACTTATTAATACACTTTAATATTAACAAGGGCTAGATACTTTAATATTAACAAGGGTTTAATTTAAATATAAATAAATTAAAGAAAAAATATTAAATTCAAGTTAGTGTTGAAATTTAGAATCGAGTTAATTTAGATTCTATTAATTTGTAAATTAAGGCATTTGGTTATTTGTAATTCAACATTGTTACGTTAGAGAATCCAATTCTACCCAACAACAACAATAATAAATTTTTAATTAGTTTCTCATAGAATCTGTTGGAAAATTAGATTTGCATATATAAACAAATTGATTACAATTACAAAACAACTAATGTTTTTTCTAATCCTACCCAACAACGATAATACTAAATTTTTTATTAGTTTCTCATAAGCCCATGTTGAAAAATCTGATTTACATATATAAACAAATTAATTACAATTACAAAACAACTAATGCTTTTTTAAAAGATATATTACAATGTCTAGAAAATAAATAAATAAAATAAAATTATATAGAAATTAAAGTTTTTGCATAAGATATATCTTTAATTTAAGTATTGGAAAGAATATATATATATATATATATATATATATATATATATAATTGGAAGGTGTGCAAGAAGATCTACAACTCCTGGGCTTTAGGGTTCAATAGACGGCTTGATTTTATCAGGGGAAATTAGACGGTAACCATCCGCTCGTTCAGGTGCCACTTGCAGAGTCGTAGTCTTCGTGGATATTTATTTCAGTGAGTTGCAAATATGACTGCCCATTTAATAAAATTTGAATCTGCAAAAGTTTGTGGTGCAGCGATGGAGAGAAAAATAAATATGATTAGAGAGGATTGTCCTATTATCCTAAGCATTAGTATTCAACTATTACCATCATATTACGATTTACGAGGCATCGGCTTATAAGATTTTTTATATTATAACCAATAACATTACAAATAGATGTAAATAAAAAAATTTGAAAAAAAAAAAATCCACTTTATACCATTCAAATCATTTCATTAGTTTAACATAGTGAGCAGCATAACTAATGCATGGCAAGCATAATAAGTAACATTAACAATTAATATGCCTTATCATAATTAAAAATTATTCCTTACTCATAGTATTATCATTAATATATAATTTATATTAATATTATCACATCATATAAAATAGAACATACTTTTATTAGATATATATTTATTAGCCTAATATTAAAATTTAATTATTTATTTATTAGGTTATTCTTTAAGTTTTATTTTCTAGTTTTTGTCAACTTTTTCGGTTGGATTGATTTTTTATTTGTTTATTTATTCTTTTGCATGTTTCATTTTTCTTCGATCTTTGTATTAAAGATGGATCTACTTATATATTTGAAATATCGACCAAATATGATTATGGAAAATCTCAATTTTTTATCTAAAATAAAATAATTATTTTTAAGATTTATATTATTATTTTTTAAGGTAAATATTTATATGTTTATATTTCAAGATATGCCAAAACACATAAATTTTTGTTCTTGTTTTCCATTAAAGAAACCAAATCATTGAAGCTTGAGAAGTAACCATTTAAATAGTTTATTAATGTTCAACATATTACTAAAAGTTTAACTTTCCCAAATAGGATATAGAGGCCATTATCTAACTGAACAAACAAAATCTTAAACAAAGAAACCAAAATAGAGTATTAGAGAGGAACCATCATTTGGACCCATAAAAGTCTGAGTTTGTCATGACAATGGGCTCTTCGTTGCTAGTAAGATAGTATCCAAAGTGAAGAGGTATACCCAGATAAGCCTCCATGCGACTAAGCCTTTTGTTTAGGGATTGCATAACAAGTTGCAGTTTGTCCAATGCCAGTAAAATTCCTTCTTTGGCCTCCCTATCTAGGAGGACTCAGCCTCATAACAACTTGAGGTGTCAATATATAGCCATTGTATACATTTACTAGATGCATATGCCACAAATATGACCTGTATTAGGTACCTAATCTCCAACATCATCTAGAATCTTTGAATCAATGGGACAACACCGCTTATTTTTTATCACATGTTCTACCTATTCAATTTTCTCCTAAATGGGTTGAGAGATTTGATCGCACTAGTGTTGGGTATAACTCCCCTATTGTTTGTTGGACATGAGAGCCACCCTGACCATGAGCATAGGTTTCCCCTCTTATACTATGCACCCTTTGACACAACATGCTAGCTAGCAATCAACATCAAGATTGTTGGCTAACACCAAGGGGAAACTCACACACAAGATGGTAAAAGGTAATGAAAATGCCATACCAAAGGAAGTGGATAGGCAAGGAGATGAGAAAAGGATGTTGGTATAATGAAATATGTGTGGAAAGAGTGACAGGGATGTGAGGAGAAAACTAAGGAGGCCACCATGATCAGTTGAGGGTAGAGGAAAAGAGAGGCGAGAAGGCCACCAAGAATCATAGCTAGTGAGAAAGAGGATTGAGAAAATCAGTAAGAAACATAAATTCCCAAGAGATAAATGAGTTGAGGAAAAATCACGAGACTCCAAAGAATAAATAGAAGGCC
The DNA here is from genome assembly GCA_034641835.2 of Pinus albicaulis. Taxonomy (NCBI): domain Eukaryota; kingdom Viridiplantae; phylum Streptophyta; class Pinopsida; order Pinales; family Pinaceae; genus Pinus; species Pinus albicaulis. The sequence continues at coordinate 65,771,886 of CM076572.1, read as the reverse complement.
AAACAAGGAACCTACTTAAGAGCAGGAAGGATGGGTCTGAGTAGATCCATGGGGTGCAACAATTCTTACCACAATGTGCCTTGAATATGAACACATAGGTTTCCCTTATGAAACTTCATTGTTTGAGTGCCAACCTTTGCATGGTGACAAATAATCATGAGCAGGCTATCCAAGTCTAGGGTGTCTATTGACCATGATCCTTCATGAAATCGATTCATATATATGCTAGATCTCCTCTAGCATTGGTCCATTAACTCAAGACCCAAGTTTGATGCAAATTCCATCAAATTGTAATGAATTAACATGGTTTTCCATACGGTAGGAGCATATACTACAATTTAAGCTTGGTGGGGACACATTGCCACTTCCTTCCCATGAATGCACAGTGGGATGACATGTGCCCCTCCACATGTCTATTGTCAAGCACCCCATCTAGGGAAATAAAAATCTATATAAGTTAGGATTATGTAACAATGATTTATGGCCACCAAATGGGAACAATTAGTAATTATTCCTATAAAATGGGATTTCATAACAACCTTGCCAATAATGACATATTTCTTACTATCTACATAAGCATATACAACTTAACAAAGCCATTGAAAGAGTCACATTTTAACAAGATATGGAAATTTTTCAGGAATGTAATGTATAGATCAATATTCAATAATTACCTAAGTATAAAATATTAATATATATTGGAACATGATATGTAGGATAGTTGTGGCAGAAATTATGAAAACTAGAAATACAAGAAGAGGGAACCCAGAATTTATAACCATAGTTTAAAACTTCTATTTTTTGTCTCTTTTGTGGGCATATTTTCTGGTCAATTTTTCTTGAAATTCGATATAGAATTTATTTGAATCACAAGTTTACATATAGAAATATGCATATTCTGATTCCTCCATGTGTAGCTAAATGAATGGAAGGGTCATACAAACTTTTAAGTGCTAGCGATGGATGCCTTTGAATTATCTTAGGGTAGGAATTTCTTAGGAGGAACAAGGTTGTTCCAATGCCATGCTTGGAAAAATTGGTTATATTTTGGGAACATAAGACATTGGTTTTGCACAAAATTTCACAGAAGCCTAATGGAGGAGTGTAACTTGTGTTTTCATTAAGCATGAAGAGGACAACATGGTAATCAAGATCATATTCTATAACAATTATTAAGGAAGATGAAGAGGATGGAGTGGGGATTCTTGTTCCACTTGAGATTTCCAACCCATTGGATGAATTTGTGGACAAAATACCAGATGATTTGTTGAAATTTCTCCTACCAAAGTGTGTTGGTTACCATCGTATAGAGCTAGAATCAATATTGAAACCACAGGTGAGACCTCCCTATCGATTGTTTGGACCTAAGTTGGAATATTTTAAGTGAAAATTGACAGAGTGGATTGGCATAGGGTTTGTTTGTTCTTCTAGGTCCCCATATGGTTCCCTAGGCTTATTAAAAAATAATAAAGAAACAATGAAACTAAGGATGTGCTTGGACTACAAAGCTTTGAAAAAGAAATCCATGAAGAAATTATATTCATTTCTACGTATTTCCAAATATTTTGACAAAATGGCTAAGACCAAGGTGTTTACTAAAATGGCCTTGAGACATAGGTATTATCAAGTGTGGATTGTAGAGGGATACTAGTAAAAGACAACCATGGTGACAAGATATGGGTGTTGTGAGTTCTTGGTGATGCCATTTGGCTTATGCAATGCCATTGCCACTTTTTCGCATTATTTAATGATGTTCTCAGGCCCTTCTTTGACAAGTTTATTTTGGTTTATTTAGATGGAATCGTGGTGTACAATGAGAGTATGGAGGAGAACAAGAAACACTTGAAATTTGTCTTCAAGTTTTTGAAGGAGCATCAACTATACTTGAAAAAATCCAAGTGCATTTTTTAGTAGACCAAGATACCATTTTTGGGCCATTAGATTGGACAAGAAACATTCAAATGGAGCTAGCAAAGGTCAATGAAATTTAATATTAGGAGGATCCTTGTATTATAAATTATGTGAAAATAATCCTCGGGTTGGCCAACGATTATAGGAGATTTGTGGAGCGATATTGCAAGATTTTCACACCATTAATGAAGTTGTGGAATTGGTCAAAGAGAAGAAACAATGTGTTTGAGGAGTTGAAATGTAGGATTATCTCTACGCCCATATTGAAGTTTCCATACTTTAAACACACATTCAATGTACTAACATATGCAATGGACATTTCCATTAGAGGAGCTTTGACACAGGTTAGGTACTTTGTAGCTTTGAGAGAAAGAAGTTACATGATCAGGAGAGGAGGTACTTGGTTCGTGAGAAGAAAATTACTGCAGTTATGCATTACCTATAGGCTTGGAGGCAATACTTGTTGGGAAAATCATTTTGTGATCAAGAGTGATAACATTGCAATGAGTTATTTTTCCACACAACCTAAGTTTTCGTCCAAAAAGGTGCATTGGTAGGACTTCTTAGCAGTGTTTGACTTGACCATTGAGTATAGTCTAATTCGACTCAATGTAGTATCTAATGCCTTGAGTAAGAAAGCACAAATTGCCACACTTAAGGAAGCATATCTACCTACACCTGAAGGGAGTCAAATTCACATAGTGATACAATTTTAGAACTTAATTAAGGAGGGATTGTAGGTTGATCAAGCCGCGAAGAAAATTTTGAAGTAGGAGAAGGAATGCAAGACAAGATATTTTTGGCTCCTTTATGGATTATTCTATTTTTGTGTGCATATATATGTGCCCAGTACAAATAGTATAAAAAATGAGCTCTTGAAGGAATGTCATGACTCGTTTTGGGATGGCCGCCTAGGACAACATAGAACATTGGCAATGTTGGGATACTTTTGGGAAAATATGGAGCAACATGTGGAGGAGTATGTTTGGATTTTTATTGTTTTACAGCAATTCAAGGATGACACTATAATGCAAGCAGGTCTGTTGTAGCCTTTACCAATTTTGGAGAGACTATGGGTGAGTATTTTGATGGACTTCATCACACAACTTCTGGGACTGCAAGGGCACAATGGTATTATGGTCATGGTTGATTTTTTTTTTCAAATATGACATCTTCATACACAACGAAGATTCCTTGCAAATCAGAAGTGGTGGTGCAAGTGGTTTTTAAAAACGTGGTGAAGTACTAGGGTCTTCCATTGAGCATTGTGTCAAAGGACATAAGGTTCACTAGGAATTTTTGGACATCATTATTTGAGCATGATGGTAAGAAGTTGTTTTATATTTCTAGCTATAATTCTCTAATATATGGAATGAATCAATATATCATTGGAGGACTACTTACAAAACTATGTGCAGGTTAATCAGACGAATTAGCAAGATTTTTTGGATGTTGTACAATTCAATTATAACTTTCAAAAGAGTTTCATCATATGATATAGTCCATTTGAGCTAGTGAATGGATAACAACCCACAATACCACACTTGGTGATGTAACACTATTATGGACGATTCCCTATACCTTGGTATTCAAGACAAGTCTGTAATATTGGTTGGAAATGGTTCTTGTTCATTTGACCAATGCAGCTGAGAGAATTAAATGGTGGTGTTGATGATGCTATATTCCACCAACATGCAAGGGATCTCCCTAATATAAATTCCCAATTAAACCTCACACTATTTGGTATAGGAGTCTCATCTAGAATGTGGCTCAGCTATCATTTTCTTAAAGATATGCCTTGGCTTTAGCAGTTAGCACACGAGATAAGCGCACATGTGCTTTTGAATAATAAAGAGAGTGTGCCTTGTGAATGTTCGATTAAAAATGTATCAAGGTTCTTTCTCTATAAATGGGATATAAAGTGAGACTCTAAGAGAGAAGTAATAGTACTACCCTAATGGAGACAAACACAAATGAGAAAGGCTCATCTAACATCAAGCGAAATAGTTCACATAGATGAGACAATCGTTACAGTCATTACAACACATTTCCAATAACTTAAGCACCAAAGTCACCAAAATAGTTCAATTACTTTAGTACATGTGAAAGTGAACATGAATCATAAACATTTAAAGAGTAGTCTTAAAACATCCACAATCCATGTATTAAATTGTGTTGGCTGAAAGGCTTCAAGTATTAAGCTAAAATTACAAGATACATAAGTACAATGAACATCACTAGCTCCAATAGTGGAGTGTTAGAGCCAATACTTGCACCCCAAAAGGACTAACTCTATCACTCTTAAACCTTGTGGGAGAAGCCAAGGTTAAATGTATTTTTCATGAGTAATGAGGATCCTTTTATCAATTTAGGCATGACCTTTCACATCCCCGTGACTCTTAAATTTCCAACTCCTAATGACTTTTGGACTTCTACAACCTTTGGACTTCCAAATGACTTTTGGAATTACATGTGACTCTTGGTATTACATGTCTTTTGGACTTTCATGGCTCTTTTGTCCACACATAACTCTTGGACTTCCACTTAATTTTTTTTTACAAATATTACATTATCACATCACATGATGAGACATGACAAGTCACTATCATTGATAATTGGGACTTATAGTGAGTGATGGCATAGAATTTCTTGAATTGGTGACATGGTTGCCACTCGTGTCTTCATTTTTAATGCAGTTTCCGATCATTGATGTCTTCATCCTCCAAAGGGAATTTGATATTCTGGATTATTCATGGTACTTAGATAATCAAGACTTCAATGTGTTCTTGTTCTTTTAATGCTTCCTTTGTTTTCCTTCTTTTCTTAATCTTCTTCATGCATGCTTTACACGATGTTCCTGAAATACCTATAGCTGCAATCACTCATGAAAAGCAACCATCAGCATGAAAATATCATATTCTAACATTTTTCTTGCATATTTTTTGGTTCATTCCTTAATAGTGTGCTTGGAAGGAGAAAGGAAAGATTTTCGGTGCAAGGGTGCACTTTGAAAGGCTTAAGGGCTAAAGGGAGGAAGCCTTACGGCTTCAAGATGCGCTCATGCACTCACAAGAGAGATACATTCAAGGGAGGGCACAAGTTTCATGTCCAAAGGACAAAGGGTGAGGCTTCAAGCTTCCCAAGTGCGTTTTGCACTCAAGGGATACAAGGAGGGTGCATGGCGCAGAGTTGAAGGCTGAAGGGAGAGGCTTTAGGGCTTTAGGGTGCACTCATGCGCTCGAAAAGGCAACGAGGGTGCATGGTGCATTGTCGAAGGGTGAAGGATGAGGCTTCAGGGCTTCAAAGTGTGCTCATGCACTCAAAGGGCCAAGAAGGGCATAGGGCGCATTACTAAAGGCCGAAGGAGCTAAGCTTCGGGTCTTCGGGGCGCGTTCATGCACTCAAGGAGGGTAGACTTCTTCAAGTCGAAGGAGTGCACTCAAAGGAAGACTTACTTTCAAATGGCGTAGTTTGGAACAACGAAGGGGAAATATGCTTAGTATTGGATCATGCGTGGTTGGAGGGTGTAGGGCACACTTCCGATCAATGAAGGATTCATGCTCAATTCTTGAGAGTGTGCTTTTGCGTTCCTAGCCTCGACGGGTTCACTTTTCAACCAAAATTTGTCTAAGTATAGAGGATAGAACAAGGGGTGAACACAATGAGTTGAGACAAAAAATAATGTATGACACGTACCAACCCATCAAGAAAACTTAGAGAAGATTTAACAATGATGAATAGACATCAAAACTCCACTTAACACCCCCCAAGTATAATCAACAAAGTGTGTGCGAATGACCATGATATGCACTAAAATATGTTCTAATCAATACGAAAACACATAAGAATGATCAAGCATTCTTAAAACACATAGAATGATATAAAATGACACTTTACGACCAAAGAGACACTAGATACGACGGTGAATTAGGCTCCAAAATTTGAATGTGGTGAAATTTTGGAGGGTGTTGTAGCAGCGACAACAGTGGGTAGATCATGAGAGATGTGACACAGATTTCAACATGGAATATCAATGCTTCATCAAGATAGTTAGAGATAAGTTCAAGCCACCAACCAGGGTGGCTACATCACTGGTGTAGATTTTTTAGGGTCCATTTAGAGTACTTGAGAGGATTGGAGATGTCACAGATAGGTTAGAGTCACCATTTCACATGAATACTCATCATTTTTCTTCCACATTAGTCATCTCAAGCCATGCCAGATAAACATGGATGACCCAAGTTGATTTGAGCCAACATATGCACTACAAATATTGTTGACTAACTTGAGTTATAGGTTGAGGAGATTTTGGTACACAATATTTTTTATGTTGGTTGGAACCAGTAGAATGAGTATTTTTTCCATTAGAAAGACCAACTAGATGAGGAGGATTGTTAGGATTCTTAGGAGGTAATAGTATCCTATAGTCATAGTAGTTAGAAAACAAGTTTTGTCTTTCAAAATATTTGGCAAATGTGTAAAAGTTTAGGTGTTGATCTTCTAGAGATCAAGCTATTGGTCTTATTATAGAATAAAATTTGCATTATTCAATGTAAATATGTCAAAGTGTGTGAAGAGTCATGAAAATAGTCATTAATTTCTTGAGAGGCTGAGTTAAGTGGGTCTAGGGTCATGTTTCATCAGAAGTTCATGAGTGAGGTCATGTTGTCATGTCTTGTCATCAGTGGCACAGAGTTGTAGGGTCCCTTAAGTTAGTTAGAATGTTAAATTACAAGCAGTCATGACATCACTCTAGTACAACGGCTAGGAGGACATCGTTGCGCTTCTGCCAAGTGTTGTGCATTCATCATTCAAGTTCAAAATCATAACCATCACCCATCAAATCTGAATTTAGTTACCTTGGGAGTTCAAATGCATGATTAATATTCAGAGATACCTCATATCCCTTTGATTTCTCCATCGGAATATTACTATATGGTGATCAGAGTTCATTGTGTTTGGCTACAGGGGAAGCGTTGTGCTTGAAGACAAGTGATGTGCTTTTACCAAGGCACTCATTTTGATGTAGAAATAATGGCTTTTAGCATTTTTTCCTCGAATTAAGACATGTAGGAGGTTTTTTGTGTAGGTTTTAACCCTGTACATAAATTATCTGCACACGAACTCTTAAAACAGAAAATAAAACAATAGACAGAGCATAGAACATAAAACAAATATACACAAATATTTTCCCCTAGATCACAAAATCACGACTACCAGCTTGATTTTTCAATATATTCCTTTCAATGTTACAACACATATATATACATGTTGAAGCATTCATAAACCCAAATCCATTAACCATGTATTAGAACATAACGGTAGTTCCCTTGACCGGATCTACAAAATACCATGGGCAGAAAACCAATATGCCCAAAACCATGTGAAAACCCATGCACACAACCATAGGCCATAGGAGAGCATAGTCATTTCTACATCCCTACAACACCCATTGTTTCTCTACACCAGGAGAACTTCTCACTGCTCATAGAATTCATCAATGCATTTGCAACATTCTTCAAAGTGTCCACCTTTACCAACAACACCTTTTTATCCTCAAACATATCTCTCATAAAGTGATATTGAAGGTCAATGTGTTTTGTCTTTGAATGATAAACAGGGTTCTTAGCCAATAAAATTTCACTTTGGCTATCACAATATATATTGACAGCTTGTTGCACTAACCCCATACTTGAATACAATCTTTGCACCCAAACTGCTTCCTTGTTTGCATGAGCGGTTGCCATGTATTCTACCTCTATAGTTGAAAGAGCCACTACAAATTGTCTTTTACTCATCCAACTGACTGCACCTATAAATAGGCTAAACACATATCCACTTGTAAATCTTATTTGATCCATATCTCCAACCCATTCTACATCAACAAAGCCACGAATGTCCAAAAATTTGTCCAGTCCTAGTCTTCCTTGGTAGCACAGGGCATAATCACTGGTGCCACACGAATATCTGAAACTTTTCTTTACTGTTATCCAATTCTCCTTCCCTGGTTTTGACATAAACATGCTCAATACTCCCACTGCATGTGCAATGTCTGGTCTAGTACATACCATTGCATACATCAGTCTACCCACTGCACTTGCATATGTAACACGAGACATGTCCTCTTCTTCTTCTTATACCTTGGGACATTGTTTAGTAGATAAATTTACACCTACAGGAATAGGAACCTTCACCAGTTTAGTATCCTGCATATTGAACCTCTGCAATATTGTTTCAACATACTTCCTCTAGTTTAATGAGAGCTTCCTCTTTTCCCAATCTCATTTAATTTCCATGCCCAAAATATTGTCTGTAGCACCAATATCCTTCATGTCGAATTTGGAGAACAACTGGGTCTTCAAATCCTGGATAATTTCTTTTTCATTTCCAACCAGCAACATATCATCCACATACAAGACCAAATAAATAACATAGTCACAAATTAATTTAAAATGCACGTAGTGATCCTCTTTGCTTTTGGTGAAGCCAAGTTCATGTATATATGTATCAAATTTCTAATACCACATCCTTGGTGATTGTTTTAACCCATATAGAGACTTTTTTAACATGCATAGCAGTTATTTCTTACCCTTCACCACAAAGCCTTCAGGTTGCTTCATGTAGATCTCCTCTTCCAAATCCTCGTGAAGAAATTATGTCTTCACATCCATCTGTTCTACCTAAAAATCAAATGTAGCAGTAATAGATAAAATTAAACTAATAGAAGTTACCTTCGAAACAGGAGAGAAAATATCACCAAAATCAATTCCTAGCACCTGAAAATAACCTTTTGCTACCAATCGAGCTTTGTGTTTCTCCACCTTGCCTTCTGCACTCATCTTCTTCTTAAACAACCATTTTATTCCAATGGGTTTCCTTCCAACCAGAAATTTCACCAAATCCCATGCCTCATTTTTGTGCAAGGATGCCATTTCATCAACCATGGCCTCCTTCGAGAGATTTCCATCCTCTGAATCCAATTCCTCCCTGACATTTATCGGATCATCATCAGTGGTAGATAAAGCAAAATTTGAACAGAAAGCAGATGGACTATACCTTTCTAGTTGCCTTCTTTCTCGAACTGATCTTCTCACAGCTGGAGTTTGTGGCTCTTCTTATTCTTAATCTTGTTATGTTGTAGAGTCTGATTCTTCCTCCTTTAGCTCAAACTCTATCTTCTCAAGTTATTTTGGAAGGAATTCGTGTTTAACAACATCTTTCACCTCTCTAAACACCATATATTGGTTGTACACAACCTTCCTTGTTTCTAGGTTCCAAAACTTATAACCTTTTAAACCATCCTTATACCCAATAAAGATGCACCTTTCAGATTTATTATCCAACTTAGACCTTTTATCCTTTATAAAATGTACATATGCATCAAATCCAAATACCCTCATATGTGAAAGAGAGGGTTTATTACCATTCCATACCTCATGTGGAGTCTTATCCTCCAATGCTAATGAAGGTGATCTGTTAACTAGGTAGCATGCAGTCTCCACTTCCTCTGCCTAGAATTCCTCTCCTAACCTGGTACCACTGAGCATTCTTCTTGCCTTTTCCATCAACGTCGTGTTCATTCTTTCTGCAATTTGGTTTTTTTGAGGTGTGTATGGAGTATTTTTCTTCCATTCTATACCACACTTCTTAAAAAACTCTTCAAATTCCTTCTTGTAGAATTACCCTCCATTATATGTCCTCAACACCTTTATCTTCTTCTCTGCCTTGTTTTCCACCAGAGCCTTAAATTCTTTAAATCTGTCAAAGACTTCAAATTTCTTCTTCGGGAAATATATCCATGTATTCCTTGAGAATTCATCTATAAATGGCACATAGTACACAAATTTACCCAGTGATGGAACCAACAGAGGTCCAAACACATCATTTTGCACAATATCTAATATATTTTTAGCCTGCTTAGCACCAGAAGGGAAACTCACCCGATTCTACTTCCCATATACACAATGTTCACAGAAATATAAATCTAGAGATAAATTAGACATACCTTCTACCATACCATCACCATGCAGTGTTCGAAGGCCCTTGTCTCCAATATGCCCAAGCCTTTGATGTCATAGTATGGTCTTTTCTCCAGAGACCACTAGGATTTCTGCTCCACTTTCAGGAACCACAGAACTGTTGCACCCATCAATAACAGTGCTACCTAGAAGCTTGTACAGAGTTCCAATCTGAACTCCTCGCATAAATTTCAGTGCTCCCAAAACCATCTTGCAGTTATCTTTCTCGAACATTTTTTTTACACCTGCATCATCCATCTTGCTTATAGAAATCAAATTTTTGGCCAATGCAGGAATATGCAAAACACCGGGAAGTGTTCTAATCCTTCCACCTTGCAACTTCAGCTTGACTTTTCCACTTCCAATGATTCTGGCCTTCCTATCATCCACTAAGAAGACATCACCACTGCCATACTTCTCATACTCACAGAACCACTCCCTATGGGGGAGTGATTTGAAAGGATGCACCTGATTCAATCAACCATGCTTCATGATCTACATGTGTATTTGAAGAAGAATCCAAATACACATCCCCACCTTCATCTGAGGTGTTTTTCACCTCTGGAGAAGGATCATCATCAGATCCCTTCCCTTTCTCAGGAGCCTTGGATCTACAGTCCTTTTTGAGGTGCCCTTCATTTCTGCATTTCCATCACACCTTAACAAGCTTTCCTGGAGATTTAGATCTCCCTTTAGATTTAGATCTCCCACTCAAGAACTTATTTTTGTGTTTGTTCTAGGATCGTCCTCTTACAGACAAGGCATATCCATTCTGGCCCTCCATATTTTTCCATCTCATTTCCTCTGACAACAAGGCTGAGAAAATTTCATCAAAATTCAAGGTAGTTGTATTGCTACCTATTGCAACAACCAGACTATCCCAGGAATCTGGTAGAGGACACAGCAAACTGATGGATGTATCTTCATCTGAGATTTTAATATCAATAGATGACAACTGACTTACCATAGTATTGAAGGAATTTATATGCTATGTCACTGAGTCTCCATCCTTCGTCCTTAGGTTATACATATTTTTCTGCAGGAACAATTTATTCATCAGAGACTTAGATTGATACAAAGTCCCTAACTTGTTCCACAAAGCCTTTGTCATAGCTTCTCCGGATACATTCAACAATATTGAATTGGAGATACACAACCGTATTGTTCTCTTTGACTTCTGATCCAACTTCGCCTAGTATTCATCTGACATTGTCATTGGTTTAGTACCTGGATCTATCATGATCCACTAATCTTTATCCACCAGCAGATCCTCCATCTTGAGCTTACACGACTCAAAACTCCGACCATTAAATTTCTTGATCTCTATCTTTCCACTACTCACCATCTCCTTTCACCGCAAGAGTCGATCTCGCAAGTATCCTACTGAACAGGGTTTACCATAGGCTTGAGCAAAAAACCCCTTAGCAGCAAAGGCATCCCCTTGAAGACGGAACAACTCTGATTTCAAATGTAGGTTTTAACTCTGTACAGAAATTATCTGCAAACAAACCCCTATAACATAAAATAAAACAATATTTAAGTAGTTAGCTTATGAATAAACGTGAGTAAGGGGACCACGACTCACTCTAAAATAAGACGCACGTGGTAATTAAGGAGGGCCAAATTGGGCACGCAGCAAAAGGGTATTACCGTGGTATCGTGGGTTGAGGCGGCTATAGGATTCGAGAGCGGCCAACGCTATATAAAGAAGATAATTTCCTCATAATGGGATCATGGAGAATTTATGTATTTTGGATCTGGTCATTGTGACTACTGAGCACGTTGGCTGTTTAGCCTGTCTGCAGCGTTGTTTAGCACATTGAGTGTCTCCGTTCGGAGATCTCGCCCTCAACCCCAGGGGACTTTGAGTGCCTTCTCGGGTGAGGTAGTTCTGTCAGCATTTGTGTAGGAAGAACGATCCTCTGTATTTGTTGAGGATCGGCGTGTTTATTAACCACGCCGCACCTGTGGAGGATCCACGCGTACATTGGATGTGCAGAAGGACGCAGTCCGTAGTTGGGAAGCTCTGGGTGTATTCTTGAAAGATCGTGGGTAAGAGATCAAGCGCAGGAATAACAGCGCGTCTGTTGAGGGAAGTTCTGGATCAAAGGGTGATCGTATTATTGTAGCTCCTGAATAGTGGAGGCGTGATCAATTGAAGGAGAACACTGATCCGCAAGGAGATATGTCTGAGCAGCGACACAACCGTGTTTCATTAGCGGGAATGCAGATCTGAGACACAACCGTCCCATGCAACGCAGTCATTCCATGCAGAAAAGATCTTAACTTGCCTTGTGCAAGTTTAGATGCCTGATCATTTATTGTACTCCTTTGTATTTATCGGATTAATAAAATGGCTCAGCGTTCTCTTATTTCTTGAATATATGTGCATGTTATTGTATATCTGCAATCTGGTATTTCTTCCCTTTTCATTTAGATCTCTACACCACCTATTGTGTTTTTCCCACACTCTCAGACAGAGCCTGGAAAGGGCCAGATAGCCTCCAGATCTCATCCTCTTTTCAGAGGTGAAACATCTGGTAAATTCCCTCCAAGTCCATCTCTGGTTAGAGTTTACTGTGTTTTAGAAATATTCCCAAAAATGAATATTACAGTGGTATCAGAGCATAGATCTGGCTCAGCCTGTGGAGCTAGTAGTCTATGTCGTTGGAAGAAAAACCCTACATCTGCCACAGAGGTAGGAAGTACAGCGATATTGAGCATAGGTTGGAGAACACCTATGGAGAAGGGGACTGCGTTTGAGTGGTGGACACAGAACAGGAGGAGCCTGCGGTAGAAGAAAAGCAGGGAGAGCCAATGGTGGTTGATAGAAATGCAAAACAGTTTGGAGAAGCACTCCTCAAATCAGTGCAGGATCTGGCGAGGCAGATAGAGGTGATGGGTCAGAGATTCACAGCTGTGGAGGCTAGACAGCGTGAAACCCCAAGGGGTTTCCAGGTTGGTGAGGGTTTGGGCACATCCCACCATTTGCAAGAGCAGGTTACTGCTCCGCACCAGGCATCACATGCCCTCACTCGTGCCACTATGCCCACTTTTCTTAGTGCAGATATTGGGACAGGAGCACAGGAGGAACCAAAGTCTGACCGCATAGGTGATTATTTTTCTGAGTACCAGGCAGCTGGGCAGGAGTTCAGGGATGCCATTTTATTCAAAGACTTTGTTCAGATCAAGCGGGACAGCAGACCCCGCGACCATCACAGAGGACATCGACATTATCATGATGGAGATTATTTCCGCGAATGGAAGTCCATGGGGGAAAACTTCAAAGCGGCTTTGCCCTTTAGAGATTATTTTCAGCTTAGGCAGGATGAAGGAGGAAGGAACAGTGGGGGGTCTAGCACGTAGAGTTCAGAGTTGCAGTGTACCACTAGGAGGACACCTTTTCCCACATATGATGGATCCACTGATTTCACGGTTCGAGATCCGGTGGAAAGGTTGGATACCTCTTTCCATCTTGACCGAATAACGGAAGGGGAAGCCATCAAAATGGCTACCACGCACTTGGAGGATGAGTGCACATAGGATCATGGGGAGCATGTGGAAACACCCAGTGAGTCTAAGCCCAAGAAGATAAGAACGTTGGAAAAGATGAGTTTATCCTCATCTATTTTCAGATCCAGAGGGGACATCTCCAAGGAGGTCAAGACGACTGAAGAAAAAGAAGAGGAAGTACCATGCACTTCCTATTCTCGTCAAGAAGAAGATATTGAGCATGGAAGATACTTGGATCATCATATCCTCAGTGATTACCTTGTTGAGTATAGATCTCAACCTAGAGCCTTCAGAGAGACTCCAGATTTTCCTCATTTTATCCAGCTAAAGGAAGAGAAGAGACCAAGTAGCAGAAAAGAAATCAAAGGCAATAGATTTATGTTGTCTACCTTTGATGGGTCATCTAATGCAAGAACTTGGGTGAGAAAGTTGGAGGAATTTTTCCTACCACATCCTATAGCAGGGAAAGAAGCTATTGAAATCTCAGCACTGCACTTGGAGGGTGAAGCCTATGATTGGTGGTGAAACCACTTGAGCCATGCAAGGGTGAAGACTTTTGCAGAGTTCACTCAAAGGTTGATCCAAACCTTTGATGGAGAAGGAGAAAAGAAATAAAAGGTCACATCACCTCCTAAGGAGGCTTGTGATAACGTTGTCACACTCATGGAGGAGCAGCCACATGCATCAACAGTTGGGGCAGCCAACACTTTTGAGGAAGGGACTCTTGCAGTCATGCAAGAAGTTCCAAATGCACATCAAGGTATGAAAATATTTCTGCATTCCATTTTGCATAAAATTATTCTGATCAATGTGGATATTTACTTTTGCATGACCAAGGGTCAAATCCCATTGCTACTATAGAGCAGCTTGGTTGCACTGCGTTGTGAAACATGGAAACACTCAAGAAGGAATCAAACCATCATTCTCATGGGCCATTGTTGGATTGTACATCACATTGGAGGTTGGGGTTTGAAGCCTTGAAGATTGATGGTAGACATCTTGGAGTAAGAAACCCTTTCTCCCTCCAAGATGACACTTTATCAATGAGCTCCTCTCAGCTCAAAGAGGAACTTCTACTTTCAGATCCAAGACCTCATTGGTTTTGGAAGACTATTGATAAAAGGGAGGTCCCAAGGAGAGATCTCATCAGAGGTGCACTTCAACACACCATGGAGTGCAAAGAATTTCTTCCTTTCTCACAAGAGCAGATAGAAGATGGAGGACATCTTAAGATAGATAACATCTCTCATGCCTGTGTTGGACATCCCTTGAGCCATACACATCATGATGGGAGGTTTTTTCCTACCTATTTGATTCTTGATAGGGTCTCATTGATCCTTGAGAAGCTTACATTTCAAAATCCCATGAAGTGAAAAGACAGGAATTTGATTTGGGAGGATGGTAGCCCTCATGGGAGGAGTACCAAGATAAAAAGAAGGAGGCGTCCACAAGTGATTGAGTGGATTTGGTTGATGAGCAAGGAACTAGGAGGCTACTTGCAGATCTATGATAATGGGCAGCAGGAGGCTTGGTTGCGCTGGTTACTCTTGAAAGAGTTTGGCCATCACTTGGAAAACACTCTTCCTAAGAGTAAGAGAATGGATACTTACATCATTGAGCAACATAGAGTATGGATGCATAGTGTTGATATGATACTCATATCATTCATCATGTCTTCATCACATGATTTGTATGATGGAGGTATAGGGAGGCAGCAAAATGTTTTGTTGCTTTTCTTGTTTCTAGGAGAGCAAGAGCAGATTTGCTCTCACACTTTACATGTTGTTGCAGGAGGAGGAGATCACATTATCTCCTTGGTCTTAGATGATTTGGAAGCTCTTCCATCTTTTTGCAGCATTATTGAAGGAATCTTTGACAAGGAGCATGTCAGAGAACAGAGTTTTGTATTGACAGGGGCTTATTTGCAAAAGCTCACAGCGCTGTCACTTGGGAGCAGACACTTATGGATGAAGTGTGCCCAGCGGAAATATGGTGGATATATATCCCATAGGTCCCAGGATCACTTCATATTTGTTGCACTTGATGAACAAAGAGGAGGTAATGATGATAGAGACATCTATCACTATGGCATATTCTTCTTGACTTGGGTTTCCAAGCATAAGGAGGATTATCTTCTTGCAGCACATGGTTCATTCCTCTTCATAGCATGCCAAAACACTATGGAGAACCCATGTACCATCTTACTTCTAACATATGGTGAGAAGTTTGTTTATACATTCATTGATTTGCACACTCTTACCATTTTTATGCAATGCATTGCTTCACAAGAGGGCAAGCTTGTCAAATTGCTCCAGGAGTTGTATTGGGCCAATCTACATGATGGAGGTAGCCATCTCTTTTGTGGCCTTGGGAAAATGTTTTATCACCACATGTATGTTCAGTTGCTGCACTATAGCATGTATCATATAAAGACATGCATGATTAACCATGTAAAAAGAAACATTTTGCCATGTACTTTTATCAAGCAGCAACTTGTAAAACTGCACTGTCACTACTGGGAAAGTTGTTGGTACCTTCTTGCATCGCTTGTAACCTTCAGAATTTTCTTCATTTTGCTGCTGATCATGTCTTCATTTGCTGATATAGCTCATATTTGTATGGGAGGCTTGATTATGAGGGAAACACATGAGCTGGATGTGTCCTTGAGTGGAAAAAATTCTCACATTTTCTGCACTACATGTTCTAATAGGAGCATGGGAGGAGATATGACCGCCACAGCCACATGTTTGTTTCCTTTTGAGGAGGGCTATGAGGCTGATATTCATCCACTGTACAGCCATGGGCAAGTGCTTGATCATGTATTGTTGTTACATTCAGCCATTTACTATCCTTTAGTAGATGTGATGAATCATGTACATTGCTTGCCATGTAATTTTCCGAAGTTGTAGTGGGTGGGACTGTGTTGTATCCTTGTGAGAAATTGTTTGCATCATGTATCATCATGTAAATCCTTCAGCAAACTTCTCATTAGGATGTTCCATGATGACCATGTCCTATTCTTCATGGATGGATTGTTTTTGGCCAGCTTGTTCTTCATTGTTGGAGGATTTTTCTTCATTTTTCCATTTGAGGGCAATACTTTTGCAGCCCAGGATCAACATACATTCTACACTTGTCATGAGTGGAGAGAAGGACAGCATGGGGTAAGCTATGATGCTTGCCAAGTTTAGATTTTAAGCCCACCTTCATTACCAGAGCTTGAGGTGGAAGGAGGTTTTCAGAAGTGACCTTGTTGGGAGGTGGCTCATTTTGTTTGGATGATTGCTTGGGATGGAGGATCCAAATTTTCCATGTATCATGCCTGAAGAAGGCACTGGGGCAGTAGGTGACATTGATAGAAGAGCTGCCACCTACAGATGATGAAAGGCATTTGGTATTACAGCCCGAGGCAATTATTGATACCAGGGAAAGGCAGTTGTAGAACAGAACAATCCAAGAGTTCTTGGTGAGGTGGAAGAATTTGCCGGATGAGGATGCGACTTGGGAGAATGAGAAAATATTGCAACATCCATTACTACAGTTGCTTAGGGACAAGCAACATTCTGCCGGGGGAGATTGTAATATTCCCAATTAGCAATGGCTAATTGGAATATTCGATTTTGGTCAATTTTGCTTTAAGTAGTTAGCTTATGAATAAACGTGAGTAAAGGGACCACGACTCACTCTAAAATAAGACGCATGTGGTAATTAAAGGGGCTGAATTGGGCACGCAAAAAAGGGGGTATTACCATGGTATCGTGGGTGAAGGAAATCGTAGGTTTCGGGAGCGGCCAACGCTGTATAAAGAAGATAATTTCCTCATTCTGGGATCATGGAGAATTTATGTATTTTGGATCTGGTCATTGTGACTACTGAGCACGCTATTTTTTTAGCCTGTCTGCAGCGCTGTTTAGCGCATTGAGTGTCTCCTTTCGGAGATCTCGCCCTTATCCCCAGGGGAATTCGAGTGCCTGCTCGGGTGAGGTAGTTCCGTCAGCATTTGTGTAGGAAGAACGATCCGCTGTATTTGTTGAGGATCAGCGTGTTTATTAACCATGCCGCACCTGTGGATGATCCATGCATACATTGGATGCGCAGAAGGACGCAGTCCATAGTTGGGAAGCTCTGGGTGTATTCTTGAAATATCGTGGGTAAGAGATCAAGAACAGGAATAACAGCGTGTCTGTTGAGGGAAGTTCTAGATCAATGGGTGATCGTATTATTGTAGCTCCCGAATAGTGGAGGTGTGATCAATTGAAGGATAACACCGATCCACAAGGAGATATGTCTGAGCAGTGACACAGTCGTGTTTCATTAGCGGGAACGTAGATCTGAGACACAGTCGTCCCATGCAACACAGTCATTCCATGCAGAAAAGATCTTAACTTGCCTTGTGCAAGTTTAGATGCCTGATCATTTATTGTACTCCTCTGTATTTATCGGATTAATAAAATGGCTCAGCGTTCTCTTATTTCTTGAATATTTGTGCATGTTATTGTATGTTTGCAATCTGTTATTTCTTCCCTTTGCATTTAGATCTCTACACCACTTGTTGTGTTTTTCCCACACTCTCAGACAGAGCCTGGAAAGGGCCAGATAGCCCCCAGATCTTATCCTCTTTTCAGAGGTGAAACATCTGGTAAATGCCCTCACAGTCCATCTCTGGTAAGAGTTTACTGTGTTTTAGAAATATTCCCGAAAAGGAATATTACAAAAACCATGTGTAAACCCATACACAAAACCATAGGTAGGTCTACCCACATAATATAGGTTCCAAAAAAAAAAATTAACGGGGCGCTACCTCAAACCCCATGTAGGGGGGCTACCGCCCCCCTTCTAACCCCTGACAAGGGTGGTTGTGCCCCCCCTTATGACCCCCCTGTTGCACCTGGCACAAGTGTAGGGAGCTTGCCGACCCCCTCTTACCCCCCGCTTCTCACCTGATGCTAGTTTTGGAAAGAATATAACACACACCCAACATTTTGTGAATATTTGAATCCTCTCTAAGTCATTTTTCTCAGTCAGAAGATCATTGTTCGGTCATGTCATGTGGATAGAGGTGTGTTGCGCTTCTGCTGCAAGAATAAGGTTTGTATTCAACTTAGAAGTTTTTTCATGGGTTTAAAACTTTTCATGGACTATCCCATGTCATTCCAGTACCCTCAGCATGTCATATGATGACCAAAGATAGTATAAGATTGGAGCGTTGTTCTTTCACACGCTCAACGTATTTTCACCATATTTATTAAAACTTGTACCTGTTTGCCATTAAATTTTTACAATAGATGCATGGGGGTGAGATGAATAAACCCACTTAATTCCAAGTCAAAATGCTTCATCTTTTTCGAGAAATGAGCCACCATAATATACAGTCATTTTTGTATTTTCTTTAGATCCATGAGTTAGATTTGGCTCAAATTGTTTGTGGAGAAGGGTTATGATGATATTAACTTTTTGTTAAAAAACAAGCTCAATATGGTTTACTGTTTAGCAGATATTCAAAAAATATTAGCCGTTGTGCTTCTCTACTACGTTTTTGCTTCAATAGGAGGTTGTGCAGCGTCAGCACTACGTTTTCACACAGACATCCTTTTGAGCGAGTTTTCCATGTCAAAACCTCTTGTATTTTGTTATTATGGTCATGGTAAATATTGTGAGGAATCCAAGGACTCATAATCTCGATTTGGACTGAGAAATCAACGTAAATATGCTTAGGAAATATTTAGTCAGATTGTCCCTATTTAGTCAAACTATCCCTATTTAGTCAAATTGTCCCTATTTAGTCAAACTGTCCCTATTTAGTCAAATTGTCCCTAGTTTTCAAAAAATCGTTCTATTTTCATTGCATTGACTAGAAACGGAAAATCCTAATGAGGAATTTGGTTCGTAGAGGTGGGAACTAATTTGTTTTCTTATATTTATAATGTAATTGTTATTGATTAAAGGGTTGGTCAAGTTCTAGAGAAATTAGGACATTGTGTATTGTACTCTTTTGATATATTTTTACGTTGAATGAAGAACAGAGGTGAAATTTACAGGGACGCTTGTGTCAGTTTTCTTTGGATATGTGTTATTCTTCTTTTTAAGTTATATTATATGAAAATCATGCTTTAAATGGGTCTTTTGGTTTAGCTAAACAAATATATTGCTTCAAAATTCATTTCAAATAATGTTATGATTCAATTTGTTAGACATCTATGTTTTTCTGCTAAAATGACAGTTAGAATTCATCTTGGTGTTTGATGCTCTGTTGTCATTTTCCATTTATCTTCCACTCACCCTCCTACAATTAATTTAAATTGAAAAAATCCAAAGAGACTACCTACCCTACCCCTGTAGAAGCTCCTCTTTCTCTTCATTTCATCACTGGAATCATAATCAAGTAGACATGACTCCATGCCCAATGGATCTTCCTATTTTCCTACCATAAAATATTTGAAAATTATGCCCTACTGAGCACCATACCTAGTATAATATTACAGTAGTTTAACATTCTAGACAAAGAGAGCCCTATATAAAACTAGAAGGGCTAGATTCTAGCTTACAAGTGGTTTTGTGGTTACCTCTTATTTTCTCTCTTCAACCTAGGGAAATTACGAAGTGATAACATTCTGGCATCATTGACGGGGAGTGAAGGTCCCATATTCCCAGGGAGAGAATCCTAAAGATCAGATCTAATTGTTGATAGTGGAAAACACTTAAACACATGAAGGTTGTACCATTCACCTGGGGACTCCAGTCAAGTTTAAACTTGATCCAAAGACTCCACTGGCAACAGAATCCAGAAATCATGGTTTTACTAGTAACTCTATTTCCTCAAGATGAGTTCTATATCTACAAGGTATGCTCTTATGCACCGCATTCATATTCCAGGCTTTCCAAATCACATGCCTTGTTTAGATTGGAAAAGGAGACGATGTTGCTCTTCACTTGGTTAAATTTGACATGCATGTGTATAGACTGAAGGTTTAATTTCATGAATATTTTCTAATGAAGATGTTTATGGTTACTTTGGAGGAAAAAAAGAGATCTTTATATGAAGGTTTTCCACCTGGTAGCTTGTATTCCCTTAAATATTTTCATTTAGTATTTTTTTAGAAGTACAATGAATCTCGTCTGTCTTTGTCATTAGTTGAGAATTGTTGTGACAATTTGAGGATTTCATTCAAAATCTGGAAAATTCTTATGGCAATGAAGAGTTCATGGATGAAGAAATCCTCGAAGCTTTGTACGAGAACCCTTTTCATCGCTAAGAAGAAATGGTAGCTTCTCTCTTGCTTGAAAATGAAGTAGATCAACATCTTGATGTAGACATTCGTGTTCCTTCTCCTGAGATTTAAGAAGAGATGCAGCAAGTTTTTTAGCATTTATGTGATCAATATAGAGATCAGGACTGCCAATCAAATTGTTCTTCATAAAATCTACTTTCTGAATCTTTGCTTCGACAAGAAACTTGTCAAAACATATCTCTAAAGCTACATGTATGGACATTAAGCAATGAATCAATGTGTAACATAAATTTTCTGGAAGACAGTGGGCCCATATGTAAAAATTATGAATTAGAATTGTTGAAAAATAGTCAAAAGGAGATTGTTGTATTAAATATTTTTGAAGATGAAACTGTTATTCAGGAATACACACATTTTGAACTTATAAATTCAAAAACTCTTGAGAACGAAGATGACATGCTTGTTGAGCCACATAAAGGATCAATTTTTGACATTACTGATATACATGAAGTAGTTGTTTCTTCTGAAAATCTTCAAGAACATTCAAATTCCATTATTGTATATGATGAGAATAATTATACCAAACAAATTTTTGATATTTCACTTGAGAATGATCTTAAAGATGACTACATAGAACATGGACAACCAACATTTATGGATGGAGCTTCCATTTTTCCTTGTGTTCATCAACTAGGACATATTCATGATTTTTGGGATTCTTTTGCATTTTTGTTGCAAAAATCAGAGTGAGAAATGTGCAGTATTCTTGAAATTAGTCAGTGGATTTAACTTCTCAAAATGGAGAAATTTTTAATTTGGGTTCAGATTTCATGTTGTTGGGTCATATATTTTATTTTATTTTTTGTATGAGCAGAATGAAAGCTGAAAGAAATCAAGTAATTACTTTATTTATTGGTTACATTGGAAGGAGTATTTCACATGATTTTGTAGCTATCCTTAGTAGATTAGAAGATACTATGGTGTGAAATAAGCTTGTTGGGAAAGCATCCTTTAAATTTGGCTTTGCAACATTTTTTTAGTAGTTTGGTTCATTTTTCAAATTGCAAAAGCTTTCATTATCAAAAGTTCTTAGTTTGGAATTCAGTATGACACTTCTTCAGTTTCGAACCTCAGCTTGCAGTAGTGTACACTTTTTATTTTCAGTAGATATCAGTTCATCCACAGGTTGCATTTGTGGTATGGGAATATCCCAATGGTTTGTCACATGGCCTACAGTGTTCTTGGCACCTCACAGGGAGGATCCCATCCCCATTGCAGCCAATGTTAGTATCCTATAGTCATATTAGTGAGAAAACAAGTTTTGCCTTTCAAATTATTTGAAAAATGTGTAAAAGGTTAGGCTTTGATCTTCTATATATAAAGTTGTTGGTCTTATTATAGAATAAAATTTTCATTATTCAATGTAAACATGTCAAAGTGTGTGAAGAGTCATTAAAATAGTCATTGATATCTTGAGAGGTTGAGTTAAGTGGGTCTAGGGTCATGTTTCACCAGAATTTCATGAGTGAGGTCATATTGTCATGTCTTGCCATCATTGGCACAAATTTATAGGGTCCCTTAAGTCAATTAGAGTGTTAAATTACAGTCATTTGTGACATCATTCTAGTACAACGGTTAGGAGCACAACGTTGCAATTTTTCCAAGTGTTTTGCATTCATCATTCAAGTTAAAAATCATAATCATCACCCATCAAATCTGCATTCAACCACCTTAGGATTTCAAATTCATGATTAATATTCATAGATACCTCATATCCCTTTCATTTCTCCATCGGAAGCTTACTATATGGTGATTGGAGCTCGTTGTGTTTTGGCTACAGGGGAAGCGTTGCGCTTGCAGACAGGTGTTGCACTTTTACCAAGGCACTCATTTTGATGAAGAAATCATGGTTTTTGGCATTTTGTCCTTGAATGAAGACATGTATGAGGTTTTTTTGGATATTTAAATCCTCTCCAAGTCTCTTTTCTTAGTCACAAGATCAATGTTGGGTCAAGTCATGTGAATGGAGGTGCGTTGCGCAAGTACAATATGCTTCTACTGCAAGAAGAAGGTTTGGGTTTTGAACGTTTGTGTTCAGTTTGGAAGATTTTTCATGGTTTTAAAACATTGTATGAACTATTAAATTCCATCCCGATACCATCAGCATGTTAGATGATGACCGAAGATAGTATAAGCTTGGAGAGTTGCGCTTCTGCGCTACGCTTTCACATGGTCAACGTAATTTCACCATATCTCTTAAACCAGCCCATTTTCCATGAAATTTTTGCAAGATATGCATGAGGGTGAGATGAATAATCCCACTTAATTTCAGGTCAAAATGGTTCATGGTTTTCTAGAAATGAGCCACCATAATCTACAACCATTTTTGGATTTTCTCGATATCCTTGAGTCAAATTTAGCTCAATTTTTTTTGTGGAAAATTGTTATGATGATATTAACTTGATGTCAAAAAATAATCTAAATATGGATTACCTTTTAGGAGATATTCAAAAAATATCAGGCATTGTGCTTCTCTACTGCGTTTTTTCTTAACTAGGAGGTTGCATAGCGTCAGTGTTGTGTTTTCACACAGTCATCCTTTTGAGTGAGTTTTCATGTCAAATCCTCTTCTATTTTTTTATTATGGTCATGGTAAATATTATGAGGCATCCAAGGACTCATAGGCTCGATTTGGACTGAGAAATCATTGTAAATATGTTTAGGAAAGATTTAGTCAAATTGTCCCTAGTTTTCAGAAAATAGTTCGATTTTAATTACATTGACTAGAAACAGAAAATTCTATAGAGGAATTTGGTTCCTAGAGGTGGGAACTAATCTTTTTTCATCCTATAACGTAATTGTTATTAAGCAAAGTTTTGGTCAGGTTCAGGAGAAATAACATTTTGTATTGCACTCTTTTGATATATTTTTACAGTGAATGAAGAACATAGGTGAAATTTACGAGGATTCTTGTGTTAGTTTGCTTTGGAGATGTGATATTCTTCTTTGTAAGTTGTTTTCTATTAAAATCGTGCTTTAAAAGTGTCTTTTGATTTAGCTAAACAAAGATATTTGATTCAGAATTCATTTGAAATAGTGTTATGATTCGGTTTTCTAGACGTCTATTTTTTTCTGCTAAAATGACAGTTAGAATTCATCTTGGTGTTTGATGCTCTGTTTTCATTTTCCATTTCTCTTCTGCTCACCCTCCTACAATGAATTTAAATTTTAAAAGTACAAAGAGAAAACCTACCCTGCGCCTATAGAAGCTCCTCTTTCTCTCATTTCATCATTGGAATCATAATCAGGTAGACATGAGTCCATGCCCAATGCATCTTCCACTTTTCCTACCATAAAATATTTGAAAATTTATGCCCTATTGAGCACCATATCTAGCCTAATATTAGAGTATTTGAACATTATAGACAGAGAGAACCCTAACTAATCTAGAAGGGATAGATTCTAGCTTACAAGTGGTTTTTTGGTTACCTCTGATTTTCTATCTTTAACCTATGGAAATTACGAAGTGATAAAAGGAGGCATTATGACGATGGGAGAAAAAGAATATTTTTTATTTTGAGGAGAAGTAGCACAAGGCACTTGCACCCATATTTTGAAGGATGGTAATGACATGGGGTGGGGGAGGATGTAAGACCCTTTGTGGGAGATATATATGCATGTGCCAATAATGTGTGATAGATTAACATGAGACAACTATCGAACTATGTGGTTAGAACACTCAACACAACCCTTAAGCATTTAGTTGCATTTGTATGGCATGAAATGGACCTACCTTAGGCATGTGATGCTCCAAGGGTCTTGCATAAGATGGTTGTGTTTGTAGATGAAGGTTGCATGCAATGCATGGGATGAGAAGGAGAGGTGGCATGACAGACTGAGCAGCACATGTTTGCAAAGATATTTCACCTAAAAGGAGTAGACTACTTTATTCCAATAAGCATGCACAAGATTTTCGAGATGGTAAAGATTACAAATGGTTTTAGTCAATTCAAGCACTTCCACACACATGCATGCAAATATGGAAATAACAAAGGGGAGGAATTTGGCACACCTTTTATCAAGAGAAGTTGATGCTTGTTGCAGCCTACTTGAAAGAACTCTATATATCTTTATGCCTTACTTTTCTGCATTGTAGATATACACACAAACAACAAAAGTACCAAATCTAACATTCTGCAATACTCATTACCATTAGTGCATAATTAAAATCAAATGAATTAGTATAAAACCAACAAAATATAATGATGTAATTGAGAAAAGCATCAACTAATTATATTATACCATAATGAAGAGGTACATGTCGCTCCTCTGCAGTCCATGTCCTTCGTCTCCCTCTCACCACAGCACACTATTGAGATGAACAATGTTAATGATTTATTGCAAGGAATCCCTTTGGTCTAAGTTTTGGCAGCACTTTGGCATGTAAAATTATCCTCTCCATTTAATTTATGGATGAAAATGCTTTATAGATATATTTTAGGAGTGATCACATTGAACCTAGACACTTTATTGAGCATGTATGGTCCTTTTATTGAGAGTGATCAAATTTTACCATGTTTGTGCTTATTCATTCACATTGCTGCTCTAGTTCTCTTTTGTACTGAAACTAGTGCATCGTTAGCCTTTTATTTCTCCATGTCAGACCATTATGAGTGTTGTTGAGCCTAGCAATATATTTTCTAGTGAAAGGGGAGCATTAAAGGTGCTAATTATAGATTCTATGTAGTTTACATAAACCAATTTTTACATCCTGATTTTAAAGATGTTGTCCTTCTCCGATGAACCCAAGAGGGTGATTTTTTGAACTATAACAAATTATCCCTAACGTATGAGGTCAAAAGAAAAAGGTGTTGGTTTAAATTTATTACAACAAGGCCAGTGAGATAGGTGGAGGAAGGGAACCATGGACATAGGACTTGTATAGGTTGTGAAAATCATATTCAAATACAAAGAAAGTCCATCCTTGAGGTAGGAATAATACTCGGTACTGAGATAATAAAGCATGTTCACTCACACAACATGTTACAGACTCATGTCATCAAGGACTAGTCATGATACAATGTAGATCTTTGGCATAATAGTTATTAGTAAGGACACCAAGAGGAGTGTCTATAGGGTGGCCCTTAAAGTACATAATACATTCTTCAATGCATCTTTGGGGAAAAAATATGCATGATATAAGTATCCCCATGCCCCAAGGTCTTTAACTCAGCCCGATGGTATGAATCGACTACATGCGAATGAATAAGCTAATGTCGAGCATGCAGGGAGATTGTTTGATTACCAGGTATTGAGGGATCCCATTAACAGACGTGATGGATACCATCAATGATGAAAATGGTTTCCAATATACATGGAACAATATATAGAGTGCAAAATAATGATTTGATGTCAATCACTCCTAGAATTGTTCAACATGGGCCAATGAGGAAAACCCATTGTCAACCTGAGGAAACTTCCCAATAAGGATTACAAGCTCCAAGGTACTAGAATATTTCTAGATCTTTATCCTAGATAAGGTGTTGGCATCAATGGGAAGCGATCCATCGAAGGAGGGCCTTGAGGTATCCTCCATCATTTGAGATGAAATTGATACCAATATGAGGTCTTTGATGATAGTAGTTAAAGAATTGATGTACAACTGACATATGGATGGCCAAAAAAAATATAATCGATACTTGCAGATGGTCGAATTTGGCTAGAACTTCCCTTGAACATATAATGGCATGACACAAATATGAACTTAGAAGAATAGATATAAGAATACCAAATAGACATAGTGGCGACATAAGAGGCATCACCACAACCCATGGACCATAAGGGTGACCAATTGTGTGAGAAACTAACTCAATAACATAGTGACTCAAATCAAGTTGATGGTGTGGCTCTAAAGCCCCAGAAAGACCAATTGTAAGAGAATGACTCAAACAAGTTTCATGTTCAAGGGTGATGCATGACCACCATGATAAACCCTAGAAAAGAATATGCTTACCCCTTTCCATTTTTGTATAATGGATCCCCTTCACAGTTTAGCAAGCATGAAAGAGAAGGAAAGTGAGCTTGATAGGTATATTTTTCATTCAGTTTTGACAAGCCTGATATATATATATATATATATATATATAACAAAAACAACAACAACAACAAAAACAAAAAACAAAAAACAAAAAAAAAACAAAAAAACAAAAACAAAAACATAAAAACACTTGGAATGGTGCCTATTTGTGAGTTTTATAGCAAGGCTGAAAAAGAGATAAAAATACACTCGTGTCTACCTCATGGTTTAAAAAGCATGATAATATAAAATATATTGCTTGTTGGCTTTCATCTTGACTAACAAGTAGGAAAGAATGGAAATATCTTGGCATTTTAGGTATTTTAATGAGTGTGAAAAGGTGGAAAATGAAGCCTGTGATTTTCATTGTTTAATGAGCATGAAAAGAATACCAAAAGGGGGCTCATTTTAGAGATATGAGTGGTGCAATGATATGAATCTTGTTCTGAGGCTAACAAAACCAACCTAATCAAAGTAGGAGGAAGTGGCAAAGTGTCTAACAATGGAAATACACTCACTGCAGTGGTCTCTCTGAAAGGTTGAGATGGATTGCAAGATAAAGGCAAGGTAAATGAAAATGAAATAGGTCAAGCACAACTACAATGTTAGGGAGAGGAATGAATAAAATCATCATTATGATAGAATCTAGTAAGAAATTTAAGATTGTGAGCATGGCCAACCGAAAAGCAACGAGAAAAAAGTGTGGTGACCCCACATAAGGTAATAATGGCCATAAATAAGAGAAATTGAAAGGCATTAGGCACAATTATGATGTCATGGTGTGTACTAAAGAGGATCCCAAAACCTATGAATTAACATAGTATGGGTGCCAAAATGGAAATCAGTTGTTATTCTAGGGCGCATATGAAGGGTAGGCTCTACCACATAAGTTACAACATACAAAAAGAAATTGTTAATGTTGAAACCTAACATGGGTTAGCCCTAAGGCATAGTGAAATGGTGAGAGAAAAGTTAATAATTCAGTGACAAGATTGATGAATCCTAACCCTAAATTCCAATTTCGACCATATACCTCAAGGTTGCAGTGAGTGTGGTATATATATATATATATACCACACTCACTGCAACCTTGAGGTATACGGTCGAAATTGGCATATAGGGTTAGGATTCATCAATATATATATATATATATATATATATATATATATATATATATATATATATATATATATATATTTTATTTTTTTATTTTTTATTTTTTATTTTTTATTTTTTATTTATTTATTTATTTATTTATTTATTTTATGATGTATTATATACATATACAAATCATGACACAGTTTGATAGGTTATGCAATGTTGTTCCCATTGTTGGGCACAGGCCAAAGATTCCAGTTAATGTCTATGAGCTCATCTGCAATTGTTGGAAACATATGGTGCACCATGATGGGACAATTTCACATCCAATTAAATTTCCACATTCCTAAACGTTGACGATTCCAAGAAGAGCTTAGAACCATAGCATTATTAGGGATGATCTAAGGACATAAGGGGTGAATGGTATCATGTGCTAATATATCTCCTTGATAATAACAATCAAGACATAAAGAGTGTATAAGATATTAGTTGAAAGGGGAGTTTAGACTGGATAATTTGGTGGCAAGTTCAGTCCTAGAAATCCTAGAATTGACTTAATCCAAGTGTGGTACTTCGTTGGATGACACATGAAATTCCCTCTGGCCTAATTCAAGGTTTTTATTTCCAAGCTACATCCTTTCCAAATTCATGAAATTAGAGGAATCGTGAGCATAGATTATCGTGTGAATCCATGACCTGCAAGATGGCCTTGTCTAAAGGAAACTCAATATCAAGGGAGTCATCTTAAACTAATGAAGTGACAACTCTTGTGGGAAGATTATCTTGATAATATTCCATATTAGGATGGAGTTTTTTACCAGTGTCATCAGGTGGTGGTGGGACCACTAAATACTTGATCACTTCCATAAAAAGTGGCATGGTTCCCCCATGAGATTCATCTTCCATAAACATTGCCCAAGGATCGAGAGATCCATGAGATTCATTAGTGACATAAGATATCACATTAATGGTGGAAGTATATGGTCGACATGGATCAAGTAGAGAAAGGGGGAAGGTGTCCACTAAAAAAGAGTCATTGAACAACCCTTCTCCAACACTTTCAATGATAGAAGGGGAATCTCCGACAAATGGAACCAACTAACTATTGTGGAAAGGCAAGTTATGATTGCAAAAGTTCAATTGGTCAATAGTGATTATTTTACATTGATGAGGGAACATCTTGACACAGAAGAGGGATGATGTGATAGCAGTCATGGCATAAAAATAGCTTCACTCGAGCAATAGGTTGTAGTCTAAAGGTGCATCAATGACCTCGACCTCAACTGAGATCGTTTTTACCCCGAGCTCGATAAGCAAAGTAGTGAAGACCCCTTGAGGCTGCAAGGTATGCCTATCAAAGGCCTTTAATTTCTACTTAGGCAGAGACAGATTTGGTGAACCTAGAGATTTCCAAAACTTTAATGAGATGATACAGGTAGATGCCCCCTTTTCCAATATTGTTCGATGAATGCATTGTCCAAAGACGCAGATCATTATCTGGAAGGCCAAATGATGTGGAATATTGGGTTTCCGTTATGATGTATTGAAGGTTATAAGATTTAAATATGAGGGATGCACTTCAATATTAGTAGTTAAGAGTGCATTTCGTTGTGTTGGGAAACTTTTCAAATCTTTAAGTGTAGACATAACAATAGGGGCTTGGGCCAAATCCTCGACAATATTATAGTTGTGAGTGTCCCTTGCATGGGATTATGTGTAGTCTTATGAAGTGCACCTTTAGGAATATTTGGCATAGTGTTCAACAATGGTTTATCAATGTGACGAAGACCATCAGGTGGAGGAGGATTCATAGGTTCTAATGTGGAAGTACTACTCTTGGGTTCTCATAGTTGTGTGTTCTTGTTGTCACATTGATGGGATGTTCCACCATAAAAATATATTGCGTATATGATGAGGAATTATGAAGAGAATTCCCCCCAACCCCCACCCCTTACTGAGGAGGCGTAGGGTTCGCAACCATGTGTTGTTGTTGGGTCGAAAATGGATTTTTCAATACATAAAGTTGATAAGCAACAGGTTGTTGCCAGAAACTAAGTGTTGGATCTCGTCCATCCAGGGGCACTCATGAGTAAGGTGGTCTTCCCCATAAATATTTCAAGGAAAATTATTATCTTTATTTTTCTCTTTTATGCTTCCCCTAGTGGTATCTTGCGTTTGAAGTTTCTTTTTCATTATTTGAAGGTTTATTAGACTTGTTATTCTCTGTCTAACCTCTTAGTTTCTGAGCTTTCTTCACAGATGTGGATTGATAGATTTTACCTTAGAGGTTTGAATAGGAGAAATAGGAGTTTGATTGGTAGGATTAGCAGCTAAGGCGCTAGAAGATATGTTCATTTTCCCTATATAAGTGGCTAGTTGGCCTACATTTCAAGAGGTTGCAAACCCCACTAAACCATCATCATTAGTTTCAATTTTGTGATATGACGGATCATTAAACGACCAAGGAGAATTAGGAATTATCTCATATTGAGTACTATCTTGAGAATAAATCAAGTCTAATAGATGGGAATGCATGATGGCATGTTCCTTGGTTTGGGCTCCTACCTTTGCAACATCTTCAGAAATCCTAGGAAATAGGGACTTGTAAACCACTCATGCAATAACTCATCAAGAAACTTGGTTTAGAATAGGATTCATCTCCTTCTCCACTCATGAATATGATAAAAAAATGTTGGTGGAGATGTCTTGACAGAATTTAGTGAGTATATTGGCTCCATTTCCATACTTGACAGGCAGTTGATAATAATTAACAAAGGCTTGGGATAAATACATAAAGTTATCATAAGCAGTGCTCTCTAGATCAATGTATCATTTAACGATGTTGTCGGAAAGATTCCTCTGGAAAATATGCAACTTAATGTTATCATTCATGAAAGAGTTGGATGAGCACCATAAGTGATAAGTGGTAATATGATCTATAGGGTCATCTCTAGATTTACCATCGAACTCAGCTATGCCTACTGGAAATTTAGGTGGAATCGGGTCCATGTAAGATTGTGCTTAATGGGATCATTCATAAAATTTTAAATATTAGGGAGGGAAAGAGTTTCAAAGAAGGGTGAGGTGAACGATGCTTGGGTGGGTATGTTCCCCCTCTGACTCTAGGAGGTGCTCCACCCATAGCATGGTTTCCAGTGGTGATTTTATTAGATTAAATGGGTTGACTATAGCTTTCAAATCCAACACCCATGTAATCATCATGAAGTTTAGTGCCCAAAAGTTGGATGCACCCATTGGAAAAAGGATTCTCGAAAGTTTGTTGACTTCTCTAGAAAAAGGGTATGCCAAAAGGTTCGCCAAAAATATTGGTACGTCAAGGATTGAACATGTTATTAGGGAAAGTGTTCCCAACCCATTATACATTCCAAGGAAAAGGCATGGTCCCCTAGACATAGACCCCCCTGACGATTGAATCCCCCAAGGAGATGTGAACCAACCGAAAATGAATGTGTCCCTAATTGAAATAGGAAATGACATGGACTGGGTAAAAGGATTCCAACCAAATGGAAACCCGCCATTGGGTATGAAAAAACTCCTTATTGATATTACAATACAGATAGTGGGCCTTGTGGATGTAGACGTGAATGTGGAGTTTTAAACCTCCAACGTGTGATGTGGTTATGCTACTCGTAGTAGAAGTAGATCGTCCACCAAAGATGAATGGAGGGGGAATGGTCAATGATGTGTAGGTACCCATAATGAAAGTATGAAATGGAGTCCAAAAGGATGCCATAATTTTTTTCCATAATTAGAAGGTGGTATCAGCTGACGTAGCATGGACAGGACTTATGGTCGTAGAGGAAGGTATAAAAGTAGTCTTAGGATGATCAACAATAACAATAGGTGTCGACACACTAGGTTCTACCATGGATGTGGAACTAAACTCAATGGACTCTAGGAAAGGACTATGAAAAGGTCCAGACAAGTCTACACCCGCACTTTGAGAGATGTGTGATGAGGTATGGTGATAGGGGAATGAGGATGAGATGGAATATCCTGATCAACCACTTTGTGAATGAAAGGTTCGGCCTCTTGAGTATCACCCAAAGAGACACCTGAAATAGTTTTTCCTATAGTGGTGGAAGGGTTAATTCTATGTTTACATAAGTGGACCCTCCTCACAGGGAGCACGACCCTCAAGGGTATGAGAAGAATGCAAACTAAACTCTACCTCAGTGGAAAAAAAATATGTATAATGAGTGCGTAAAATAAATATCCTAAGGGCACTAGCCATGACCAAATAGCATGCACCTATAAAATCCAAGATAAATCATGTAATCTTGAGTAACTACCTGGCCTAGGGGAATAGTCTTCAATTAGGTCTACACACAAATCAAAGGCAGTGTATTGAGCCCAATGCCTTCCTAAGGAGACCCCCCTAGCACGTGTAAAATAATGCCACCAAGACCAATTGAAGCGAGGTTGATCACTCCACTATTCCCAATGTGATCTTGTGATTGAACCTTGTGTTATAAGGGATTCATATGAAACATGCAATTGAAAATCGATTTTCCCTCCATAGCTCAAGATTCTATGTTTTTTTAGTGGCCTTGGAAAGTTTACCTCTTCAACCTATTCTAAGGCCATATAACCTAAGCTACTGTGGGTGTGCTACTAGATAAAAGAAAAATGTCGAATTAGTTTTACTATGCATTAATTTTAATGGTTGTTTATTAAGTCAAAGGTAAATGGCGTGCAACTCATATATTTTTTTTGACTTGTCTTCAAAGAAAATAGTATAGTAAATCCTCATGCAATATCTTCTTTTTTATGAAAATGAATTATGGGAAGGTAAGATTGTTTTTTAAATGTAGATATGAATACATTTCTTACACCCTCTCATTGATCACTCAGACATACAATGCATATCAAAACTACAAATGCAAGTAAACAACAAAAATAAATTGAAGGAAACACACAAAAAACCTACTCAAAACCAACACCCTAGCAGCAAACAAGCATATACTAAAAGGAAGTATCCAATAATTTAGACATACTTACAAGAAAATTTAAAATAAAAGGGTTGGAAGGAAAATGGTGGCAAAGAGTTATCTATCCCCTAATATCTCTAATGGGAATCAAACTCAAGAGGATTCAAGAAAAACAAATCCACCTATTGGAGGTAGATTGGAGAGTTTAATACAACAAAGAAGACATAAAAAGACAAATCTAAAGAGAAACCACAACTAGGAAAAAATAAATGGATGAAAACTAGAGTATTTGCAAGATAAACCTTGTCAAAACTTCTTAATGGAGGCCTCAACACTTTGTCACTGAAGAAACTAATCATTGATGATCCAAAAATGCTTTGTCACGGGTAAAACTAGGGTTTTGTTAGGATGAACAACGTTCTAGTCATAACTACAAAGGAGAATTGATAGAATAAAACTCATATATGGATTTTTTAGGCACTCGAGATTTAGAGATAAATTGTCCTATGAATCCTAAAGACTATACAATACTAAGAAAAGTAAACAAACTATGCTAAAAACTCAAACAAATACTGCAAAAAAGGACCCACTAGGACTCCCCCTATGGAGTCACCAATTCTGTTTGCAAAGGTATTTCACCTACAGGAGTATAGTACTTTATTCCAACGATCTTGTGCAAGGCTTGTCCAAACAATTAAGGTTACAGTAAGTTTTACAATCAAGCATTTCCACACACATGCATGCAAATACAAAAATGACAAAGGGGAGGAATTAGGCACGCCTTCTATCAAGGCTAAGTCTATGTTTATTGGAAGCATCTTGAAAGAACTCCAGAGATATTTGTTCCTCACTTTCCTACATTATATATTTGCACAAAAACAACAAATTTACCAAATCCAACACTCTGCAATACTCATGAGCATTAGTGCATAATCAAAATTAAATACATTAGTATAAAACCAACAAAATATAACAATGTAATGGGGAAAAGCATCAATTTATTATATTATAACTTAATGAAGAGGTACATATTCACACCTCCATAATACATATCCCTGGTCTCCCTCTCACCATAACCCACTATTGAGATTAGCAATGTTAGAGGCTTATCGCAAGGAAGCCCTTTGGTCTAATTTTCGAAAGAACTTCGACATGTAAAACTTTCTTCTCCCTTTGATCTATGCATGAAAATGCTTTTATAGATATATTTAAGGAGTGATCACATCAAACCTACACACTTTGTTGATTATGTTTATTCCTTTCATCTTTATCCACTAAGAGTGATCAAATTTGACCTTGTTTTGTTGGGTATGTGTTATATTCTTTGCACAACTAGCGCTTGTCACTATTATTTTTTGTTAGATGTAGTGGGGGGATCGCAACGGGGGCGTCAACCCTCCTTGTTTGGGGGTGCACGGGGTTTTGGGTAGTACTCTAAAAATGAATATGTTTTTCCCAGATTTGGATTCTAGGAGAAAAATATATGTGTATATTTTATGTTCTCCCCATTGTATATATATATATATATATATTAAAGAATTCATTTGCAGGTAACTTATGTACAAGGTTAAAACCTTCATATTTGTGCTTATCCACTCACAATGTCACTCTAGTTCTCTTTCGTATTGCAACTCGTGCATTGTTAGCCTTTTAGTTCACCCTACCAGACCATTAGGAGCATTGTTGATCCTATTAGTTATGTTTGCTAGTGATAGGGGAGAATTGAAGGCACCAATTATTGATTTTATGGAGTTTCCATATACCAATTTATGCATCTTTATTTGCAAGATTTTGTCCTCCTCTAGTGAAGTCAAAGGGGTAACTTTTTGAGCTACAACAACACATGCCCTTCAAATTAGTGGGTTCATCTTATGTGGACATGATGCAACGTTGCATGAGTCTTTTGAAGCAAGAAAACAAACTGACACACATTGAGACAAGTCAGTGAAAGCTTGGGTATAGGTGGAGTGTTTGATATGGTGCATCAACCCATTCCAAATGTAATGACATGACATTCCACAATTGGGAACGATTGCATATGTGAGCGATGCAAGGATCTTGGCTAAGGAATTCAATCAAGCATTTAGTACATGAATTCATTTCAGAAGTACTGAGGTGATAGATTTGGTGAAGGGTTTAGTGAGGCAAGGAGATTTTATGAAATGTGTGTCCACCCAATTTCTAGCATGATTTCCCAAGGCCTAAGTTAAAAAATATCATATTAATTGAAATTGGTGTTAATCAATCAAAGAAAAACTTTATGTGCTTTAAAAATTCCAAAAAATACAAAGTGATATGTTGGAAGATATTTTAAAATATTAGATTTCACAAATTATAACGATATACTATAGTTTAATTAGTGATTAAGTAGTTAACTATAATATATATTCAAATTAAAAGGGAGGCATGGTTGAATGTGACATCTCTTTGTGCCTATACAAGGAATGACATTCTATGTAAAGATATCATATTTTGACAATGAATTAATAACATTTATTAATGTCAAAGAACTATATTGTTCCATTTCATAACAATTGGTATGAGAGTTTACTTTCATAATTTCCACAAGGAATCTAGTCCCTTCTTCTTTAGGCTTTTGAAGAAATTACATGGATTAGTTCCATTAAAATTATAGGGATTTTCTTCCTTCTTTAGCCTTTTGTAGTCATTACATAGATATACTCCCTCAATTTTAAACTATAATTTTTTTGTCGAGTGTCATACATGGCACCTCACATATATTCATATCCAATTATTCTAGGAATAGGTTCAACTTGTCTAGGGACAAAAACATGTCATCACTATGTGAGCGAAGGATATGGAAAATATATAGATTATCAGTTCCAAATTAGTGTATCCTTTTGGCTTTCATTCAATAGTGACTAATTCTTCGAAATGTTTTGATGATTATCACGATATCAAGATTGAATCCTTGCCTTGTGTTAGCATTTTTTACAACTTGAATCTCTCCAGCTCATATGATCACAACTCCAATTAATACATGTTTCCCAAATGCATCTTCCAACTCCTGCCATCCACCATCAACAATATTAATTCAAATGGGTTTTCCATAATCAAGGCATGACTTTGATTTGGAAACATGGAAATGTGACTGGTTTTCAAAATTATTTGAGTGTGTTTGAAGAATTAATCCACCAATTCAGCGCATAAGCATATAAAATGAAGAAATTATGGAAATTTTAAAAAATGAGGAGATAAAACACGTAAACAATAAAGTGCACAACCAGATTGTTAACGAAGTTTGTTCGGTGTGGACTGTCTCTGGGAGATTTTCTCCAAGTGGGGAGACCACTTTTATTATGGTTTAGATGCTAAGAAATAAAATCTTTGTTACATCAACAAGTATTTAATCTACTATAGGAAGCCCATAAATTTCAACTAAGGTAGTGGTACTCACAAACCACTTTCCCCCTTCGTGTTGCCAAAATTTATGCTCAATATCACTATCTACAAATTGAAATTGAATACAAATCCTTTAAAATTACATCAAAAATTCCTCTTTCTAGCTCCAATAGCTTTTTCTCGGCCCTAGGAACCTATTGCAAAATATGGCACTAAAAAATAATGAGTATAATTCCCTAAAATGACCTCTAAAGTTTATAAGTTTCGATGGTCTACAGGCTTGAACTCTAAATATATATCTGTGGTTCTATCAAAATGAGTAACATTTAATTTCTTAGCACACTGGTAAAACTTTAATATGTGAAATTTTTTATTTGATCCACTCAGGGTCAAACATGCGGGGGCGTGGCCGCATACCCAATATAACCATACCATATAACAAAATTTTGTGATGGTCCAATTATATTTTAACAACATCATATATGGTTTAAAACCATATGAATGGAGGCCAATACAATATTTGCACATTGGTTCAAATGGTGTGTTGTTGGCGTATTGATAAATATGCAGTGTTAACTAATTTGTCAGAGCCGCCAAACTCTGTGGGCTCTTCCCACCCCCACCCCCACCCCCCCCCCCCCCCATTTCCACCATAGTACCATATAACATTAAATATAAATGTGCCATCCTCATTTAAAAAAATATTTCACGTGGCCTAGTCGCTAGGCCGGCTGTTTGCTAGCCCATTTAGCCTACGAGCCCCTTTTGGCCGCCACAGGGGTGCCACATGGCACCATTTCAATGGCCTGGGTGGCTAGACCTCATAGTTCCATGTCACATTTACTCAATCTTCCACATAGGTTCCAACTCAACACCCAATCAGTGGTCAATTCAGTCAAATTGTTCAATCATCCTACCAACATATCACTTGATGTGCATCCACATCACCTACCACCTGTTATGATGCCAGGTTAGCATTGACTTGACTTTGACTTTTGCTTTCTTTGACAGAAACTTCAAACTGCTATATCTTGTCACACGGACTCCTTTTTCGCCCATTCAATTTACATTAGATTCAGTTTTATGGGCTCTACGCAATGGCACTACTCTCGCTCAAATTTGGAAACTTTGAATTTTTTCCCATTTTAAGATTGTCCTGGATCATTCCTCCCCACTAAGGAATTTTGGACCTCCAAAATCTTGTTAATCCAACATGAGTGTGGGATATGCCTCCCCACTTTTCTTGTGTCTATCCATCATATCCTGTGCACTGTCTCATCATAATATGTTGCATGATAATTATTACAACTGAAAACATATTGATAGTTGTTTGCATTTTTCCACATCTTCATGCTATCATTCCTTCTGCTACCACCCATATACTCAACACTAGAAGCGATAACAAAAACAAAGACATTAATGACAATGAACCGATATGCTTCACCTTATTGACATGTGCACATGACAAAACCTCATGTCACAATGTTGTTTTCTCCTGAAGCATAGCATGGTTGGGTCTACTAACAACCATTTCACTTTCTTGTTTCAGATCAGTTGTTTTTCCCACTTTTGTTGACTTGAGGAGGACGTATTTTCTTGTCCTCCCTATTGCTAATATTTGGGTCCCACCTTCAGACTTCGATCCATGATTCCAATGAGTTGTTCCAACCATCTCCTACTTGCCCTTTTTCTTTCCTTTTCGATCTTGGAATGCTTAGGATTCAATTTAGGGTGTAAATTTCAGCAATGCTCATTGTCGTCGCCCTCTTAAGAGTGTTTCCCATCTTTCTTCTTGCCATGAGAACTTGGAAGGTTTTCTTCTACCTCCTTCCTTGTGACCTTCGTTTTCTTGTACAAATCGATTCATCTCCAACATTTGGAAACTTAATGGTTAGTTAACCCACAAAAATTACACAATTTCCTACCCCATAAACTTTTAACACTGCCAATATTCTCATAATCAAAAGAAACACTGGAAAAATTAGGTTCATTATACCTAGATTAGTTTTCTTTGGTGCATGCATGCTAAGGAGAATCCTTTTTCATTCTTCTACCTAATATCTTGCATGCTTTGTTGCTTCTATACGAAGAATATGTGCCATCACTCTTCATAGGCTATTTTTCTTCCCTCAGAGTTTTCTTTTGCAACAAAGGATCCCCACCATTTTCTTCTTCTCTAGCTTTACTTAACAATCCCTCTTTCACGTATTTGGATTTATCATTAGTTTCTAGTTTCTTTCAGTCAAGATACATTTCATTCACTATTTCCTTCAACGTCATAAAAGCCAATGAAAGTTGCCTCTGACTCGAAAGGATGTGAATCCATCCCTTCTCTTCAAGTAAAATTTTTCGATCCAAATTTTTAATTTCCTTCCATAAGTGTTCCTTCACATAGCTTAAACTTTCCCCTCGTGAACATGCATACTCATAAACCAACTTTCAAACCGCTATAATACCAAAAATGATCCGTAAATGTGGAAATGTGACTTTGGCTTTAAAAAGTGTTCGAGTGTGTTTGCAGGATTAATTCACCAATTACACGCATAAGCATATAACATGAATAACTTATGGAAAATTGCATAAATTAGAAGGCAAAACACATAAACAAGAAAGTGCACAACTAGATTGTTAACGAAGTTTGTCCAATGTGTACTACATATTTGGGCCTTTTTCTCCAAGTGGGTAGACCTCTTTTACTATGGTTCATATGTTAAGCAATAAAAGCTTTGTTACGTCAACAAGACTTCAATCTGCTATAGGAAGCCCATAAATTGGAACTAAGGTAGTGGTACTCACAGACCACTTTCCCCCCTTCTTGCTGCTAAAAGCTAGGGTCAATTCCATTATCTACAAATTTAACTTGAATACAAAGCCTTCAAAATTACATCAAAAATCCTTTTTTTGGCTCCAATAGCTTCTGCTCGGACCTAGGAACCTGTTGCACAAGACAATACTGAAAAAGGATGAGTATAACTCCCTAAAAATGGCCTCCAAAGTTTATGAGTTCCGCTAGTCTATAGGCTTCGACTTTACATAAATATTTGTGGCTCTAGTAAAATGATCAACTCTTAACTGCTTGGCGCATTGGGACAATCTTAATATACAAAAATTTTAATTCGAGCCACCTAGGGTCAAACCCGTAGGGTAGCCCTAATATAAATAACCATATAAAAAATTTTATGATAGTCCAATTATATTTTAACAACATCACATATGGTTTAAAACCATATGAATGTGATCCAATACAATATTTTCACATTGGTTTGTATGGTGTGTTGTTGGAGAATCGATAAATATGGTGGTGTTAACCAATTTAGCAAAGCCGCCAGATTTGGCGGGCTTTGCCCCCCTTTTTCCACCATACGAACCATATAACATTAAACATAAATTTTCCATCCTTGTTTCTAAACACGCTGTGTGGTCTAGTGGTTAGGTTGGTTGTTTGCTAGCTCAATTCTTTCATGCTCGACTCCCACTAGCTCCACTTGTGTTTTTTGTTGAACCATCGAATTTTCCATCTGGCCCATGGGCCCCTTTTGGCCGCCATGGGGATGACACATGGCACCATTTCATCAACTTTTCATCTAGCCCATGGGCCTCTTTTGGACGCCACAAGGGTGCCACATGGCACCATTTCATCCACTGCCACACAAGTGCTAACTCCTCATCCAATCAGTTGTCAATCCTATTAAAATTTCCAGCCAAACTGCCAAAGTGTCATCTTGATGTGCTGCCACATCACCTACTATGTACCATGCTACCATGTCAGCATTGACTTGATTTTGACTTTTGTTTTCTTTTACCTCAAATTCAAACTACGATATATTGGTCATACATAGTCCTTTTTCGTTGGTTCAAGTTGTGTTGGATTATGTTTTCTAAGCTCTACGCAATGGCATTGTTCTCACTCAATCCGGAAACCTTTATTTTTTGGACATTCTGAGATCCATCTCCAAGATCAACTTGGGACATTGTGCACTTTTTCCTTTGTAGAGTAATATTATTATTGCAAAAGATACTAATTATAGTAACATCACTTCATGTTTAATGATCCTAATGAATACCATTACTAAAAATATTGAGCAGCCATAAAAGGTTATTTGATGCACTCATAATTATTTATTCCTTGAATCTCTCTATGAGCTCAACTTCTTATTACTCACCTTGTCAGCCATTGCTCCAAACAAACTTAGAATTGTAGCCTTGTCACTCTTTTTTTGATAACAAGTATCTTATCTTAGAGAAGCCAACTACTTAAAATTTTGTTATAAGAAAATACATGGACACATTTGGACAATGGAATTCAATATATCATAGAGTAACTAGGCATCAGTGGATCGAGCATTATAAAGCTCATTTATGGGACAACAATTGCAAAGTAGAAGGGAATTAAGCGTCATGTTAGGTAAAAAATAAAAAGAGAAAATTGACTTGAAGTGGAAGCCTTGCTTGGTGTAAGAAGGCACTCTTGGATATTGTTATCATTTTCAACAACTAAGAAATCCATTATTTAAAGGGCCTCGCCACATTTTTCCTTTCGATGATAAGGTCATTTTCAACAATACACACTAGCTTAGTGTTTCTAGAAAACCCCTTATTATGTAAACATTGCAATTGTGACAATGATATTACACTAGGAATTACACATTATGTGATCCTTTCTAAACTGTGAAAAAGTATGATGTTTTCTAAAGAAATGGTATTGGAGTTTGAAGGATAGTAAATAGTATGACTTAGTTAAGATTAAGTATATAATATATACTAGAAATTTCCCCTAAAGGTGCAAAGATATACTGAAGGAATACAATATTTGAGAAAATCATCTTGAAAAACTAAATTATTTTCAAACTTTAAACAAGAAAATTATTTTCAATATAATTCAATTCTAAAGCCACATATAGGTGTCACTAACAAAAACGTTGGTAATAAAATTCAAATATATTGAAAAATAAGTAAACAATAAAATATATTAAAATATAATAAATTTATCAAAAATGAACTAAACTCCAAAACAAAATCCTAATTATAGTCAAAATTATGAGGATCCAATAAATATGGATAGATAAATTTTTAGCTTCGAGGATAATTAAATAACCAAAGGCTTGACTGAACCATAATGATAAATTGTAAGAAAATTGTTGAAAAAGCTAAAGGTCAAGGCGGATATGGAGTTAGAAAATACCTTTAGATCAACTAGTTCCCACACAAACTCTGTTTGGAATGGTTGTAAAAAGTGTATTCACTTTATAAAATTCTATGTTTAAGTGTATTGGCATCAACGTTTGAAGAAAGGTCATCGCATTTTATTCC
Organism: Pinus albicaulis; assembly: GCA_034641835.2. Lineage (NCBI taxonomy): Eukaryota > Viridiplantae > Streptophyta > Pinopsida > Pinales > Pinaceae > Pinus > Pinus albicaulis. The sequence continues at coordinate 65,730,416 of CM076572.1, read as the reverse complement.
TTTTTAAGTGTATTGGCATAGAAGTTTGAAGAAAGTTCTTCGTGTTTTCAGTGTTTTTTCCTTTTTCTGTGTAAATTCAGGACATCCATATGCATTTTTAGGAAAAAAAATAACGAGGAAATGTCAGCTCATGATCGAATACCATCGCGAAACAAATCCAACAACACTAACAAACGATGGCACTGGAATCGTCTACTGCAGAATAAGGATGAACTTGGAAGATCATTTTGTTTGGATATATTTGTTTGCTTAACATTTTGATTAACGCTTTTTGTGTGAAAATTTGAAAATATTTTGTGTCAATTTTGGATTGGCTTTTAGTAAGAAGTTTTTAAGATGAAGATTGGAGTTTTAGAGTGTGTTTTGGGGAAATTTGAGGTTTTTATTTTAGTAGCGAAGATAAGTTTTCTTTGAAGATAGATGGGATTATAATTAAAAAGGAAAACAAATTTATGGGTGAAATTTTCTTTAGTTTTGGTTTAAATTTTGATGGGTTAGAATTTAAGCTAATGGTGTGGACATCACAAGTCATAGTCATAACATCAGTGCCTATTAATCATGGGGTGCTCCACCTATTCAAATTATTGTCTTTAACCCTTAAAGAAGGATTGTAGGCGGGGAATGAAGGCATTGTTGTTGTATCTTGTCTTTAATTTGTCATTTTTGGCAAGTTAAAGTGGTCTTAGGGTATCTTATTTAGATCTTACGTATGAATCTGTAATTTTATGCAGTACATTTTGATTAATAGTTCTTTAAATCTTCATCTCATGCTAGGAAGGCATTGTTGTATTTTATCAAATCTGTTAATCTCTTCTATATTTCTTGACTTACGAAAAAGTGCATGAGTGACACATTTAATACACACAATTTAAAAGGATTCGTAGTCGATTTGGTCATTCTCTATATCTTAAGTTGCAAATCTTTTCAAATGCCACATATTTTATGTTAGAATTTATATATTATAGAGCAATCGAACACATAAAATATGCGGAAACACAAACATAGAAATAACATATAAAACAAGATAGACACAGATATATGTGGTTCACCCAACTTGGGCTACATCCACGAAAACATCCAGTCCTTCCTTTCAATTATCCAACAAAATGAAGAGACACAACCTACATCAGATCCATTGTAATATCATCTACTCTCTCACATAGTCCCCCTTTCAATTTCTCACTCAAAATATACACACCATACACAGCCGCAATACAATTCCCTCATATGAACCAAGGGGTTGCCTTCTAGGGAAAAAAACCCCTAAATTAAACATAACTTCTACCGTCAGATCATCTACCTAATGAACGGCCCAGATTGACTACGAAATAATGGGTCCCTTTTATTTTTTAATTGGTATCAATTTTGTATTATTCAAAAAGGTCTGAAAATGAAATAAAAAACATTACAAAAAACCTTTTTGACAAACCAATAATGGCCTTGGGATATAAAAAATTAAATCTTTTATCATTGCGATAAAGCGATCGCAAGATCGCATATCGCAATGACAAAGGAAACATAACTTAAGAAACTTTTGGTTTGCTTCGATGCGATATACCATGCATGCTTTTAAGCGATCGGTGATATACCATGCGATATCCCGGTTAAATGCTCCCGATGCGATGCGATATCGCTATCGGCGAACGAGGATTCCAAGAGATGCCAGTATAAGAAAAGCTTTTCGTCCCGATGCGATGCGATAAAGCCAAAACACGAACTTCAAAAAAGTTGTTAAAACGGGGATATTACGATTAATTCGTATTAAAAGCCTTATCTTTATAATGGAGATTCACCTGCGCTCAACCGCCAAAACGGCCAAGGCACGCTTAAACAAATCATTTCACCAATAAACGACGTGATGGATATTTAAATGATTGACAGGTTTTTTGCGGCCATTTAATGAAATAATAAGTCTAAATCTTTTTACGGATTGGATCCATGGCAACCTTAAGTTAATTCTTCATCACGCATTAATCAATATATTTCCCCCGTATTTGGTTTTTACTGCCAATTCTCTGTGTTACGCTTATTTTTACTCCTGTGCAGAATTCTTCTAAGCTGATAGATGCAAGCAAAATGGGGAAGAAGTCCAAGAAAACTGCAAACGCTTCCGCTTTGCCAGCCATAGAACAAGCCATCACTGATCCAGGAAATAAAAAGAAAGGATTGATATCTGATACTACATGTTCAGGTCTCGGCAAAACTTCTTGGAAAAGTACTTATAATTTCATAGAAGCCGAAGAACCTGAAGTGACAACAGTAGAAGCCACAGTAGATACGACTCAAAAATCTGAAGGTACTTTAAAGGACTTAGCCGACTCTTTCCTTCATCGGATAGTAGCTCGGGAACAAATTCTCCCATATACGGATGTAGTAAGGTGGGCAATTGAGGAACTCCCAATCACAGACAGAACCTTCTCCACCAGAGATGGGAGAATCTTTGGTTCATTTCAAGCTAATGATTTGAGGCAAATGTATCATTTGCCTGAGCCAGAGAAGAAGTACAACAAGGCATTTCTGGAGAAATTCCGAAATGAGAACGAAACCGAATCCGAACCCATTCGGAATTGGAGGCAGAATCCGGCAAAACACAAGCATAAATCTTCCGGTATGTATTCTGTTGATTCTCTATGTTCTCCTTATTGTTATGCTGGGATCATGATGTGTAGATTATGGGGTTTGCACGACTCCTCTAATTTCACTATAGAAATGGTTCCTTTAATGGAGGCAGCGTGTAATAGTGAAATTATGGATTGGGGAACTATACTGTCCGACAAATTAGCCACCGCAGTTCTTGATTTCAGAGGCAAGACCCGCATTTCTGAAAGGCTTATTTCCCCATTTTACTACAGTGCTTATATCCTGGACACCTTGTGTTTTAATTCTGAATTTCCCATGCTCGGCTGGAGGTGGACTCCTCAAGACTCCATCCCCATTCACATATACTATCAGAAAGTGTGGAAAACCTCCCATAGGCACCATTTATACCAAATCTGCAATGGCTTCATGTTACCCATTCATTACTCTATTTTTGATAAACCTGCTCCCAAGATTTCCTACCAAGCAGGAATTGATTTAACTGGCTTAGGGAGATGGTTTGCAGAGGAAAAATTTACTTATATAAGAATTTTTGGCAGTCTAGCCAAACCTCATGTTCTTCCTCTGTACATACCTGATAAACTGCTGGCAAGGGAGATAGCCTATCAGATCATTTCCGAAAGTGTTACACAAACTCTAAAGAGAAATAAGAAGCAGGTTTGGCCCTCTTTTCCTCTTAGATGTGGTGTCTACACCTTGAATGATCTCAAACATGCAGAGAAAGAAGCTATAAAGATGAAATCATTAACTCTAGCAACTCTCCCTAATAGGCAATTTGATCCCGACAAAGTTGCCTATAATGCCCTTGAACAAGCCAAATTGGCAAAGTTTGATCATAAAGAAGATATGTTTGATGACCTGTTCTCCACAGCCGAGTCAATGTCCCAAGTTAGATCGTTGGCCAGAATGAAATATCAAGATGAAGGGTTAGTTGAATTCAACAGACTTAGAGAACAGAGGTTGCAAACTCTGCCCCTAGATCTGTTAGCAACAAGCCCAACAGCAGGATCAAGCGAGCCTGAACAGCAACATACTAAGGAACCTCCGGTTATAACAAAAGAACAGGAGAAAGTGCAAGAGGAAACCCAGACAAAAGAACAGGAACAGAGCACCATGAAGGTAAATCAAGATACTCAAATTGATCCCGAATTGCTCCAGGAATGGCAGCAATTCGATTCAATTATCAACAATCCTGAGGGTTCAAAGGAAGCCCAAACATCAAGAGTAGCAGACACACAGGAGACCATTTCAGAACAAGTTCCAGGTAAAACCAGCGGCCTACCCAGTTCTAAAGAAGTAGAGATAATCCCAAAGGATCCCTCCGATCAAGTTATTTTGCAGATAGAAGAAATTCCTCCCTTAGATGTCTTCTATAGCCCGAAACACAAAGCTGTGGTAAAACGACAAAGGAAGAGGAGAAGGACTGATCAGCCTTCCCTATTCCCAGAACTAACAGTGACGGGCAATGTAGTTTGGAAGGAGGAATTTGACCCCTCTGAGGACCTAACAAAACTATCACAATTTGCTGGAGCCTATTCAGCAGCAACAATAGATAAGGCATCGGAGGTAAGTCTTTTATTAAAAACAAAAGACCAGGATATTTTCTCATTACAAGCACAACTATCAGAAGCACGGCAGAAAGCAGAGCAGGCAGAACTGCAATTGTTAACACAACAACAAACCAATAATCAATTAACTCAACAATTGCAGGAAGAAAAGCAGAGAATTGATCAGAGTGCAGTCCAGAAGCAAAAAGAGTTATCAGAGGCATTGGCACAACTCAAGACAGCAAATGAACAAATGTTGAAGATAAAAGATGAGCAAATTGCTCAAATATCAGCCCAGCTTGAGAAAACAAAGAATCTTCCACAGGTAGCTGAATTCAGGGCAGAGGCAGTACAAATAAACAAAGCATTATTAACACAGATAAAGTTGTTATGTCAACAAATCACCCAGGCAGAACCTTTATGTGACTTAACAACATCTCTAAGTGATAAATCAGCTGATGCTAGAACAGACTTCGAGCAGGCCGATGAGACATTGACCAATTATCTTGAGTGGCAAGGTACTGAGGAAGGACAGTCAGCTAAATTGCCAAAGATCCTAGAATCGCATAAAGAGATATTATTTATGGAATGGAAATCCCAGTTAATGAAAGCAGAGAGGGCAGTTTCCAGATGCAAATTAACCACAAGTAATTTGGTTGAATTGATTAATGACACTCTACTTATCTAACATGATTTCTCAATGTACCCCAGGTAAATTGACATCAGCTAAAACATTGGAACAGTCATGTTACCCAGAGCTGGAGAAAACTGGCAGATTAATCGTAGGAATTAACAGTTTGACATGGGACACCTATTGGATGTTCTTAGTCAAACCTTACAACCAGAGAGCCGCCCTCAAATGCCTCTCAGATGCAATCGGATGCATCATTCCCGAAATACAGGATGCCACCTATGATGCCCAACTCAATTCTCGCCTTAACCGACCACCAGAAGTGGAGCCGATGCTTGCAATATGCCAGCTCAGGACTAGAGACGAACAGCCTCAGTGATGATTCATGCTGCCGACTGCCAGATTGCCGTGAAGGAGATATTCAAGATTGTTTAATACCAATTAAGTAGGATTTTTTCAATTTCATAGATATTTAGATAAATTTAGTATTTATAGACCCTTTCATGTATTTAGAAAGGGTCGTAAGTTTTGTATATGACTTATAAACCTGAAGTTGTACTACTGTACTTCAGGCATATTCTTTTATGAAACTGGACCAATTATTCTAATTTTGACAAGGAGGCTTTTATGCAAATGTGCACTACTGTCTTTGTGTGAAAGTATTTTTGCGTTGAAAGAAGAATTTCAAATAGCGATTGATATTGGGAGTGACTTGCAGCTCATATGGTACTATTATCTATGTCTGAATCCATTCTTTTTATATGAATTGTTGTTTGATTACTTTTGCTATTATTGAATATTTAAATGTGTTTTAACAACAATCTTTATACTTTCCACTACTGGATGTTTACAGTTTGCTATTCTTTCAATCATTTACGTATCAGTAATATAAAGATAAGTGTAACAATGTTTTATCAATTACTTCATTCAACTAATTGAATGAAGTAATTATTATTTAAATGAATATCTTTGTTTATTGAATAGTGTCATCTATATGCCTATTGACAAACATAGATCATCAAACGTTGCACTTAAGAATAGAAACTTCCCGGGATATAATAGTCATTTACATTTTCGCTTATAGATTAAATACTCCATTCATTATCACTTATTATTAAACCAATCACTCATTCACTCATTTCTATTCTTTATCGGGAAACTGGTCCCATTATATCCAGTCGGAGCCACCATCCCAAACGGAAAAGGAGCTGTATTAAGGTCCGAACCGGGTGGTTATCCCCCAATGTTGTTGGAGCGATTTTCGAGGCCTCAACATTTTTGGCGCTAGAAAGAGGGCCATCAACTGTGAATGGCAAGCAAACCCAAATCTGCAAACCATTCTAAGAGTAATTCCCCCTCCACATCACCTCGTACTTCCCAATTGCATGCTGGTTCTCCAGCATCCAAGCAAGAAGAAGAGGTATCCACTATCACTGCTCAAACCCACCATACTCCAGAACAATTAAGTCTTGAATCTCCTGAAGTTCAGTCTCTCATCCAAAAACTTCAGAGTTTCTCGATTTCACCACAGAAATCCGAGCTATCTCAAAGCAGTGAGACTTCGCAATTCAATCTACCTCACCCTCTCACTAGACTTCAGAGTGAAAAGCTCGGTATTGAACCTACTGAGTTCCCTTTACCTAAAAGGAAAAAGGCAAAGAAAAACACTGAAGATTCTGACAGTGAAGCACTTTCATCCACATCCTCCATCTCATCCTCCCCAGTGCGAAGTCAACCATCCACTCCCTCATTACATATTGTTGTTCACCAGGAATTTGGAACTTCAACATCTCAACCTGCTCACTCCTCAACATCAATTCCTTCCCAGACATCTGGAATTTCAACAACAGTATCATCCACCACCGGTATTACAATGGCAGATCCATGGACCAGACCTGGTGCAGTCAACATGCCCACACCATTACATGCATTACCAGATGCTCCTGAAAAATGGCTACCCAAGTTTAATCCAGAAAATGGAACCCAAGCTGAGGAACATATCAATAACTTCATGTTAGCAGTTAATTTGAAGGGAGTAACAGAGCAAGATGTCGTTGTTAGGCTTTTCCCTTATACGTTGCAAGGATCAGCAGGATCCTGGTATTTTTCCCTGCCTTCTGATTCTATTACCAGTTGGAACATTTTCCAAGAACAGTTTCTCACTAAGTATGGAGATGACAGATCTTTAGCTACACTAATAAATGATCTCTCCAATCTTAGGATAGAGCATAGAGAACCAATTAAAGAATTTAATGCTCGTTTCAATAAACTTTTGAATAAAATCCCAACGACCTCCAAACCAAGTGAACAAATCAGAAGTGAGTGGTATATTACTGCCCTACCTGCCAATATAGCTATTTTTGTAGACAGGGCCGCAAAACCAACACTCGCTGAAAACATGAAAGAAGCACTTGTTGTGGAGAAACGTATCAATGCTCTAGAGAAGAAAGCGGCTCTTGAGGAAAGAAAAACCAAAAAAGTTTCGTTCAAAGATGACTCAAAGAAGAAAACCTCGAAAGATCCATATGACATGGAGGGCCTCCAAAAGGTCCTCAAGACCATGTCAAATGAAATGGTTGAAATAAAGAAACAAGTCACTGAAACTTCAACCAAAAGGCCCTTTAAGAATTACAAGAAAACCGAATCAAAACCACCAAATGTTATATCTTATGCAGATTCAGATCAAGAAGAAGAGGAAGAGGAAACAATATCACTAACGGATAATGAAGAGGAAGTTGTTGAATGCCATGGCATGTGGGATTTCATACTGCCCAACTCCGATACAGATAATGATGAAGAAGCTTTTCCTGTCACTACTAGGAGTAAAAGTACCTTTGAACCTGTTCAGGCAACTTCAAAGAAACGGAGTGCAGGTGCTGCTACAACAAAGGAAAAAATACCTACAAAGAAGTCACCTGCAGCAGTTCCCCAAAACCAACCTTCAACTTCAAGTACTCCTTCAACATCTAAAACATTAGTAGTACCCGATTCAATGGATTACAATATTGTTGATGATATGAAGAAAACTAAGGCAAACATTACTATGTTTGAACTTAGCAAATTAAAACATCAGCAGAAATTTCTTCTCAAAGAATTGAATGATGTTCCCTCTTCACCTCTTCCCAGTGCTAAAGCTGCAAATGATTCGGGTCAACCACCTTCTGGTATGATAGAAGCTACTGATTTAGTCCTGATTGGAGATAGATCGAATTCTCATACTCCACCCTTCCTTTTGACCTTTGAGATCTACAACAGAAACCTACACAACTGTTTGATTGACTCAGGGGCATCATCCAATATAATGCCAGCTTCAGTTTGTTCCAAACTGAACATAGAACCCCAAAAGTCTTCCATCCACATTGTACAGTTAGACAGAACCAAGGTCCAGGTTTTAGGAGAGATTAATTCTGTAACTATCAGGTTATCAGCTGATCCACGGGTAGTTCAACGAATTGATATCCTAATAGCTGATATACCTGAATTTTATGGGTTGATTTTGAGTAGGGATTGGTCTGAAAAGCTACATGGGTATATTTCTACCGATTGGTCTCACATGTGGTTACCCTATAGGGGAAAGCCAAATCAAATAAAAGTCAATCGGGAGAAACATATGACCCACACTGTAACAGATTTTGAACAGGAAAATCAACCAATTGCATTTAATAACAACATCTTGGGAAATTATTCATATGAGTCATTTTTTGGAAATTTCACTGCCCAACCATCTCCTTTCTCAGTAAACAATTTAACATCATAGATCGAAAACTATTCACAAACAGACAGGTCAAAATGTTTTAATGATACTGGGGAAACTGTAAATAAGATTGTTAATACTTCTTTATTTTGGTCTTTATATTTTGATGGCTCCAAATCTAATGAAGGTTCAGGAGCAGGGTGTATCTTGGTTAGCCCGCAAGGAGAAAAAACAATGATGTCCTGTAGGTTAGAGTTTGAATGCACAAACAACACAGCCGAGTATGAAGCCTTAGTCCAAGGTCTGTATAAAGCAATTGGCCTTAAAGTGCAATATTTGAAGGTATTCGGCGATTCTGAAATTATTGTCAAACAGGTGAGAAATACAATTCATTGTCTTTCAAATCACCTCAAACATTATCAGTCGTTGGTACAAGAACTCACCACGCACTTTTCTGCATTCAATATTTCTTCTATTCCTAGGTCTCAAAATTCAGCAGCAGACTTACTAGCCAATGTTGCTTCCAGACTCATACCCTCCGAAGATTATAGCCCAGATAGATTTTCAATAGAATTACTTTTTAGGCCGACAATTCCTGACAATGTCACTAATTGGAGAATATTTAATCACGATGAAGACATTTTACAATTTTTGACTTCAGAAAAGTCCTATGATGACCAGATCATTGAGGAAAGCAAACATGACCTTCAAATGAGAGGTAAATCCGAGGAAAATTCAATTCCAAAGCCTGTGGTGAAGCTTGAGGATCTTTATGATATTAAAGACAGATTTAAACCTGTGACCAATCCAAAGCTCCAAAGTTCTACTTTAAGGTTTGAATCGATAAACCTTGGCACTGAACAAAATCCTCAAAACGTTAATCTAGGATTAGGACTTTCTGTAGAAGAAAAGGAAGCATCCATTAAACTCTTAAAGAAACATAAACATGTTTTTGCTTGGAAATATGATGATCTAAAGACATATGATACAACTATTATCCAGCATACCATTCCAATGCTTCCCGATCAGAAACCAGTTCAACAGAAATTAAGGAAAATACATCCGAACTTAGAGAGTCAAATAAAATCGGAACTCAATAAACTCTTGAAAGCTAAGATTATTTTTCCCGTTCGACACTCAAACTGGGTCTCTAATATGGTGCCTGTCAGAAAGAAAAATGGCGACATTAGGATTTGTATAGATTTTAGAAATCTGAATAAAGCAAGCCTCAAAGATAACTTCCCATTACCTACTATGGAGCAAATACTCCAATCAGTAGCAGGCTCTGAATTAATGTCCTTTTTAGACGGTTTTTCAGGATATAACCAAGTTTTGGTTCATCCTGATGACAGACTTAAAACTACATTCAGAACAAAATGGGGAACTTATGCTTATCAGAAAATGCCCTTCGGACTTATTAATGCAGGAGCCACATTCCAAAGAGCGATGGATATCGCTTTCAAAGGATTGATTAATAAAACAGTAGTTGTCTACCTAGACGATATTACTGTATTTTCTAGAAAGAGATCCAATCATTTGAGTGACTTAAATCAAATTTTTCAACGCTGCAAAAGGTACGGTATCTCACTCAATCCTAAAAAATCCTTCTTCGCTCTTGATCAAGGAAAGCTCCTAGGTTTTATTGTTTCCAAAGATGGTATTTATATTGATCCTGACAGGATTAAAGAAATTTCTGAAATCCCATTTCCTCATAACAAAAAATCCATGCAGTCATTTTTAGGTCAGATCAACTTTGTCAAAAGATTTGTTCCCGATTTTTCTCACATCATTTTACCATTACAAACCATGATTAAGAAAAATGCAGTGTTTAGATGGGGATCTGTGGAAAAGGAAGCATTTGATTTAATCAAACAATCAATAATCAATGCCCCCGCTTTAAACACTCCCAATTTTTCTAATCATTTCACATTGTATACTATCGCATCCGATTCATCTTATGCAGCAGTACTCACTCAGATTAATGATCATGACCTTGAAGCACCGATTTCATTTTTTAGTTCAAATTTCCAGGGTGCGGAACTAAATTACTCCGAAGTTGAAAAACAAGCCTTTGCTGTGTATAAAGCCATTAAACACTATAGGCCCTTCCTTTTAAAAGCTCATACAAAGGTTATAGTTCCTTTTTCTGTAGTAAGACAATTACTGATCCAAAGGGAATTAGGTGAGAAAAGGGCCAATTGGGTTACAGCACTTCAAGAGTATGACTTGGAAATCAAGCCAGCAAAGATTGTGAGAGGTCAAGGTTTTTGCAGGTTGTTAGCAGGAGCATCCAATATTCCAGAATCAGGTGATACAGAACATATGGAAGAAATCAATCAGATAAGTATTACCAATTCTGAATCTCAATACGCAGATTTAATCTTTTATTTGAAAAATGGATATGAACCTCCTAATCTTTCTTATAAAAACAAACGGGCCATTAGATTAAAAGCAAAAAACTTCATAATCATTGATGATGTACTTTTTAGACAAAACTATGATTCAGTTTTATTAAGATGCCTAGAAAAACCTGAAGCACAAAAGGTTTTGCAGGAGCTACATGATGGACCAGCCGGAGGACATTTTGGAGCTGACACAACAGCTCACAAAATCATTCATGCTGGGTATTATTGGCCCACTTTATTCAGGGATACTCACGAATATACCACGGAACTTCTCTCGTGAGGGAGAGCGTTGGTTCAAAAATAAAAGCATCGTTGATGAGGCATGGAGAACAATCCTAATGCAACCAAGGTATGGATATAACCGTTTTTAAAAGGACATAACTGTTTTTAAGAGAGGAATTCCCGTGCATGCATTGAAAGAAGAATGGGCCACTTTACTGCTAATTGTTCAGAAATTCATTACATGTGAAGGCCGTTTTGGGTCCATGTACATGTACCATACCAGGCTATTAATGAATTTTCTAGAAAACCAAACTCTTAATCTCCCATATTTTCTATTCAATAGCTTGAAGAAAATGGTTGTGACTGTTCAAAAACACTTAGGAGATGTAGAGCCTCATCTATATCACCACGGCCTTATAAAAATTCTGATTGAAAAGGAGTTAAAGGAAAGAAAAGATACATGGGAACAATTTCTAGTTAGAAATTTCTTTGAGGAACCTCAGGAAATTCCTGAAGGTAGTTCAATAAGAAGGAGTAGAAGAAAAAGAATAAATGTTGAAACCCAAATTACTCCTACTCAGGAAATTCCCGCAGCCATCACAGCAAGAAGAAGTAGGAGGAAAAGAACAATTGATGAAATCCAAAATACCCCTACTACTACTATGGAAAGAACTGATAGGGAAGAGAGATTGGTAAAAAGGAAGAAGAAGGAAATCAAGGGTAAGAAGCCAATAATACCAAAAGGGAAAGAAGCTATTGAGGCTGTACATAAAACTCCTTCTTCTGAAGAAGAAGATCATCAAATGCTTTCTGAAAGATTAGTCTATCTTCAAAAACAATCATCTATATCCAAGAAGGCAGAGAAAGGAAAACAAAAACAAAAGGATAGTGTACCACAGTGTGTGAGGAGAAGCAGCAGGCTTAAGGGGAAATTGAGAAAAACGCAAATTAAGGGTCCTCATTTCATTGATTTGGGTGAGGAGACATCTGAACAGTCCCCAACTGACCATAGTCCATCTCAGTCAGTTAGTGAACCGGGTTCCTTTCATTCCCAATTAGACAATGAGCATACTCCATCTTATTCTCAGCAAAATATTGATGTAAGCCCTCCTCGGCCAGATTTTGAACATAATTCTCCTTTACAGCATTTTGGGGACAACCCAATGAAAATGACACCTGAAATAGACCCCAAGCAGCAGGAGGTATATGACTATATAGAATCCTTGGAAAAGGCAGCCACAGGTCCAAGTACTTCTTCCATTCAGCCACATACATTGCAGGATGATTTAGTTCAATCATTAAAACAGGAAATTTTTGAGCTGGAGCTTTTAAATAGGCACATCAAAAACGAAAATGAAACATTGAAAGAACAAGGCAAGCTGGACAAGATCATCCATGATAATACTATGTTACATTTGGGAATATGGCAAAAGAAGAATAAGAAATTGAAAAGGAAATGCCAGAAATTGAGCAGAGCACTTGTAAATATCAAATTTAGGTGCTTAATGAAGAAACCTAGAATGATGGCAGTACCAAGGAAGAAGAGAAGAGGATTGGATGTGTTGGCTGAAGTATCAAGGCACATGAATTGAAGAAAGAGTATCAAAATTTTGGTTGCATGAGGACATGCAACACCTTCACAGTGGGGGTATGTTGAGTCCCAAATTTGCATCTTTTCCATACATTTTTCCATACCTTTTTCACTCACCTAAACCTCCCAAATTGTCAATATCATGTGCAAAAGAGCATCTAACATGGTTTTTAATTATATTTTTGTGTTTGCTATTTGATTCAGATTTTGTTCATTCAGCTGCGGAATCTTGCCACTTTCCGCAGCTGCTGCAACTTTCCGCAGCTATTTTGTGAAACTCTATGCTACAGGTGTCTACAAGGAAAACGAGCCACATGGGGAGGTCAGGAATGACGTGGACATGGTTCGTATCCTATTGGTTCAAGCAAACTCATCCAAAGAAGCCGCGGTCAAAGGCGTCCACATGGAAGTCAACCATGGAGTTTCATGTCGGCCGGACTCTGTTTCGTGTCACATGAAGACCCATACGGCCGTTTCTAAGCCTGCGGAGGGTAAATCGACATCTGTACAGGGTTCTAGAGTCGAATTCAAGCATCCACCTTTCGTAGATCTACTTTCCAACACGGCCATACTCCTATATCCGTGGACGTAGTGGTCTACGTGCTCTCCACTAGCATGAACATTAGGAAACAGTTATAGTTTGTTGTTATATATAGTGCGTTTGCATACGCATATGAAGTTAGTTGATGTTCATGAATGTAGTCTCTGTTATCTTTTAGTTTTCTCTGTAGTGATTACGCTGCACTTGTGCCGTAACACTACCATTCTGTAATGAACTGCTTTTTAATATGAGAAGACTCTGTTTTTCAACTTAATTCGTGTTTGAGGACCGTTACCAAGGCTGTGTAGAGGGCCCCTGCTCAGCTAAGGTTTTGTGTATTAGTGTATATTTCTCATTTCGTTTCTTTAGAAATCATTGTATCATAATCCATTCATATGTTCATACTTTGCAGTTGTTTCATTTCTGTTTATAAACTTCTATAATTTCCATTTCATTTCTGTTTTTCATGTTTTATGATTGTTAACCACTGATTAGTGTTTATGTTTTTCAGGTTTTAGATAGGCAGCCCGGGCATTTTCATAGCTTTTTGACTAATGACATGGAACTAACATTGTTCTGCTGCTAGTTTTTGTTTAATTTCAGTATTGCTCTGTACATTTCAGTTTTGTTTTTCTGCTTCAGTAGTTAAAATTTAGATATACTAATCTGCTCATAGCATCTTCAGTTGCCTCCGAAAGCCACAGCTGGACTGATGGTGAGGGATTTCATTATGAAATGTGTAGTTTAGTATTAGTTTCTTTTCTGCAAATTTAGATATATTAAGCTGCTCATAGCATCTTCAGTTGCCTCCGAAAGCCACAGCTGGACTGATGGTGAGGGATTGTATTATGAAATGTGTAGTTTAGTATTAGTTTCTTTTCTGTAAATTTAGATATATTAAATCATGCATGACATCTTCAGTTGCCTCCGAAAGCCACAGCTGGACTGATGGTGAGGGATTGAATCATGAATGTATGGTTTAGTATTAGTTTACTTTCTGCAAATTAAATATCAGTTACTCAAGTTGTTTATGATTACTTCCGAAAATCATAGCTGGACTAATGATGAAGGGTCAGAAGATAAATTGATGTAATCTAATTTAGATTTATTTTGTTTGCAATTTTGAATTTCCTTGGCATAGTTTCTTTTGTGTTGTTTATTTGTGACAGAATAGTTTGGTTTTTCATGCTCACTAGTTCTTTGTTTTGATTTATTAGATTAGCGGCACCTTTTTCATTTTAGTGATGCATTTCCATTTTCTTTAGTCTTGTCATTGTAAATTTCAATTTGCTTTTTAAAGTTCAAGTTGGTAAATCATTATAGGGGATATCGCTTCCTTGAACAAACATAACCAAACTTGTTTTCATCTTGAAGTTTCCATTTCACCTTAACCAAAACCAAGCGACAAAAAGTTAAGAAATAGGTTATCTTGCACATATAATTAACGCGCTTCATCGACTTCTGATTCCGGGATTGACAAATTAAATGCGACCAATTTAGGACACACTAAATTGACCAAACGCACATTCATTTCTAGTGCTTCTTTTATGAACAAATCTATTTGAAGTTGGATTTTCAATTTGTTCTTTCTTTGCTTCAGGTGTGTTTCTTTCTGTGTCTGCCTTGGTGCTATAAATTCATTCTTTCAAAATCCTTTGAAATTGAGTCATCTTCATTTCAATATACTTCTTTGAGTTTAACTTTTCATGTTCGACAATCACTCCAACTCTTGCACTTTGTCTTATTTTTTCTTGATGAAGCTATACCTCATTGGCTTTGTCAATGATGGCGATAGCATATACTCCTGCCTGTGATAACTTGATCAAATGTTTTGTAGGATCATCGAAGGTATTTCCATAGAATGTCTACAAATTCATTCTCCAAAGGAAATAGGAAATAGGATCTACGAATGGAAACACAGAGTCCTCTGTCTACCTGGGAAACACAGAGTCTGGGAAACCTGGGAAACATCTCCACCAAAAAAAAAAAAAAAAAAAAAAAAAAAAATATATACCCGTTCCAGTGCCTGCGTGGTATTGCCATTTTTCACATTATCGTAAACACTTTTATACATTTTTTCGTACGCCGCTTCATTAACGATGTTAAGGTATTTATCTCGCAGTGAAAGGCCAAAGTATGGCCATGCTCTGTCCTTTAACCCCTTCCACCAACACCACGAGAATACGAAAACACTCCAAGGAAATAGAAACACCCTTGGCTTCAATGGTACTTCTCGCTTTTACATGAAAGCGGTAAAAACTGCTTGGAAAGCACGGCCACTAAATGAAGAAGACAAAATTCAGAAATTTAAATGAAGATCTAGGCGAGGAAGACGGAAAATGAAGGTATGAACTCCTTATTTTATTTATATTGTCATGTTGATGATCCTATTCATTTTGAAGATGCAATAAAGATAGAAAATGACTACAAAGCTATGGATGAAGAAATTAATGCCATAGAGAAGAACAAAACATCGAGTTGGTTAATCTCCTCGAAGGTAAAGAAGTCATTGGAGTTAAGTGGGTCTACAGACCAAAAGTAATGTTGAAGGTAGGATTGAAAGACACCAAGGCTAAGACTTGTTGTCAAGGGATATAGCTGACAACATGGAAGAGACTATGGGGGAAAATTTTGCACCAGGTTCGAGAATATAGAGATAGTAAGAAGCCGATGTTGTCCATAGCGACACAAAGCAGGATGGAAAGTATACCCAGGATGGATGTAAAATCTGCATTTTTAAATGGAAATGGAAGAGGTATGTGGAACAACCTCTTGGCTGAGAAGAAAGGCCAAAGACACAAAGTGTGCAAATTGAAAGAAAGCTCTTTGTAAATTTGAAGCGAGCACAAAGAACACTTCAAAATGTGATGAGATGAATTCCTATCTCTTTGGAAAATGGGATTGAAAAATGTGATGGGAGAACCCATTTATTTTGTTAAAAAAAGATGGTAAGATGCTCATTTGTTGTGTTATATGTTGATGATGTAATATTTTACGAGGTAATGATGATTACCCATAATTGAAAATTTTTAAACAACCATGAAAGAAGAATTTGAAATGATAAACATACAGGATTTTTAAAATACTTATTAGGAATAGAAGTAGAAAAAAATGAAAATGGAATTTTTATCTCCAGAAAAGTATGTGAATCAAGTTTTGGAAAGATTTAATATGCGAAGTGCAAAGTACAGTACTCACAGAGCAATAGGGATTGAAGTTGAGTAAAGATAGCCAGTAGGCAAGGATTTTGATCAAGTTGTATAAAATCATAGTTGGTAGCCTCATGTGGTAACAACTAGGCCGAATATATGCATGTTGTTAGTTTGATCTCGAGTTTATGGAAAAGGCCAAAAGAAGCACATTGGCGGCGGCAAAAGAATTAAGTTATGTTAAGGAACTAAAGGTATGGTATTTTATATACTACTTATAAAATTCGAGTTAATTGAATTTTCTTGTGGGTGATTGGTGCAGAAGTTTAGATGATTGGAAAAAGCACTTCCGATTATGTATTTCATATGGGTTCGAGAGCCATTTCATGGGCTTCTAGAAATATCCTATTGCATTATCTACAGTAAAGGCATAATATGTGGTAGCTACAGTGGCGGCGTGTCGAGTAATTATGGATAGAGAAGAATGTTGAGAAATTTGTGTCGAAGCAGTGGTACGGTGATATATTGTAATGATAGCTCGGTGTGCATTGTCGAAAAAATTATGTGTTCACAAGAGAACAAAGCACATAGATGCCAAGTTTCACTATATCAGAGAATTGGTGAACAGTAAGAAATTTTTTTTACAACATTGTGGAAACAGAGGATAAGTTGCGGACATATTGACAAAGCCATTGGGGTAGAAGACTTTTGAATATTTGAAATAATGATTGGGTATGAGCGTGACCAATGGGTGACTTTAGAGAGTGTTGAAAATATTAAAGTCACTGCGTGCCCTGGTGGGTGACAGTACAAAGGGGCAGCGAGAAACTTGGTGCCAGCCTTTGTACATTCCTCTTTGGACGGAGAAAACGATGAGAATAATTTAATGTTTGAAGAAGCGGCCAACCACCATTATAGAGGAGAAGTAATGTTTGTATGGCGTAGCCATTTTACTGAGAAAATAGCTTTCATGGTTCAACTGCACATAAGAACAAAGTTTTTATTAAAGAGAGGTGTTTTCGGGCTTTTAAGCCCTCAACGATAAATATGAAGAAATCTTGTTTAAATGGCGAAGTCTTTTAGAGGTGCCAGATAACAGACACATGATAGTGGTCCCCACCACTTCTTCTTGATTGAAGTACGCAATTCGCGATACTTAAAGTGTTAATTTTCTTGTTCGTATGGAAGAGTTGGTACGATGTGATGTGGTCCCACTACAATCACAATCACAAATCACAACATCACGTAAATTTCCGCCATCCGCATTTTGATTTCCCGCGGATACGATATCGATGGTGCTAATCTCACATCGCAATCGCAAGTTCATTCCGTTTATGTTTTTCCGTACGATTACCCGATGGTGCAATGCAATGCAATCGCAATCAAAACATCGTTGAATGAAAATAACAAAGTTGATTTTCACATAGTTGTTTCGGCAAGTCGCCGATTGAAAGTGGGCTCCACTAATGTATCTCGCGCATATGAAGTTTTTTGGTTAAAGTTTAGGCTCGACAATGTATTTCATTTTATTTTGTTTTATTTCTTTTTACACCACCGCCATATAAAAAATCATTGTATTGCATTGTATTGTAAGAGAGTTATTGTGTTGTTG
This sequence comes from Pinus albicaulis, assembly GCA_034641835.2. Classification (NCBI taxonomy): domain Eukaryota; kingdom Viridiplantae; phylum Streptophyta; class Pinopsida; order Pinales; family Pinaceae; genus Pinus; species Pinus albicaulis. The sequence continues at coordinate 65,712,426 of CM076572.1, read as the reverse complement.
TGTTGTATGTTGTGTAAGCAGCGGTAACGAAAAAGAAAAAATTAGTGAACCATAACGAGCATTGTTTGTGCGTTTTTTGAAAGAAAGAGATTTTTTTAGAGCACTTTATGTAGCAGGTCAATTTTGTTTGTAATACCACTTCGATGAAGAAATTTGTAATAGTTTTTAGTTATTTTAATGAAATAAAAAAAATTTTGTCCTACGATCTACTATTGCATTTATTCTCTTGTGTTAGAGAGTATTATTCTCTAGGTTATTTGTTAGAATTCTCGGAAAGTTCCAACATACGGATTGCAATTTTGTCCCAATATCTCCTCAAAATTAAATATAAGAGTTCAAGTCTCTAGCTATAATTAAGTGATACGGATCTAAAATGCTACTTTGTTGTCCAAATTTTTCTAGAAATTTTTCACCATTGTCATATAGGGCATAGATATTTAAAATAGGCACCCTACGGGGTGAACCCTTATAGAATACGGAGAGAACAAACCACCTTAAAACTTTTGTATGCTTTGAGAGAAAAAAGTGACATGTTCCACATTACCTCAAGGCCCTTACCAAATTTTCTCGCAGTCTTTGGTGGCACACAAAACCCAATTTGGGCATAAATTTGAGAGGAAATTGTTCGCTTTGTCTATACCATTGTTTCATGTATTGGAATCAATGTTGGTCTTTTTGTATATTGTGTTATACAATGATCACGGAATGAGCGATCCCATTCTGCATACGTGTATATGATAGAATCATCATTAGGATGTGAAACCTCAGGGATATCTGCTCTAAGGCCCCAGATGCTCCCTTACCGTCACAAATTATCTCCTTATCGGTCAGGCATCTTGGATCGATTTGCCGGATGAGGAAGTTGCTTCCAATGTCTCGGCGAACCTATTATTGAGATACGGTGCCAGTTGGAGAAACGTACCGAATATGTTATTATATTTTGGAAGGGGATTTCTTTTATTGAACGATCATAATTTCATCCTCCTAGGTTCCAAAGACTTATTCGATGTTTTGGAGAAAGAAGTGTCTGACATTTTATTTTTAAGGGGTTCCGGAGCTTGTCGAAGCCTGGGTAACAATATTTTCGACTCATAATTAGGGAGGGGAAAAATGTTTCACCATGCGATAATTTATGCCATGAAAAAAATGAGATGGGATGGGCCTCCAATCATCACAGCGACTGACCTTATATTTATGTCTAATAGTTGGCGAGGAGGGTGTCAGTCATGATTAATTATATTATCTTTCATTCCACTCACCAATGGGGGTTTCATGTTGTGTCGAATCATCTGCGTTGATCTTTTGATGCGAGCTCTTGTAGGTATTGTCCAACTGATCCTAAGAACTGTGGAAAAATGGAATGTCCTCAAGGGCATGCATATTGAGATGCGGAAGACTTGCCGGGTTAACGTGTTACCCACTTGTGCGAATGTTGTGGTCTGATTCTTCCATAGGGCCTCGACACTTTCCTCGTAGGAAGTATCCTCAAATCTCTACGAAAATCTCATATCATATATTCGACTTCTGTATGTCAAAACACAGAGGTATCACTCCAATAATCCACTTGTTTCTGAAACAGAAGGTTTTGTAAATATCGAGCACGGGAGCCCTTTGGAAAAATTTTCTTATTAAGAAACTATTCCACTCTCTTGTCCAACAATCCTATGCATCCTTAAGTACCGTAATAAAGTCTGCAATCTTTTGGAATCTCATAAATTTCCCTTTTGGACCAAAACTCAATAAGGAGCCAGGTAAGTTAACCCAAATTATTTTCTCTTTGGATTATATTTCTTTGGATCGGCCAATAAACCATTTTTGTGGTTAAGACTCCTCTTCCTTTCACCCATGTCAGAGCCCCAATATTTTGTGCATCCTCCTTGGACATCAAGTGGAATTTGAACCACATGTTTAACAAGATTTTTAACTTTAGTGATGTCAACTATAGATGTCCGTTCTTATCATTAATCCTTCATTTTGGATCCTTCCATTTTATAATCCCATAGAAGCCACTGAACTCTTTCCTTGAGCAACCACATTATCCCGGGTATACATCCATTCCCATTATAAGTTTTTGTGTTCCTCTTGTTGCTGACGAATTAAGTTTGACAGTAGCATTGAAACAAAACAAATTCCATGCATTTTTGTTAGACTTAGGGGTTTTTAGTTTTTCAAGAGAGTTATATTTTATGTAATGAATTTAGTGGGTTCTAATTAATTTTAATTAAATGTGGAAAATTATAATAACTCTCGAATGATTAGTTGGGCATATGAAGAAATTAGGGCATATGGAAAGATGTAGAATTTGAAAAAAATTGCGGAATGAGAATGAGTTGGAGTCGGTTTGAAATCTAGGATTTAGTCTAGATTTTAAGTTTGGGGAATTTTAAGAGTTTTGAGGTAGATAAATTCACCATTTAATTGGTATAAATGTAAACCTATGGGCATATAGCCGGGGGATCATTTTAGGGCGAGGTAGTGGGTTAGAAGGCCATTGAATTGAAGACACAGCGAAGGTTTGTAAGTGATTGTTTAAGTGATCACATTTGTATATATTGATGAGGAATTTGTTCTAAATTAAACGAAATTTAAATTTATTCTTGGTTGGATTTTGTATGAAAAAATATTTGAGTTAGAAATTGTGAAATTTTGTGTTATTGGCTGAAAGGGTGACTATTGTTTGAAATAGAAATTAATATAAATTTGCATACATGGCATGCGAAGATTGATCAACGAAAGGATCGATCCTATTGAAGAAGATAGAGCTGTCAATATACCCTTTGATTATATCGACCTTGGTTGTATTAATGGTCAATTGAGGGCGTAGTTGTGGAGTGAGGAAAACATCGATGTTAATTAATGTCAGGTCATTGTTTTGAATGCAATAAGGGTTTGCATATGTTGTAGAAAGTGCATAAATCGGGCTTGTGAATATCCACACGGTGTGATGGAGAATTAGAAATCGATGGTAGTGAACTAGTAATGACATTGAATAGATTGAATCTAAATGTAAATTGCCGGGATGAAGCCATATGAAGTGAATGAAGATGGTAAAAATGATGTATAAGAATTGTTGGGGGATTAAGCCGCATCTTAAAGGTCATCGAAATGGTAGAAAGGGAGTTTTAAGCCAAGCAGTGTAGTAGATTAGAACTCGAAAGGTGCGATTGAGTAAAAGCAAATGAATCAAATGTGAATTAGAGTAGCTGAAAGAAAATACAAGAGGACGGAGACAGTGACGTTTGTGATAGCAGTGGTTCAAAACCCAAAACAAGTGATTGAAATTCTAAAAAATGGTAAACGGAATACGCATGTGATAACGTTCGGCATGACGCGTAGCAAAGGTGGTGAAGTTAGAACGGCCCTTAAAAATAGCATTCGGCATGTGATGCTACATGAAAATATTTGCATGCTAAAGTTAGAGATTTAAATAATGTTATTCATTGGATGGAACTTACGCAAAAATATCCAAGCGCACTGCGTTGTCAAGTTGCAAAGATGTTAACGCAAGCTAAGTGGTATGGTGTGACCAGGCAAGGTTGAAGTTCATATTTTATTAATGGTTGTGGGTTCAATTATGGTAAGAAAGTGGGCCAGAAAGGTCATTTTGACATGTGCTGGTGATTGACTTTTAAACGAAATCGAACCTTTGAATGATATGTCGGCATGGAATCTCATGTGTGTTGATGCGCAGAGATTTAAATCCAAAGGAAAAGGCCCCATATAATGGGCTTAATAATAAATTTGAATATTAAATAGAGTTTCCATGAAGGTGAGAACGAAATGTTATTTCGTTGGGTCATTGAATTATTCGAATATTAATTCGGCTTGGTGTGATGGAATCGTATTAGTTTTTTTGAATTTGAAATATTATCAGAATGTTTAATGTTCATGAGTAGGTTTGATATGGTTTCAACCATGGAAAGGTAAAGACTTCGTGCATGAAATGCAGATGTATGGTTTTGTAACCATAACAACTTTATTTTAATATCTCAATCTAAGTTTGAGATATACATCTATGTAATTAAGTTTGCCCCGATTTTGAAGAATTGAGGACCCTTTTGGGTTATTAAATAGAAATACATTTATACCATGACTTCAGAGTATTAATATGGGTTTAGCGGGGGTATCCTGCCATTATAATTCCTTCTCACGAGGCTGCATACCAAAAATGGTATCGGCAGGGTCACATTATTAGTTTTTTATCATGTACTTGTAGCCGTTATCATTTTCACTTTGCACACAGTATTTGTAGAATAATTTCTCTTTAGATGAGAAATAATTTTTAGCGGCTTCGATAGTTGTATCCATTAATTCCTGTGTCCGTCGAAATTCTTGTTACGGTTGAAATTGAGTTACGATGGAACTCAAGGGAAATCCACTAAGACAAAATGCGGCGAGAAAAACCAACGAATCTTCATTAGGGAATTGCTGATCTGACTTTATAATTGGCCGGATAAGTTCCAAAGACCGACTCTCCTTGTGACCTGCTTGTCTACATTATTCTGACCATTAAGTATCGTGTGAATATTTACACTCCCCTTGTAAATCGAGTTTGGTTACAAGCTGGTGGTTAAGGTAAGTATAGCTGTGACTATTTCCATGACTAACCAACCTCTTAGAATTAGACTTCCTTGTGACTATTATGTGGGAGATCATCGATTAAGATGAAGATGTATTTGTTACTGTAAGTTACTTTTAGTATCTCCCAATGTAGATGATAGTGTGCCTTAATTAGGAATTTCCTCGGACAAGGGTACGGTGGGAAGATTACACTAGATAAATATCTACATTCACACCTTCTAAATCATAAATGTCAAGAATTCAATTTTTTGGTTGGTAAAAAACTAGGGGAATATTTCATTAACTCTCTTTCATACCTTACAAGCCCCACATCATGACTAACACCACTGCTTCGAGAGGGACTGTTGGATCTAGGAATCAAACCAAGGGAAGAGATTTCCTTTGTGGGGATCTTTGGGAAATTCAACACTTGTCCTGGTAGATAAGCGGTCACAGAGCTCGAGCTTCGAAGCCACTTTCATGTTTACACAACTTGGACAACGCAGTCGCATTTGAGCCAACATAGGTTGAAACTCAGCCTATAACATTCGTAATTCCATTTAATATTGAATCGGAGATTATAATTTTCTCTTACTCCACTATCACCACAGTTCTTGAATACCACCTTATATGTAGATCTCTTTACCGAATGGAAGTGTTTACGCTTCTCTATTGCCTTCTTAATGCCAATTTGTCTTCTGACGGCATGTCCTCGCATCTCCTCTTCTTTGTTCTTTCTTTGCTATGTTCCAACAATCCTGTCATCCTATCCAAGGTTTTCTCATGTCTTCTCGAATGTCTACATATTAACACCAAATGTTTTCCTCCTAAAATAGACACTTCCAATCAAAATATGCAGCCTTATCTGTTCCTTTATAAATGATATTTGTAAAATAAAAAAGCGTTGATAGGCTTTGTCTACCTTGGTTAAAGAAGGTTCATCTTGTGTTCTTGCAATATTCATCTTTACAATGTCCTTCACCTTGAGCGAGATACACATAATAGCTACAATTAGTAGTGACAAAATATGGATAATCTCACTTACGACAATTTCTTTGTGAAAACACCTGTGACCCTTTTCGACTACTTACTATGCCTCCCATGCCTCACTTTAGCATTCACTTGAGTCTATTCTTATACTCCTTTCAACCACCCTTGTCTTCAGAGTTGCACCTTAGGATATTTATTCAATCTACAAGTATTGATATTTGATTAAAAGTAAAAAAAATATTGAAATTAATGTTGAATTTTAAATTATCTGATGATATTTCCATGGTATTATTTATTTTTATATTTTGATATACCATGGTTAAAAAATTGTTGCAATTTTAATGCCTCATTAAAATAGGATATTTAGAATTTTGATGGTTATTTTTAGGTTCTTGTTGCAATAGGATAAGTTGTCTTAGCCTAATATTTGAAAAGAGCTTTAAAATAAAAATTACTCTTTTTTAATAATAGCTCTTTCATTTAGGTGTTCATTATAATTTTTTCTTTTAGTCATATATTTCTCTCATAATGTCATGGTTGAAAATGTGTTGAAAACTTAAGAGTTTTAATTCCATGGTTCAGAAATTTGTCAATTTTTAAGGTTTTTTTATAGGTTTATGCTATTTTACATTTAATGCTATGGTTGAAAATAGTTGGGATTTGGGATTTTTACAGAGTCATGATATTTTATGTACTTAATATGGATGAAAATTGTTGAAATTTTAAAGCTTTTCAAAGACATGATATTTTATATTTAATGTCATGCCCAAAAGGTGTTGGAATTTTAAGGTTTTTGAAGTCTCAATATTTTATCTTTAACGTCATTGCTAAATAATGTTGAAATTGTACCGAAAACAAATATTATTCTAGCATCAACACTTTTTGTTTTAAATGTGTTTTAAATATTTTTACACCAAAAATATTGGTTTACTACCATTTTAAAAAATGTTGAAATTTAACCTAAACAAAAAAACAACGTTTTGGCATACACACTTTCATTTTTGTTTTCATGTTTTTGGGTTTTTTTCGTTATAGTTCTTGTTTGTTCCTAGCTACGTTTGATAGTTTATTTTTTATTATGGCATGTGTGTCTGTTCAATTTGTAGTCTTAATATAGGGTTTGCTTAGGTTTTTAAGGCAACAAGGGGTTAATACATGAGTGTTCCTCGTCTTTGTGGTTGTTTATATTTGTAATTGAATGTTTAAGTTGACTTATAAACTTGGAGAAGATAAGGACAAATTCTGCGGCATTCGGTGTTGATGCGAAATTGCTGAATTAATGTTGTGGTAGTTTCATTAGGATATAAACATTCTTGCATTGTTTTACTTATCCTTCATGAGTTTGTTTAAGAGCATGTGATTCTGGAAATTGTTTATGGTAGGTATGAGTTTGTCATAAGCTTAAAAAGCATAATTTTAAATGACGAACATAAGCAATAGAAAACAAAGCAAGCACATATAATAGAGCTTAACACTGAAATTTTGATAAATGATTTCACCCTCTAGGCTACATATCCTTGGTCACGACTATGATACATGACCTTGCATTGGCTTCAAGTGTGCTCCAAATTTCTCTTACAAGATTCGAAGAAAATTTTAGGACTATTCCAATGAGTTTATAACATCATAATCTCCCAAAATGACTAATTTTTTGTTGTAGTTGGACTACAGGATGCTCTGTGATGACTGACATCCTATTAGCCCTGGCATACAAAAATGTAAAATGTACTAAAACACTTGTATATCACCTTTTGTGACTACGAAACTTCTGCTCCATTGAGTTTACAACAGTGGCAAATAGCTTTTACTAAGCTGGATTTGGTCGAAAAATTGAGTGAGAGTTGTATTGAAAACTAACTTTGCCCCAATTTCTCCTCAGCGGAGAAACGAGTCAATTAAATTTCTAAAATTGGCAATCTCGCCAAAATTAGTGTTTCCTACGAATTTGCTACTTGATATAACCTCCAGCTTAATGCTTTTCTCGCCTTGTTCAAGAGCGGAATAAGCATGTTTAGTGATAGCGTTGTTTAAATATGATTAATGACGGGTTAGCATTAGGTTAACCATGTTTGCAGTGTTGTTATAAAAACTTTTAAAAAATCTCATCGGAATGTATTTGGGTATACCGGTTCTATGTTTGCGGCCACATGGGGGAGGGGGTTGGCTGATTTAGCCCCTACGACACGAGGGGGCAGCCCCCTCCAACCCCAATTGTCGAGCATACCTCCAATTTAAATTCGCGGTGGGGTGTAAGAAACACTGGCCGAGCGGTGATTGGCGTGCGGTTTGCGGGTAGGTCGAGGTTGCGACCTCCTGCTCGTCATGATTTTACTTTGCTAAATTTAAAACTCCTCCGCTATACTTATCAATGTTTCTGCAGTTGGAACCTCACTAGTTTAGTTAGATAACCTTCAAATTTGGTTAGATCCTTGGTAAGGTAGATTTAGCTTATATAATGTATATATGTTGTATAATATATATATATATACCACCATAAGACCATTGTCCAAAACATTTTCTATGACCCCAATTAGAGCCTTCCTTTGCTTGCCATTGGGGGGGGGGTTACGTGGCGTGCCACGTGGTCCTTCCCCATTGGCCACCATATAATGAAATGCCAACTTAAATAAAAATTCCACTTAGACTTGGGAATAAAAAAAATTCACTTCCTAGTCATCATCGTAAAATCGGAGTGGTGCCACTTGGCACAATATCATTAGTTGTTTTACCGGAGGATATGCCTACAATTTTTCTTGTGCCTACCACATCATCATTGTACTTGTTCTACTCATTTTTTTGTTTTGGAAAACGAACAACAAATGATAACTCCAACCATACGAACTCATATTTTGATGAAACATATTGCAAAATGCGTGACGAACTCTGTCCGGTCGTTCGGAGTTTTGAGCAATTTCGAGCACTTTAAATTTTTAGCTAAATATTGAGCACAGATCATTCCTTTCCACTAAAGCCTTTGGATCCCAAAGTTATTGTCAATTGTTCAGCAAGTGAAGGTACAATTCCCTCACTTTTCCAATCTCCAACCATTTTTCCTTTGAAGGATTTTCCTTGCTTTGGGTCCAACTCTAAGATATTCAACATCCCCTCTTCTTGAAGTTTTGATTTTTCTATCAAGTATGAGATCTTACGAAGTTCATCCAAGATATTTTGGTAGAAATCGTATTGATGGTAGTTGAACATGCTCTTTGTTGGACGGTGTGAATTGCGGTAAAACACGCTTCCTAGACGGTGCTAATCTGAAAAACGGGTTGAAGACTATGCGACTACTTTTCTAAATAAGAACAAACACACATAATGGATTAGATGCTTACTTTGAATCCAAAATAACTTCCAAATTATTCCTTTTGTCATAGTTGTAGCTTCAAATTCTGGCCAGGAGCTGACACGAAATGTTCCTGTGAGAATGAACACTAAGCAGTGAGAAGATAGCAATAATACGGAATGTATGTCAAGTTAGTTTTCTAAATCGGTAAAAAATAAACCATATACATCAACTAAGATCTTCACAGTATGAAAAAATCAAAAGCAATACGGATGCATATAGGGGAAAAATGAGATTGTATTCTTTATTAATGATAGAAGGGATGTTACAACCAAATGGTGAATTGTGTCACCATCTCGACATCAACCTCATCAAAATTTAGATATACGCAGCAAATTGTCCACTCAAATCAATCTCATAATGAAAAATCCACCAACATTTCTCTACACAAATTCTTCCTCTCAAACACTAAGATGTTGTGCTCAATTTATAGTGTAGCTAAGGTAGTTTTACAATCAATGAATTTCTAATATTAGGCAAGACATGTTCCAAATCTTGTAGATGTCAAATGGACATATTGGATTCGATGTTTGAAACATGTAGACTCTTCTAGAGAGCCTTTGGCCAAGTAAATTTCGGAATAATGAGAAATTTCTCCCAATGTGACCAACACACCAATAGATGTCGAGAAATTAACTTTTCAAAGCGACCTTGCATAGGGCTACATATGAAACACACTTAGTCCCTTTAGAGCGACGTTGATGAGCTCATATGATATATTAAAAACTTCAAACCTTGGAAACCTTTGTGAGTAGAAAGTCCTTGATTGATACGCTGTTTGTTCTTTTTCTTAGGGCATATATCAATTGAAATATTGGGGGATGATAGACCACATACATTAGTCCTAGAATGATGCCAGGTTAACTAGGTCATTGGGAATGATGCCCAATTTACCTATAACAATTGCCCCCTAAAGCATGAAGTCGAATATCGCAACAATATTTTGATTTACATATGCTTTACAACATTGTGATGTGTTGGAGATGAAGCGAGTGGCGGCACACATCAATATTACAATACATTACATCATGATATATCCTCTTGATCATAATTGCTAAGGGTAGGCATTCCCATGTTCAGCACATAAACAATCTAATAGCATGTACATAATTCGAGGAAAGTTGTCGACATTAGAACTTTTCCCAATGCGGACACGCCTATGAATGTAGGCCCGTATTCGGATGATGATATGTATGTAAGGTCACCATATAGATGATGTGTGTACAAAAATCAAAATCGTAAGCTCGAGATGGATAAAACTAGATCCAGGGGTCTTCTTATCTCGTTCACTTGATAATTTGGGTACAAGTATAGCCATGCGAATATATGATTTGTCTTCGGACATGGAAAGACATCGTTTGATTACTAGCCAATGATATGATGCGGTAACAAACGCCGAAACCATTAATGAAAATGGCCCTCGAGGTACTACATTACATTTAGTAAGGCGTGAATAAATGATTTGATGTCGAATGCCAAAGAAAATCTTACGGTCAAAGTCCGGAAGTGAGGATCTTGTCAAGATGCCTTAAACCTCATGGTACTAGATCTGATGTTTTCTAAGTGAGAACTTCTTAGATAATGATTTTTTGTCGACGAGAGGTCACCTTATTGCGAAATGAGATTTGCGATTTTGGAGGCAAAGGTATGAATTGATATATCAAATTTTCAAGGATGATGGTCATGACAATAAGGTTCGAGTATTGTAGAAGGATGAGTTTATTCAACGGACCTTGACTTCTCTTAAACATATGGTGACATTGTGATGGTGGCAACAACAAGCCCAAAATTGAAATGAGAGTATGATGAATATGGGTATGAATGAACCTTCAATGATTGCAACCCAAACGAGTCACGGACATGGAGTGAAGGATGTGTCATGTTCAAGAGCGACTTGCTACTTTAAATAATTTTGCTCACTTTTCCAAATTTCCACCGGTCATTTGTCGGCCCGGTACCTCTTTATTTTTTTAACGAGCTTGAGAGACATTTTCTTGATCTATAATTCAACCTTTGAGCGAACAATGTGTCGCTATTTAATAATTTAACGAGTTTAGTGATGAATTAAACTGGAGATTCTTGCCATGATCGACAAGCCCGTCGCTGTTTGTATGTTTAAAGAGATTGACGTTGATAGCCCGGTCCTTTTCATATTTAGGGGTTTGAAAAAAGTATGAAAAAAATAAAACTCCACATGATACTTTTCATAAATTTGTCCTCGGTTCGAAAAAGTGTAAAATAATATAAGGAGAACCTCTTTGGTCATGTTTAACCAAGGTATTCATTTTTCATAAATAATCTATCTCGGTCCGGAAAAGGGATTAAACTTATCTTGAGTAGATATTGATTCATTTACTTTTACGATCTCAAAAAGACAAGTGCTCGGCAATATTTTCACATTATCATAATCTTAAAGAAGTAAAATAAAGATACGGGGTTCCTTTTTCTTATTGTGGAAGCTCGAAAAAGAGATAAAAGTGCGATTCAAATCTTTTCATTTTTAACAAAGCTCGAAAAATAAGGAAGAAAAGTATGCTTTGTGAGTAAAGGAGTCATTCTTTGAAATAAGTATGCACGACTAATACATTCATCGATTGTATATATCACCAGCCCAGAACAAATTGAATGGATTAAAAATGCTGTTTCATGATAAAAACATAATAAAACTATAGTCATAGCAATATATTCAATTTGTATATAATTAAATAGCTATTAAAAGTAGTTTCACTATTCATTTCCATTCCATAGTTACCATTTTCATTTTTGGAGACTCTAAGCTTTGATTTTCTGAACTTTGAAGCTGTGATTGTGATCATTTTTGTGGACGGTTTTTTCATTTCCATTTGATCCGGGTTAGTGATATGAACCTCCTCTTTCCTTTAGTATTCATTTCATTTCCAATTTCTCCACAAATTTTTAGGGTTTTAAGGCCCCCAAGGTAAAATTATGTCCAAAAAATAGGGGCAATGCACCCACAGATATCGGAAAACCTACATTGCATAGCGGAAGGTACAATGAAGAGATAATTGCGTATTCAAAAGTCTTGTCTCTTGTTAGGGTGTGCGTTAGGGCGCAATTTAAGTTTCGATTTTCTCACTTTATGCCCAAAAATTTGCCTAGTTTTTTTGCAATGAATGGAATATAATGGATCTTATGGTTGTGTTCAGTTTCATCGTATTACAATCACGATTACATGGAGGGAAAGAAAATGAAGAACGGGATATGATTTCCTTAAATGATCGAGGTATAGTAAGAGCCTAAGAGATTGCGGACTGTAAAGTACTTCAAATTATCTTAGATAAGGAAAGCAAATATAACTATTGGAGCTCTTAGTTCGAGCATAGGATCCCATTATAGAGCAATTCATATTAAGAACTGATGGTTCTATAACATTCGAGGACGTGTACTTTCTCACGAGGTTGTGGAGGAGAGGCTTGCCCATTTCACTCTCGGGGTCTGTTGGTGGAGGAGAGATAGTGAGAAATTACGTTTTGCAACATTGTTATCTGGGGTCGAGAGCGAAAATATGGAAAGAGAAACATTTGAGACGTTATATATTTTCCCTTGGGGGCTATCCTTTCCGATTACAAAAATTACGCTTTCTTTGTTACACACCATGTAGTGAATAGATCATATGTGCGATGTGTCTTTAAGTGTGCTCTTAGACAATCTTCCAAGCTGTTGAAGTTGTTCTATCTCAAATAAAAGTAACAATGAATAAAGCAAAGGGAGGAAGGAGGAAAAATTTTAGTTGTGGTTCTGTCCTTATCTCCTCCTTCACCTTGGAATGGTTCCAGTGTAGCCACAACACGTGACAGCGAATATATTAGTCCTGAAGATCCTCGAGATGGGAAGATAGGTAGAAATCATGAGTTGGCATGTGAGCCAATCTCTGGGTTGTGTTCTCAACTACATTCTTCACACAGTTGCAGTGACAAATTGCTGTCATCGATGAGTATGCATATGTGGGTGTTGATTTCGAGGGATCTGGAATTGTGACCACGGAAAGAGCGCTCGATGTAGGGTGCGGTAAATGGAAATTTTTAGCCATGTTTTTTATTTTCCTAATGTTTGTTTTGTATTTTGATGTTTTTAAACTAAACTAAATGTTTGATGTAATACGGATATTTATAAGTGTTCAACCAAAAGAGTGGAATCACAGTACCCAAGCGATATGCAATGAGAGAGGGTTGTCGAGAGAGAATTCCTTCGGGATATTGATATGGTGAGACTCGTAAAATTCGGTAGCACATAGAGGTTTGACCTTTGAGGTACGGATTGCAAGATCGAAAGAGGCTTCCCTGTCATTGCGGAGAGACACACTATTGAGGGTTCAAACACCTTGGATGTAGTTACTTCGTAGGATAGCTAGATCTATGGCATGTTACCACGAAGCACCACTAGTTTTACTTGTGACATTTTGCATAAATTTTGAGGTCGAATGATCAATGTGTCTTGGGCACCATTTTTAAACCTATAACTATCTATCTATATGATTTCGGTTTTCCTATGTTTATTGTGTGTTGGGTGTGGAGCTTGATTTTCTTCCAAATTCGAGAATCCTTGTTTTAGCTGGATACTTTTAAAAAATTTTACACCCCTTGCACATGGGGGACTTGTTCCCCCGCGGGGGTCGAGGGGCTGACCCCACGGGGGTGGGGACGTCGGGCAATGAATGTAAGGTGCCTTGTAGAAGTATGTTCTATTCAATACGGGCCATTCATTGAGCGAGATGATACGTGATGATTATGTTTTAGTTTAGGTTTTCCCTAGAAGGCAAATATAAACTTTGTGAGGGTGTTGTATTACGTTGCGCATTGTATGTGTGTTCTCGAGCGGAAACGAGATAGGGATGACGAAGAAAGAATAGAGGATATTCGACGGATCTCTTGTGAGTTTTGTCTCTTCATTTTTACGGATAATAGAAAAAGGAAAGGACTTGTTGTTCGGGATCGACGTAGCCCAAATTGGGTGAACCACGTATATTTGTGTCTCTCTGGTTTTTTATGTGTTTTTGTGTGCTTGTATTTTCCACATATTTTATGTGTTGCATTGTCTATAATATTTAATTTTATAACAAGCCCCCGGTATCGAGCCGAAGGTATATTTGGATGATAAACTCGCAGGAAAGAAGGTTCTGGACCGGTGGGAGCAATGGCGGAAGATGCTAAGTTTAGGAGTCGAGAAATTTAACGGCGAAAAACTTGCTTTGTGGAAGATGCGGATGGAAGATTATCTATATCGGAAAATATTTATTTTCTACATTGAGCGGAAAAAACAAAAAGAAGCCGGCCATGACAAGCAACGGAATGGAACATTCTCGATAGAAAGAGCACTAGGAACGGTCACCAGTTGTGCAGCATCGGTCGCCTTCAATATTTGAAGAAACAACAATAGAGGTTTGATGCAGAACGTTGGAAATTTTGAAAAACCCTCGGCCTCAAACAAGAGATTATTTGTGTAAACGAATATTTAATATGAAGATGTTGGAAGGTAGATACGGCTGGAACCATTTAAATGATTTTAATACGATTCTTGATCGATTAAGTGCAGCAAGGTAAACTTTGATGATGAAGTTGAAACTCTTGTTATTCTTGTGCTCATTGCCAAAGAGTTGGAAATGGTTTTAGTAATGGCCATTAGTAACTACTGTCTTTGGATCTAGTACTTTAAAGTTTGATGATATTGTTGGTGCTATCCTTAGCGAGGAAATGCGACAAAAAAGCTGCGGTGAGACATCGGGTAATGCTGAGTACGATTCTAGGGGAAGAAAATTGGAAAGAGGAAAGGAGGCTCGCGATATCACAATAAATAAAGGCAAGGAAGATCCAAGTCCGGATCGGGGATAGTGTCTTTAAAATGCGCGGAAAGAAGGACACCTAAAGAAAGAGCATTTGTAGATCTCGGAAGGAAAAGAAGAGAGATGCACAACAGAAAATAATTGTAGAAAATGTGAAAGGTGATGTGTTACAAGATGCTTTGATTCACTGCTGAAAATGTTACTAATTCTTGGGATGTGGATTCGGGGCTTCATTCATGCCACACACAGTAAGAAATAATTTTCCTTGATTATGTTCAAGGAGATTTTGAGTTGATTCGTTTGGGTGATGACAGAAAGCCACAATAAAATTGTTGGAATGGGCAGGTTCTTGTAAAACAACGAATGAAACCAATGGCTACTAAAGGAGGCAAGGCATGTTCCAGATCTAAAGAAAAATCTGATTTCAACGAGGGCGAGTTAAGCGGTGAAGGTTGTGTGACAACTTTCATGAGATAAAGCTTGGAAGGTCACCAAAGGAGCCCTTATTATTAGCAAAGGATAAAGGTTTGGTACATTGTATTTGTGTGATGGTATTTCTAAATACTGTTAGTGCTTTAACTTCCAAATGAGCGGTCTGTTGCCTATGTCGTGAAACAGACTAACATATGAGTGAGAAGGGGATGAAGATTCTTCACTCAGAAATTTGTTGCCGGAGTTTGAAGAATGTTGAATTTGGTTACCTTGAGGTACTGTTGGAAAACAAAAAAAGTCGAGATTTCTCGAGTTGGGAAAGAAAGAAGAGCGAAAAATTGGAGCTTGTGCATACGGATGTATGAGGACCACTCGGTGTCATCTCTCGGTGGCTCTTGCTATTATGTTACGTTTATTGATGATGCAACTAGAAAAACTTGGATTTATTGTATTCAAAATAAAAATCGTGTATTTAAATGCTTTCAAGAAATGGAAAGCTTTGGTTGAGATTGAGACGGAAAAGAAGTTGAAGTGTCTCGGATCGGACAATGGAGGTGAATATTGCGGCAAAGAGTTTGATGGTCTGTTCATAGCATGGAATTCGTAGAGAACGATTTCAAGAACACCACAAGAAAATGGTGTGTCGGGGAGGGATAGACATAACAATCATGGAGCGTGCAAGATGGCAGGTTGCATGGGATTGCCTTTACAGTGCCCCAGGCGGAATCTTTTGTCGAATGTTGTTGTCTAATATCAGAGGGCCTTCAAGTTCCTTGGATGGTGGTATTCCGGAAGGGAAGCATGGATAAGTAAAAAGGTAAGCTACTCTTTTTTAAAGCCTTTTGGTTGTAGAGCTTTGTCCATATTAATAAAGAAAATAGAACAAAGCTTGAGGCAAAATCAAAGAAATGTACCTTTATTGGATATGGTGTTAATGATTTTGGTTATTTCTTATGTAATTTATGAAAATCACAAAATCATTAGGAGCAAATGTAATATTCAATGAAAAGGTCTTGTATAAGAATCAATTGTGAGAAAAAACGAGAAAAAAAGAAAGCAAGGAATACGTGGTTCTTAATGAGATAAATTTGAAAAATTAAAAATTGCCTAAAAATGATAATAATCAACAACCACAACGTGACAACCACCACAATAGCAACGGAGGCACCTCAAACACACAAGTGTTGTTAGAAGATCTGTCGAGGATAAAACGGTCCCCAGACGATACTCTCCTTCGTTACATTGTTATTGTGGTGATTGCGGTGAACACCGAATGTTATGAAGAGAAAGCAATGCGGATTGAAAACGGGGGAAGAAGTGGGGGCTGTAGCCATGGAAGAAGATATGGACTCCTTAATGCATAACCGAGACTTGGGACTTAGTGGGGTTTTCCTGGGGTAAAATTGCATTGCGGAATAAATGGGTTTACGAGCTAAGGGAAGAAGATGGAGGAAAACGAGAGGGAGTACGAAATATAGACTTGTGGTGAAGGGGGTTTGCAAAGAATAAGGTATTGATTGCAGTGAAATATTTTCTCTTGTTGTTAGATGACTTCAATCGGAACTATCTTAAGTCTTGTAGCATTGGAGATATTTACATCTTGAACGAGTTAGATGTAAAGACAACATTACTCCATGGAATTTGTAGCAACCAGGGAAGGATATGAGGTCAAAGGGAAAGAAAAATTGGTGTGCGGGTTAAAGAAAGAGCTGTATGGGTTTAAGCAGGCTCGAGGTAGTGGTATCTAAAATTTGAGCAAGTTTATGTACGACGAGGTTATACTAGATGTCACTTAGATCATTGTGTTTATCTAGAAAAGGAGAAAATGATGGTAGCTATATTATATTGTTATTGTATGTAGATGACATGCTTGTTGCGGGATCTAACATGCGGAAATAAATGGTAATAACTCCAAAAGAAAATTGGCAAATTCATTTGCAATTAAGGATTTGGGAGGCTGTAAGAAACAAATCCTTGCTATGAGGATAACTAGAGATAGGAAAAATTGCAAATTAACGTGTCTCGAGAATGAGTACATGAAAAAGGTGTTGAAAATATTTAATATGCACAATGCAAAACTTGGTAATTTTTTTTTTCTAGCCATTTCAAACTTAGTAAGGAGACGTGCCCAGGCCAAGAAGTCATGGATTATATGTCTAAAGTTCCATGTGCATCGGCGAGTTGGAGGCTTAATGTGTGCAATGGTCTACACAAGGCACGATATTGCACATGCGGTGGGAGTTGTGAAAGGTACATGAATAATCCCAAGAAAAAGAACATTGGATAGCAGTAAAATGGTTCTAGGATATTTGAGGAAATTGCCACAAATCAAGCATTGTGCTTTTGGTGGTTCAAACATTACTCTACGGGGAATATGTTGATACGGATGGCGGTGGCAGAGATAATAGGAGGATCACTATAGGATATGTATTTATTGTGGGTGGGAATAGTGTCGGTTGGGTTTCAAAAATCAGTGTTGTTGCACTTTCAACAACGAATCGGTATATTGTTGCTCACAAGGCTGAACTGAAAATGATTTGGTTACAAGCTTGTAGGTGAATTGGGTAAGAAGCATGATATGGGCACGTTGTGTAGTGATAGCCAAAGTGTCATTCATCTTTGAACTTCGACATTTCATTCGAGGACTAAACACATACATCTCAAGTACCATTTCATACGTTAGGTATTGGAAGATGGAGAGTTGAAGGCTGGAAAAAAGATACACATAACTAGAATCTTGCAGATATGCTAACAAAAGTTGTAACCGAGGAGAAAACTGAAAATGTGCTCAATTTCAATTGGTCTTCAGGATGATGATGAAGATGAGGAACAACCGAGGTCGAAAGAGGATTCATTGTCCAACAAATATGATAGCGGTGGATTTTCTACAATCGGTCTCCAAGTGGGAAGTTGACGGGTGTGAACACCGATTTACCTTTCGAAAGTCGAGGAGATCCCTTGTTTTGGGCGGATGTATACCCGAAGGGGTGTACACCCGCGCGGGGGGGGGGTGCGGGGGGGCACTTGTCCCCCGTGGGGTCCGGGGTTCGGCCCCCGTGCGGGGGTACGAGGACACGCGGTCCGATGGGGATTCGGGCGGCGCCCCGCGCTCAAAAATAGATGTAAAATTGCCTTGTAAATGTATAGTAATTTCTAGTCAATACGGGTCGTTCATTAGTGGATTATCTAACACGGTAGAAGTTATGTTTGGTTTATGGTTTTTTGCCCTAGAGAAACATAAGCACTGTAAGGAGGTATTGTATTAGTTGCGCGTATGTGTTACGGCGGGGAAACGATTAGGGAGACTTTGAGAGAGAACGAGGATATTACAACGGATACTGCTGTGGGTTTTTGTCTCTTCATTTTTTTTTAAGGATAATAGAAAGGAAGAAGTGGTGTTCGGGGTGGACGTGGCCCAAGCCCCCAGGTGAACCACGTATATACGTGTCTCTGCGGTTTTTTATGTGTTTTGTGTGTGTATTTTCCGCATATTTTATGTGTTGCATTGCTACGTAATATTTAATTTTCTAACATTGTACGATCTTATTCAATAATGTGAATGTTTTCTTTACATATGTTGCAAATGTCTGTCTGGGCTTCGTTCTTCATCGACGAGTTAATGTGCTTAAATTTATGGAAATGTGATATTGGGATCCGAAATCAAACGTGTTTCAAAGAGTCGAACTCTAAGGAACGATACGCACGATGTTGGATTTCTAACGGTATAAACCTTTATTAAGTTGTAACACCACAAGTTTTGAATCTAGCCTTATGATGATACGGTTATTGCAAATGAATGGCATCGAAGAGAAGTTCGATCGATGCGCTGCATACTCAACAATATTTTTTTTTTCGATCTACCGAAGCAAAAATCCATTGAAAAACTCTGCCTAACTCGTCATTCGAGGGTAAAAATAGCCCACCAGCTGAGATGATGGATTCTACGTACTATGACTAACTGTGAGCATATCCAACAAAGGGTTCCAAGATTCAAACATACACGATGAAATACAAAGAAAGATTACTAATAGAAAACTCTAAAACAAATTAAGGTAGTGAATGCATATCAGCAGCATATATATACAATATAATACAATTACTATGCTGCGTGATTAAGCATAGTGGTTTCCAAATTCAACCTATTTCGACTAAGTGATTTGCATAGGAATTCCCATCGTAATCAACCAACTCATAGGCACCCTTAGCAAGAACTATTTTGACAATATAGGGGCCATGCCATAATAGCTCAAACTTTCTGTTCCTATTACACCAGCTTCTTGATCGTAAATAGAGACCAGAATTCCTACGAAAAATGCGAGAAATTTTGAATTTTTTTGTCGTATTTATTGCCTTTATACGTCTCTTATGCTTCGTTGGCCAATTGGGCTTCACGACGCGTTCATCGAATGGATGAGGTTGAGAGGCACGCTTACAACCTTACGAGGTGTCGGGTAACAAGTCAATTGTGATTTTTAACGACGGTATTTCACATTGGATTGGTAAGATAGCTTCCGGACCACACACCAATTGAAAAGAAATCGCTTGAGTTGTGTTTCTCAACGAGGTTAGATACATACAAGGTGAGTACGGATCAAATGCAGTTTCTTTTCTACGAACTCCTATCATTCGTTTAAGCATACGTTTAAGAATTTTGTTGATAGCCTCAACTTTGTCATTTGATTATGGGGATAATAAGGAGTAGGGTATCATGTGACAATCCTAACTTGGCGATTAGTTAAACTACATCATGTGATTGTGAAAATGCTTCCCATGATGTTGTAACTATAACTGTGGGACCCCAAATCGTGCAATAACATGATTAAAGAAAAACAATGCGACTATGTCTGTGTTGTTGAATGTAGGCATCGTTTCGGCCCATTTGGTAAAATAGTCGAAACTACGACAAAATATAACCATGCCCCTCCTGAACGAATGAGGGTTACAAGTCATGAAGTAAATACCCCATTTAGAAAATGGTCCCACGGAGACAACGAGGATGCATTAGCCTTTGGCCCAGTTGCAGTTTTACGATAAAAATATATGGCATACATGACAACTTAAAATAGCGAGGATGCAATCTTCTGAAAAATAGTAGGCCAAAAGTAGCGGTACGAGGAGTATCTTCTCCCGCGGTAGCATATCCATATAAATTTCCACCACATGCCCCAACATGACAATCGTTTAATGCCACCCAAGCCACTCCTCATGAGTACGAAGGCACATCATAAATGGTATAAAACACCACGACGATCGAAGTGTATCGCAGAAAGCGATCGAGATAATATTTTGACGGTATCGAATACGTACTCGTTTGTTGAGCGAAGTGTAATTCGAAAAATTTGGGTTTGGAGATAAATGATGAAATCCCCATACCAAGGATCGGTAGGTCAATCGGAAACATGGACTCTTCTAGAATTGATGGTTCCAACGTAGTTGCGATGCTATCGACGGAAGGTCACGAGAGAAAGCTCGACCAAAAACTAAGGAACTTCTTTGACTTGGTTTGATGAATTCGAAATAAAATTTTGCGCAAAATGACAAAAAATCCATTTTGAATATTTCCCCAGAAATTGACGTGTTGGATAAAGTCATGAGGTTGCAATGGGAAACTATGGTTGTTTTACGAGGAGAAGGATATAATGGCGAAATATTTGGACGCTTGAATAGGCGCAAGAGCAAGCTTTTCTATGTAACGAATACTTAACTTCCATATCATTGAGATTACTGTAGTACATTTGGCGAGAAATTTAAACACTTGGTTCCGATACTTTTGACCAAATATGGAAATTTCCCCAAATTTTTTCAACTTTTCAAATCCCCACTTGACAGTCGCTATCACAGCGTTTAGAGAAAAGTGTCACAATGCGGCACTTAGACAAAGTGTCGCAATTGCGATGTTTGGATGAAGCCGTCGCGATTGCGACCTTGCTGACGTTGCTATTGCAAGCCTCCCAAACGTCGCAATTGTGACATGGTATGACCGCGAGTCTAGGTATCGCAATTGCGATATTTGGAGAAATTCATCGCAATAGCGATGCTTCCGAGCATAGTGTCACAATTGAAACGTTTGGAGAATTCGTCGCAATTGCCGACACTGTGCCCAAAGCACTATTGCGACGCGGCTTCCTCCAAACATCGCAGTGCTCGACTTAGCAAACTCTGACGAGGCGTCGCATTCAAACTTAGAAAATGCGGCACGAGCACCTGGGACCAAGCGATACGAGCCCGAACGGACGCCCTCACCCGGCCCGCGACATGGCGCGCCCACCCGAGCGCACATTGGAGAAAACGGCAAACGGGCCGCCCGGAGCCGTGCACGAGGCACCGGCGGTCTGTGCTTAAATACGGTACGGGCGCACTCGGGCCAAACAGCACGCCCAAGCAGACGTCCTCCACCGGCCCGACACGGTGCGCCCGCCCTAACGGATGCCCTCACGGGCCAACACGGCGCGCCCTCCCGAATGGACACACATGGTAGCGAATGGCAAATGGGCCGCCGGACGTGCCTGGGGGCACCGACGGTCTGGCATAACAAATGCGACATGGGCGACCTCGGATAACTTGACCCGACGAACGGACACCCTCTTCGGCGCAACATGAGCCCACACAAACAGAGCCTTTTTGTGGGAGCAAGCAGAAATAGGTGCCCCGAACGTGCACGAGCACTCGGCGGTCTGGAGTAAATCGACAAGGACGCCCTCGGTTCAAATGACCCAACTACGTGGACGCCCTCACCCGGTGCGACCACAGTGCACCTACGAATGGATCCCCTGCAGCGCAACACGGCGTGCCCCGTAGAAGCAGTTGCACATGGTGGCGAATGGAAAAACGGGCCCCCAGGATGGCCGCGAGCACCGGCCGGTCACAACTTAGCAAATGCGACACGGGCGCCCTCGGGACCAGGCTGGCCGGAAACCCAAGCAGGTGCCTCACCAGAACGCGACCGCGAGCGCGCCACTCGGATAAGGACGCTCATGGGGAGAAAATTGACGAGCTGCTGGATGTGCACAAGGCACCGAGCGGTCGCAACAACAAAATTTGAGCACAGGTGCCCTCGGACACGGGCGGCCCGGCCAAACGGACGCACATGGGAGTAAATGGAAAATGGGCGGCTAGGGCGTGCACAAGGCTTGCCGGTGGTCACAACTTAGCCGATAAATGCGGTGCCCCTGGGACAAACGACCCGACTCGAATGAGACGCCCTGCGGCGCGACACGGCATGCCCACCCAAGTGGACGCCCTCACACAGCGGCGATGTTGTGGGCAAGATGAACGCACATGGGAAAAACGACAAAGCGGGCCGCTGGACGATGCCTGACACACAGGTGGTCACAACAACAAATCTGACATGGTGCCCACCAGACAAACAACCCCGAAGGCAAACAGACGCACTCCTGGCGTGACACGGTCTTGCGCCGAACGGATGCCCTCACACAGCGCGACACGACGCGCCCCGGACGGCTTCGGATGCATGGGAGAAAATGACAAACGCATAAACGTGCACAAGGCACTCGGCGGTCTGTGTGGGTGACGAGCGCCCTGGACAAACGACGACCGAACGGGCCGCCCTCGCCCGACGCGACACGGCGTGCCCACGACGGACGCACATGGAGCAAGCCAAACGGGCCGCTCGGAGCGTGCACGAGCACCGGTGGTCACAACTTGTAAATGAACCGCGGGCGCCCTCGGTTAAACGACTCGGCAAAACCGGGCCTTCCTCACCGGCCGCGACATGGTCGCCACCGACAGTGCTGGCGGGACTGACGACCGACGAGCGCTCGGTCGTGCTAGAAGCACCCGAGCGGTCACAACAGAAAAATCGCTTGTGGGCGCCCTGGGACCGACGACCGAGCCCGACGGATGCCCTCCTTAAGGTCGACACGGCGGCCGCCGACGAGCGCCCTCATGGCGCGACACGGTGCGCACGGCAAGGCGAGCGCACATGGGAGCAAACGGAAAACGAGCCGCCGGGACGTGCACAAGGCACCCGAGCGGTCAAAGGCGAGCAAATATGACACGGGTGCCCTCGGACAAAAACGACCTTTCGAATAGATGCCCCTCACCCAACGCGGCCACCGGCCTACCCACAGAGAGCAGACGTGCGCCCGCCGAAATAGCGGCAAATGGGCCACCTAGGCACACAAGGCACCGGCGGTGATAACTAGAAAAATCTAACACGAGCGCCCTTAGATCCGACGGCTTGGAGCACGACGGAAGCCCTCGCTTGCGCGACAGTGCGCCCGGCCCTGTGGACGCTGCGACCGGCCCCGCGACACGGCGTGCTCGGCAGAACGGACGCGCGGGAGCACCGTCGATAGACCGCTGGGACGATGCTAGGAAACACCGGCGGTCGCTAGAAAATACGACACGGGTGCCCTCGAACCAAGTGGCAGGCAGCAGACCCTCACCCGAAAGCGCGGCGCCAGTGCGCCTACCGAGGCAGATGCCCTCTGTGGCGCGGCAGCGCGGCCGACCAACCCGGATGCACATTGGACCAAATAACCAGCAGGCTGCCCCGAACGTGCCTAGGAAACTGCCTGAGCGGTCTGGCTGTAAATACGTACAGGCGCCCTGGAACCAAACAACACAGCCGAGAAACGGCCGCCCTCACCGGTAGCGACACGGCGGCGCCTACGAGCGAGCCGACAGACGCGCTGAGACAAGCAACCAGCAAGCCTTTCAGATGTCTCTGTTTCGGCCGATCTACAACTTAGAAAAATCAATCCCAGGCAACCTTGGACCGACAACCCAACCCGAACGGACTCCCTCACCAGCGTGACACGAGCGCGCCCACCGTCGGACGCCCTCACACAAAACCGACGCACATGGAGCAAACCGAACCGCTTAGAAGCGTTTGCAGGCACAGCGGTCACAACAACAAATACGTGCCAGGCACCCTGCGCTTCAGCAGCCGGCCAAACGCATTTGGCCGGGCGCCCCTCACCCTATGCGACACGACGACCAACCCAACCGCGCGTTTGGCCGGCGCCCTCTGCAAGCGCACCAAGCACGTGGCGCGACACGGCGGCCGCCCTCACCGGCGCACCCGACCCGACACAGATGTGGACCGGTCGGGTGCCCTCTCGACCGACTGCTTTGGGCCGACCCGGGCGCATTTGGCCGGGCGGTGGTCGACCGGCCCAAGGCGCCTGCCTTTGTTGCATGATAGTGTGGGAAGCCATTCGGGAGCGTCGGGGTCGGGGTGAGTGCCATGGGGTGCAAAATGTGCATGTTGACGGGCCGTGTCTAACCATATGGTTGAGAATATTGAGGACACCAAGGAGCTGCGAGGACGGTCTGCGGCGGTTGTGGTCTTGGGTTTGAGTGACTTAGGGTGACCGTGTAACACTTGAGAAGTTTTGCAAGATATTCACGGTGAATTCTAATGATTGCCAGCGATTTTTGTGAAACCTTTGATGGTTGACAAGCCTTAGAGCTTGGTCAAAGGCTAACACTGCCTTTCGAGGAGGAGCGATGGCCTGGTTGAACAATATTGTATTGTAAACGTGTTATCGGAACGGACTCATTATTAACGAGGACAAGTTCTGAAGCAGTTGAAAGGCAAAGTTGCGGGTTTTGAGCCATAATCCCTTGCCGAACGAGTCTTGAGTGTGTGAATGTGGATGGGAGGAAAATTTATGGGTGATAAAGGTAAAAGCCTTCCTTTGTTTGAAGAGAATTTTCCTCATTTCTAGAAGTCATGGCATGTTTCGGACATTCGTAGGCATTATCTCTATACTGATAGAACCGTATCATACATCATGTTCTGCTCACAGGGGCTGAATTTTACGTAAACATGGAATATCACTCTAAGTGGCTCTGCTCCCAGGTACGTTGTTAACGTGCGGTTTTATCGCAGTTGAAAATGCGAACTGAGGGCTCTCGTAGGATAGTGTGTCTGCTGCTTCTGTGTGAGGGTAAGAATTTCTCAAGGAAACAACATTATAACCTTTGTGGAGGCAAATATGTACCCAGGTTACTCTTGTGTCCCTATTTTTGTATTTACTTTCATGAAAAATGATGGCACAGCAATGTCCAATGTGATCTGTATGATATTAAATTTTGTTAATATTTATTTACAAAATTATAGATGGTGAAATGAAAAAAAATCTGACGATTTTCTTGAGGAAGTGGTTCCTTTATATGGCAGCTATGCATTTGACACTAGAGACTATTTCATAAATGTTCGGTTGAAATATTGGGAAAACGGTATCATTTCAAAACTCAATTAAACTACTGAAAAATCGTTAAAAAATGCACAATACGCCAATTGGAATCTTCTTAGTGAATTAAATTGTCGTGAGAAAAATAGTCATATGAAAATTATGGTAAGAAGATATGATAATTTTCATTTTAGAATGAAATTACGAGTAATTACGAAGTACCCGTAATGAAAATTAGAGGTATGGTAATTTTCATTGCTATTCATTTGTTAAATTGTAATTTTCATTTTTTAAAAATTTAACAAAGCCCTTGATGTCTGGCGCCTTCGAAAAGCATCGGTCTTGACGCCTTGGGAAACGTCGGTCTTGTGACATCAAAAACGTCGGTCTTCCGATGCACTAGGGCAAAGCGTCGGTCTTGCGAGCTGAAAACATCGGTCTTGGGCAGCACACGACAACGTCGACGTGCGATGCTTAGAAAGCGTCGTGTTGCGACACAGCAAGCGTGGTTGGCCGCAAGAGTATTGCGACGCTTCGAAAACGTCGGTTTTGTGACACTTTGTAAGTGCCCAAGAGCATTCTGACAACGACATCGGTATTGCGACACTTTTAAGCATGAGTGTTGCACGATGGCAGCGTCGGTGTTCGACGCACAGAGAAAACGTCGAGCTTCGTGATTTTGTTTGAAAACGTGGGAAAAAGTGTCGGTGTTAAAGCACTTTGAAACGTGAATTAAGCATCAATATGCGCTAGCACGTTTTTAAGACACTCTAGCATGGCTCTTGCGATGACTATATGTTCCCGAATAACAGTAGCACGTCGGAGAATTGAGCCAAGTCCTATAGTCCTTCTGTTTCAAATAATAGATAGGATGTTCAATTCCATTTTCTAAGGACGACACCATAGCAATGGCTAGATTAAATACGACAATATATAAGGAAATAATCATTTTGATAATTAGGGATACAATAATGACGCTCGGACAAGAGTGTCGTTGACAACATCAAGAAGCTTGTAACGAATTGTGGAGAGGAACCCTTTTTTGAATGATCGGTATTGATCCTTTAGCCATTTGGGCGTAGTTTGGAATAGACCTTCTTAGGAGAAGTTAGCCTTTCCTTCAAGTTTGTGTGTCGAAGTAAGTTTGACGCGAAAATCAAGAATGGCACAGACCTTGATGGATTTCGATTCGAATTCCTTCTTTTGAGATTAATAGTCCAGCTTAAGCAATAAAATCAACAAAAAAACACACACATTGTATACAACAGTGAAGAGTATTTTGTAGTGTCAGTGACATAATAAAAATGTTTTCAAATGCATCGGTAGATCAATGGTTTTTTTGAATGTCATTTTGGTAAATCATCTGAATACGGTTGAACAATGTTTTTGATGTCATTGAAAGCATAATCCATTGCTCTTTGAAAATTTGTCCCAACATTCTTTAAACAAATGAAATTCCTATCGTGGTGCCAGAATGAGATGAATGTTGTCTTATGTAGATCATACGGGTGGATATTGATTTGATTGTAGCCGGAAAAATCTGTCAAACAAAAAGATTTTGCATCTTGCACAATCTTTAATAATACGATCGATAAAGTGAGATAGTTGTCTTTTGGACGAAAATATTGACATCTGATAATCGATGCACACTCTAATGGTTCCTTGATTTTTCACTGACAAGAACGATATTGGAAACCCACTCGATTGGTGGAAGCAGGTATATAAGAGCAACACACAATGTTTTTTCAAGTGCTTTGATGGCGGTGGCTTTCGGATGAACAGAGCGAAGTCGTTGACACAACTAGTTTTTGACAGCAGATACATATTAATAGTGTGTTCAACTATAGTAGTATCTATACACCAGAATTTCCTTGAAAGACCAAAGAAAATACATCATGGAATTCACGAAAAGAGAGCGATATGATTGAGAGTTCGATGGAGAACAAAGATACACCAACATGAATATTTTCTATAATGCCGAGTTTTAATTAAAATATCGATGAAAATGGTTTCTTGATATTTGACGATTTTCTCGGAATCGGTTGCATTAATGGGTAAAGAATTCGAAAAAATTTTTGATGGATGGATGATATGGTTTCACTAATATTATTTTCTTCATAATCGGGGAAAGATGGGAACCATTGATGATAATCTTCCCATGGTTCTATCGCTTCTAAGATCATGGCTTCCAAAATATTCTCATCTATCGAAGATTGAGAAAACGGATCATATGGAGTGCAAAATCTGAGAACGATCAACCCAAACACTCGGTGACTGACAGTTTTGGATTTTCACCCAAGCCAAATATCGCCCAGTTGCTATACCGGCTCAATAAGGTTGGGCGGTAGAAACACAAATCCCGACATAGAAACTCGAAATCATAGTATTCTCCCTTACACCGGATAGAGTGGAAGAGATGCGTAGCGGGTCTCTGTCTTTTCCAAGTTTGTGCTACCAACGTCGTGGGCAAAAGCTGTTGCTTCCATGAAATGGAATCCTTTAAGATTCCTACATAATTTCACCAGTTCTAGTTGGGTTATGTGAATGAGCAGAGCTTGCTTCCAGAGTTACTTGTGAAGCGAGAGGCAAAGAAGGATAGTTGATTAGTGTGTGATTGTAACTTTGTGGAAAAGAAAATCATTCTAAAGTATGTAGAAACAAGTGGATGTTGGAATCCCATAATAGCCAAGTAAAATATTATAGTCGAGGTCTGTCAACAACCCTCCCAACATCAATATTCACTATTTTTCCCCAGGTTAAACATCTGATTATTCGCCGTACCACAAGGTTTATATGTACATCCATCAAATGCCTTCAGCGTGGTGATGATTGTGATAAACGTGAAGCCAAGTGAATTCGCAATTTGAAGAGACATAATACATGTAGATGCTCCCTCTCATCAATAATAGTGCAATGAACAAGGTGATTGAGAACATTTACTGTATGGAGAATTCCAATTAAACAATAATTGTGGCACATAGCCCGTATGATTAAAGATAACAAGATTAGAATCGGTCGAATCGAATTTGATAGCGAAGACGATAAATCTTGTTTTGGGAGGAAATTTTGTAATACCTCCAAACTTCTAGCTGAAGGGATTGAGCCAAATATTCAACTGTCATTATAATTTTAGGCGGGTTTCTTGCTTGAGATTATGTGTCGATTTGTGAATTACTCCCTTTGGTGGCTTGATTGTCAGTCCAGAATAGCAATAGTAAGTGTTTGATCACCAGCAGGATTGAATTTGTTGAGGTAATCAGGTTGATCGGTGGCATAACTATAATATTTATTACGCGTTGACACCAAAATATCTGTTGAAGTTTTTTTGATAGATAACATTAACACTTGGGAACAAGGCTAGTGCAGCAGCAACCATTTGTCAGGATTTGGAAATGGAGTGCAGTAACTTTTGACGCATGGGAAGTCTTGATGATATTTAGACTTTAGCGTGGTGAGAAAATCCCTAAAAAAGTGTTCCTCATTATAGATTATGCATGTGTAACGATGTTCTGAGGTCTGAACGATTGATCGTATGATCTTTCCTACGGGTTAAATTTCTTTTTCTTAGATTACCTTTTTCTTACTTAGGGTTGTTTGTTCTGCCAGCACAGCCCGAATGACACGACATTAATTCGAGCCGAGGGCAAGATCGGATGTGGTAGTGTGTTGTGCTTGGGGTGCCTGTCAATTTGTCTCCATCATGAGAGTCCTTTAAATGAGAGGAAACAGTACAAAATTAGATCTGGGTACATTAAATTTTTTCATATAGCATGCCGGTGTGTATAAATCGATCTAAGCCTGTTAGCCCACAGGCTGATAAATTTGTCTTGCGTGGCGATGCCACCACTTAAACATACTCAATTATAGATGGTAACGAACCATTGAGTAAGGAACGATCAAGGACGGTCTTAACCATTTCTGTGGCGATCAGTGCCACTCATGGATATACAGTGGAGATATGTGAGTAGCATTGGTATTGAGGAAGTACGTCTGTCGGATAGGCGATCCCTAATACGACACGGGTCTGTGACAAATGTTAGAATGCTACGGTAGCAGAGTTCCTAGTCGAATAAGCAGGACCAAACAATGGAGGCCTACCTGGAGTCCAGTGCTATGATTCGTAGAAGAGACAGCGTTCCTGTTCCTCAGCCTCGGCAGATCACGATCCCCATGATCTCCATGAATGGACACCTGCACATGCAAGAAACAACATGAATACAAGCATAAAATCCAGAATACACAACTATATATCAATCAGAAAGGATATAACTCATCATTATCATAAGTGAAAAACAGAGTGGAACCATAACCAGTAGTCATTCATTAATAAGCAATCGAAAGAGAGTACAACCAATGTTCTGACGCTCAGGTCTCCTTCAGAGGGGTCTCCAGTTGTGCACGTCTCGCAAAGCCTGTCAGGGATGGGACAAGCCTCTCTTAGAGTCTCTCGACGATAGTCTCCTTGCTTGAGTTGGCCTTAAGGGAAGAATGAGGGCTCTTGCAGCATGAAGGCTCTTGGGAATTTGGAGATTCAAAGCTTAGGTACTTCCATACTAGCTTGCAATGGCAATGAGCTAGCTTTTATAGATGGAGGAAGGGGAGTTGGGATCCCTATAATCGTGGGATTGGCCCTATCTTCAAGGAAGCTTCCATGAGAGGTGGCAAACCACTTCCCTTTCATGGAACTCCTGGAGCCAAACCTCCCAACTCAAGATAGATAGCAGTTTCTGAGTCTGTTGAAACGAAACTTCCGCCATCCTTATTTAAAAAACACTCCTTAAATTGGCTGGCATGACTACGACTCTGGGACAGAGCGCCAGTTGGCACGGCCTCTTTGTAGGATTTTCCTCATTGGCGCGAGTGATGAACTGGCTACCCGCACCAATGCAAAAAGGGATGTTTTTATGGTTTTTTGCAAGGAGATTTCTTTAGGGAAATTGAAGCTCATGTTTAGATGAATGCAATGATAATGGTTTCAAGGCATGACATTTCTCACAGGTCACATAATGGGCCCTCCAATGTGCGGGACGGTGACAAATTACTGTGTAATAGATGCCCCCTAAAGCATGAGGCCCGAGACAGAGAGAGAGGGGTGAAATGCTTTACGAGAACGTGTCCAATTGAAGCTCCGCCATCGAAAACCCTGCGTGGAGAAATACAAATGATATCTCAAGTACATGATGTATATGTGGTATGGACGCAGCCATCCAAAACAAAGTATACAATAATCCAGATCCAAGGTATGGTCGCAGCCATCCAGTGAGGATCGATAAATAAACTCAGGTATGGTCACAGCCATCCAGTGAATAAGTCATGTAAATAATAATCCACAAAATCGCAGCTTGGATTACAACAGACACAATCCAGGGTCTTGCGCTCCATCTCGACCCAAACAAAGTACAAGTTCAAGCATGCAAATATGTGAGCTGAAGTCGAACATGCAAGAAAATCGTCTGATTACCAGCCAATAATGAGAGCTGTTAACAGACGCGAGAGGAACCACCAATAATGACGATGGCCCTCAAGGTACTACAGGTACAATCTATGGCATGCGAATCAATGAGCTGGCATCGAACACCCGTAGAATCACTTGATCGGAGGCCAATGATGAGAACCTCACGTCGAATGTGACGAACCTGCCATTGAGGCATGCAGGCTCCAAGGTACCATAAAGGAGTCTCTAGATCAGCTTCCTGGATAATGAGCTGAAGTCAATAGGAAGTGATCTTGATCGAAGGTGGGCCATAATGTTTCCCACATCATCGACACGAGACAGAGGAACATGATGTTTTTGTTGTGAATCAGGATCATATGAGAATCAGAGGAAGGTTGATATTTGCAGAGGTCAACTTCTCTTGAACATATAACGACACAAATAGTGGTTTTGGCAGTATTTGACATCAACGGATTAGAGGTCATGGTGACGAGGCAATGAGCAGAGGAGAGGTCAAAAAGGATTACCCAAACCCACGAAAGCAAGTGAAAAAACGAGATGAGATGTCCCCAACCCGACACGAATGCAGACAAGTGCCATGTTCAAGAGCGACATACTGCCGACACGACAATGATGATGGTTCCATTTTCCCCCCACCATTTCTGGCGAGTACCCCAATTATTTTTGATAGCAAGCTTGAAGGGGATAACATATGCTTGTAATATAAGTCCGCCCTTTGGGCGAATCCATCCTAGTACATTTAACGAGCCCTAGGAAGGAAGAACTCAGAGAACGTCATTTCGACTAAATCCGATGTCATCAGGGTTTAACGAGTCTGACAAAGGAAGAACTCGGTGTCTTTTCATGTTTAGAGATTTTGAAAAGATAGTAGAAAAGTAAACTCCAAAGGTCCCTTTTTGTAAATAGTTCCTCAGATCCGAAAAGGTAGAAAACAATATCCGAGAAAACCTCCTAGTCGCGATAGGCTAGGGTATTCCTTTTTCGTAATCAATCTATCCCAGCCCGAAAAAGGGGTAAACGTATACTAGGTAGATGTCGATTCGTGTCCATTTTAACGAGATCGAAACGACAAGGGCCTCGGCAATCTTTTCATGTTTAGAGAGTCAGAAAAGAGCTGAAAGATGACTCCAAAATGACTTTTTCGTGTATTTACCGAGTCCGAAAAAGTATAACATACAACTCGTTTTCATCGTTAAAGTCGCGGAAAAACCTATTGCTGCACATACCAAGCAAGTGTAAAACCCATTTCCGACATAACATATTAAAATATTTGAGAAAAATAACTTTTAAAACCTATCCTGTGTCGAAAAAGTTATAAATATGCCAAAATGGTAAAAAACAAAATTACATTTACTATTTAACTTGGTGAAAAGCAGCAGTGGTCCATTTGGTGTGCAAACTTCTGACGGTGATTGCGACAGATCCGGTTTACCATTCAGATCCTCGTCTGTTACAGGTAAGAGGCACTTCCCTATACTTCATTTCAATTCGCTTTTTAATAGTTTTCCCTCATGTATCAGAGTTATGTGGCAACTCTTTAAATGTGTAGGGCTGCGCTCATTGGCGCGGGTATCGGGCATGGACCCGCGCCAATGGGCTTTTATATGTAAATTCCTCACGCCACCTGGTGCGACTGTTCACAAAATAGATGCGCCAGCGGCCGAACCCAAATTTCCACCTAAAAATTCGAGATTTTAACCAATTTGAATGAATTTTGAAGCCCAACAGAGACCTAATTAAGGGTTTGTGACCATGTGGATGCAGGAAATCAAGCAAAATGGTGATTGAGTGGAAAGAAAGAGAGCATGGGGAAGAGGACGAACAGGCCATAGAAAATGAGGCTTGCATGAATGCCCTTAGAAAATGCGGGTTAAAAAATTTCTTCCTAACACCCTGTTTACGAGCCCAGCCTGAGCTCCTCCAGTATCTGATCAGTATATGGGATGAACAGGAACAAGTGTTCAAGTTACGAGACCAGGTGTTGGAGCTAGAGGTTTCTGATGTGTACTTTATAACCGGACTGTCTCGCCGAGGTCCGATGCCCATCTTGACTGGGAGCAGACCATCCAGCGAGAAGATGGAAGAAGTGATGGCATGAGTGTGCCCAAGGGCACAAATGGGATAAGGGAGTAAAAAGGTGGATATCCATACCATCCCCGATCTGGCCCTGAGGGTAGTTCTACATACCATCACGCGGGCTGCAGGGTCACAGGCACCGCACGAGGCCACGAAGGCCCAACTCCTGCTGGCCTCAGAGTGCGTGACTCCACTTTTTTTTGACTGGGCTACAGTAGTAACAATAAACATGAAGAGACAGCTTACGAAATGCAAGCAAGCCAAACTAAAATAGTTCGGCTATGGTTCCATCCTGGTATCGTTTATTCTGGAACGATTACCAATCTTCCAAGGCCAAGGGGCCATCATCTCTGAGCCGATTCCACGAGAGCCAAGAATGACTCGCTGGGCAGCACTAATGCCTAGAGCTGGAGGAGGCCAACAGATGTCGTGGAGGCCGGATTTTTTTGGGTGGTTGCGGCGCCAGTTGATCGTAGTGGAGGACTAGCCATATGCAGGAACCGATTTCACCGGAGACCCAGATCTCCCACTGCCAGAAGGAGATGATTGGGACGAGGAGTTGGGTATGACCTCATTTTTTGATTTTTCGTTTTATGAATTTTTGTTAATACACATTCGTCCTAACACATTTTATATGTATGCACATGTGGGCCCCGAGAGACCAGCTGGTATGTCTCCAATCGCGTGGAGGACCCTTCTCACCCCTGATCCTCAGGCAGAGGGTACAGGAGGGGAGGAGTTGATCCAGAATCTCGAAGGTATTACCCGAGGGATCCCGAACTATGCTCAGCTGGCAGATGTACTAATGGCGTACCAGCGACATACGGTGGGAGTACCTAGTCGAATCCACCGACTTCTGAGACGCTTAGTGCGTGTAGTTACATGTTATCATGAGCACCATGTGGATTAGACTCTTAGGGCTTTTACCACACATATTTTTTGAGAGACATATCGTCTCCGGATGTATTTAAGACGATTATGTATATTTTGACTTTATGTGACACACGCTATGTAAACACTTCGATATATATATATATATATGCATATCTATTTCTGGATGGATCTTTCTTTACATGTGATGATGATTTACAAATTGCGCAAATGTCTGTCTAACACCAAATTAGCTACCGCATCTATTAATTTATTCAAATGCCTGGGTATATGTTGATATGTAATGTAGTCAAAATTCCTTTTCAGTAATTGAATACGCAGATACATACGTAAAATGGAGGGGTTTCTTACCGAATAGTATCCGTTCAGCTGTAACACTACAAGTTGCGAATCTAGATACACAAGCAATTCACGGATACCAAGGTTTACTGCCTTGGTTAATAATTCTAACACAGCACCATATTCTGCGATGTTGTTCTTAGTACGTCCTAGACACACACCTTGCAAGTTGACCAACTCACCAGTAGGATCATAGATTACCTAGGCTGCTGAAGACAGATTCCTGGTACTGCGTGAGGCACCATCCGCGAAACCAACAAATGGATGAATGGACATCTGCACAACCAGGAAGACCCGATCAGCAGAAAGATGTTTACAAGGCACACCACACCATACATGCACACAAATGAAAAAAACACACCTATGTACACACACCACACCAAGAAATCACTTCAGGCATAGTACTTTTTGAGGTACAGCCCATTTCTGGGCTGCGCCAGCGGAACTCCTTCATAATCTATAAGCTCATAAGCCTTGTTTTTCAAAACTCGTTTTACTATATAGGTCCCATGCCACATAGGCTGGAACTTACTGGCTCCAAGCTTGTCATGTGCTTGATCGTAGAGGAGGACGAGGTCTCCTTCGATAAAGGAACGGGGGGAAACAGATTGATAAAAATGAGTTTTGAACCTCTTCTTTTGTGCTTCAATAACCAAAGCAGCCAGATGACGGGTTTCAACTAACCGTTCCAGATACAGAAGACGTTCTTCCTCAGCAAAAGTATTAGGTAGAAGTTCCACAGCTAATTTCAAAGAAGGAATCTTGCATTCAACCGGAAGAGTTGCTTCCAGACCATACACCAATTGAAATGGTGTGAATCCAGTTGCACTCTTTGCAGATGTTCGGTATGCCCATAGAGTTGAGAACAGTTGGAGATGCCAATTGGATTTGTGAATACCAACTGTTCGTTGAAGCATAGTGACCAGAACCTTGTTCACTGCTTCAACCTGACCATTCGCCTGAGGGTAATATGGTGTTGAGCTGTCGTGATGCAAGCCCAACTTTGAAGTCAGCTCAGCCATCATATAATCTTGGAAATGAGTACCATGATCGGTGACGATGGCCTGAGGAACCCCGAACCGTGCAATAACGTGGTTGAATATAAATTGAGCAGTCGTTTTACCGTCAGCAGCTAGTGTAGGCATCGCCTCGGCCCACTTGGTGAAGTAGTCAACGGCGACAATTATATACGCATGCCCCCCGACCGAGTGAGGGTTACACGTCATAAAATCCATGCCCCATTTTTCAAAAGGGCCGACGGTAATAACAGGATGCAACGGGAGAGGCGGCGCGTGCATCTTGCACTGAAATATCTGGCACACATGACATTTACGAACTGCAATAATACAGTCCTTGAATATGGAAGGCCAGAAATAACCTACTCGCAGAATTTTCTGGGCAGTATCATATCTGGACATATGTC
This sequence comes from Pinus albicaulis, assembly GCA_034641835.2. Taxonomy (NCBI): domain Eukaryota; kingdom Viridiplantae; phylum Streptophyta; class Pinopsida; order Pinales; family Pinaceae; genus Pinus; species Pinus albicaulis. Next base: position 65,676,954 of record CM076572.1, on the reverse strand, counting down.
CACCACAGGCGCCATTGTGGCAGTCATTTAGGACCTTTTCAGCCTCCTCCAAGGTTAGGCACCGCCGGAGCATCGAATCTACTCCAATGCGGTGTAAGGTATCTCCTACTATATGGTAGGGCTGGGACTGATGCCGAATTCGACAACGAGTAGCTTTATCCAACTCAGACTGAAATGTCGAGGTCTGAAGATACACAATTATGTCATCGTACCAAGGGTCATGAGTACTGATGAGGAAAATCGTTTCGTCCGGTATATGGTCTTCAGAGTGTGAGGGAGCGGAGTCTGTAGGGAGAGAGCATATAAGATCTGTGAAAACCAGTGATTTAGTTGAATTAGCGGTAGTAAACTCTAATTCAAACTCCTACAGGATAAAAATCTACTTGGAGTACTTGCCCCCTAGTAATTTTCGAGAGAGAATATACGTCATAGGGTTGCAATCCGAAACCACTGTTATCGTATGCAAAAGGATGTAATGGCGAAAGCGCTGCACAACGTGTACTGCGGCTAACGCCAACTTCTCAACATGAGCATAACGCGTTTCTGGATCGAGAAGGTTCCGTGACATATAATAAACAACATGTTCATTACCGTCATCGTCATCCTGCACCAAGACCATGGCTATGGTGCTAAATGCGGCGGCAAGATATAAAGTGAAGTCGCGGTGGTAGTCCGGAGGACGAAGCAATGGAGCATTGACAAGCAACGTCTTTAGCTTCTCAAAGGATTGCTGAGTGATTTCGTCCCAATGTAAGGGAACGTTTTGCTTTAATAGACGAGTGAATCCTTTGGCCACCTCGGCATAATTCGGGATAAAGCGTCGAAGAAAGTTCACTGTCCCTTGCAGACTCTGCAACTGATATAGGGAGGAGGGTGATGGGAGATTAATAATGGCCTCAACCTTTAAAGGGTCAAGGCGAATCCCATCTTTCGAGACAATGAATCCCAAAAGATGGCCAGAATCCATGCCGAAAATGCACTTATGAGGATTGAGCCTAATATTGTAGCGCCTACAGTGAAGAAAGATCTGGCGGAGATGTTCGGGATGGTCCTCTTGCTTAGCTGAATGAGCTGGCAAGTCGTCCAGATAAGGCTGAACGATATGGTGAATTTCATGAAAAGCGTAGGACATCGCACGCTGAAAAGTGGCTCCAGCGTTCTTCAAGCCGAACGGGAGCTTTTTGTAGGCAAATGTACCCCACAGACAGATGAATGTCGTCTTGTGTTGATCCTAAGGTGCAATATTGATCTGATTATACCCCGAGAAACCATCCATCAAGGAATAAATCTCACTTCCGGCACATTCGTCAATGATCTGGTCTATGAACGGAGTGGGATAATTATCCTTTGGACAGGCGCGATTGATGTCGCGATAGTCAACATAGACTCTAATCGTACCCTGCTTTTTATCGACAGGGACAATGTTGGAAACCCATTCTGTGAGGGGGATGGGATAAATAAAACCCGCGGTCAGAAGTTTTTCAACTTCTGCCTTAATTGCAGCGGCTTTCCGAGGATGCATGGGGCGTAAACGTTGGTGCACGGGCTTCGCACCAGGGTAGGTTGGAATCTCATGCACTACGATACTGGGATCAATCCCCGGCATTTCCTCGTAGGACTAGGCGAACACATCTCTGAATTCTTTAAAAAGATCAGTATAGACTTGAATCTCATCGGGAGAAAAAGTCACTCCCACATGAATATTCTCAACGATCCCCGGTTTAACGGAGATGTTGATCGGGATGGTTTGAGTGATGTTACTCAGGTTTACCTCCAAAAAAACCTCGTGCGTCAAAATAGGCATTTGAAGAGGAGGGGTAGGAACCTGAGAAGCATAACGCTCCAAACAGTCAGTCATTGCCCCCAAGCTAGGCATAAAAGAGGAGCGATGATGTCCATCGCCCCAAGGTAGCTCCTCAAGAGACATAGTTTCAATGATGGCTTCATTGGAAGGAAAAGTCTCTTTGAGAGGATCAGGTGAATCGGCCTGACCAAGCCAGGGGGATTGAGAGTAGACGTCGAGAGCCATGCTCAAAGGAGCATGCTGAGGAGGTGGAGGATCAGATGCGGCAAAAATTTCACAGTAGTTGATCTCTACTGGAGTCAAGGGCATTGATTCTCCAAACTCAAACACCTGCTCAGGCGTAGGAATAAGCCAGGGGTCATCGGACCTGGAAATCATGTTAACTTGAGCAGTGTGCGATGGTGGTGCGAGAAAAATACCCATGAGGACTGGGTCTTTGAAGAGACCAGGTCCTACACTGTCCAGGGGATTTGGAATTTGATCCACGTATGGCACGTTGTTCTCAGAGGTAGAGGTGAAAAATGACAACTGATCCACCGTGAAAATTTTTCCCTTGTGAGGGAACTTAAGGAGTCGAAAGACGGTGGACGGCACGCAGAGCATGGCATGAGTCCAGCTGCGGCCAAGAAGTATATTGTAGTTGAGTTTGGCGTCAACCACTTCTACTTCCACGTTGACAGTCTTCCCCTGTAAAGTGATCGCTAGACTCTCGAGAACACCCAGGGGTTTGGATTCCTGACCATCAAATGCCTTGAGGGCATTGGGAGAAGATGCGAGGGTTGGAGAGCTAATGGCCTTCCAGCAAGCGGATGACATAACGCAGGTAGAAGCACCTTCATCCACCACGGCCCTATGAATGTTCAGACCGTTAATCATGACTTGAATAATAAGAGCGATTTGATGTGGAAGTCAGGGAGTGAAATTCTCTAAATCGAAGGTGAGAAGACTCGAGTCGATGGGATTAATGCCACCGATCGCAGACAGTAAAGCCTTCCATTGTGATGGAAAAATTTGAAGAACTTCTAGTGTAGACATAGCAGAGGGTGCCTGTGCCAAATCCTCAACAATGCTGTAGTGTTGAGTGGCACGAGCATTCGGATTATAAGAAGATCTTCGAAGAACACCTTTAGAAGGTGGCTTCACAACGGACTCAGGAGTAGGCTTCTCGATTTCCAACGAACCAGAGACAGGTGGGGGAGGCGGTCCATCTGCAACTGCCTTCCCAGGTGCCTGCCGCGATTCGTTGTAATCCTTCGAACGCGTAGCGACAGAGATAGGTGCAACACTCTTCATCATGAAAACTTGGGACCCAAATGGTGCAGATGGTGACGGTTGTTCAACCATCTGGGTCTGCTGAGATGGGAATGGCTCTTTTAGAACAGCCGGAGTCCCTTTAGAACCCTTGAGAAGTTGACTAACCTCAGATCATCGTGGAAAATCCTTAGTATAATGGTCCCCTTCAAAAATGAGGCAAGGGTACCTCGGTTTACGCTGAGAACCATCCTCAGTGCGAGATTTAGATTCTGGCTTTGGGGCATCAGATTTAGATTTTCCTTTGCCCTTCTTCTTCCCTTTGGAGGATTTCTCTGTAGGATTGGCCTGAACGGCATTCACCTCCGCGGTTTTGCCAGAATCGGACGGGGCGGGATTAGCAGGAGCATTGTTGGAAGAATTAGACTTCTACTTCCCATTCGAAGATTTCTTCGAATTCTAAGAGACAGAACCAAAGACACCATCCACCGCAGGGGTAGGTGGAGCCTTAGAGGTTCCGGACCGCGGGGCATCAGGCAAGATATCATAAAGCGTGCCAGACTGAGAATATACAAGATCCAGATATTGGGCACGCGCAATGGCTTGTTCCTCCATCACACACGCTCCCATCGCAATATCTTGAGCGATTTTATTCACGAAGGAGGTGGTGAACCAATGAGTTAGTATCTGATCAGGTATGTGAAACTTGATCAGTCTACGATGGCACCGCCACTCATGAATGTGATCAGAGATGTGAGTGGCTTTATCCTGCTTCAGAGAAGTCAGGAGGTGCATCCCGACTTCATAACGAACCGGTAACTGAAAGTGCGTGAGAAAAGCCATGGCTAAATAATTGAAATCTTGGAAAATGCCACGGGATAACTCTATGTACCACTTAGCAGCAGCTCTAGTTAAAGTACGCTGGAAGAGGCGCAGACGAATCGAATCGTCGACCCAAGAGTTAGACGAACACCAAAGATGATACGTCATCACATGCGCCTGGGGGTCCTCTCCAGCTTTTCCCTCAAATTTGGGGCAATCACCTAGTATCTTGGTGGGAACCGGAGGCCAATACGAATTATGTAAAATCGGATCATTGGTCAATTTTGAAACATCCGGCAACTCTAAGGTAGCCAGGAACAACAATGGTGGATTAACCGTCATGCCAGGCCCGGGATGAGGTCCGGTACCCATACTCCACAATGGTTGTGAATATCCTTGCCCCCATGGGTTCTGTCCCATAGGATTCTAACTGTAGGGGGCGTAGGTCGTATAACCAGACTGATTTGGATGCTGGTAACCAGAGTGTGGGGCTTGATAACTAGAGTACGGACCCTGATTATGTGTCGGCCCAGTGTAAGCAGCATTTGGATTTGGTTGCTGAGTGTAGGTAAAATCGGGTGGAGGAGGATAATACTAAGAGCCTCTGGGGTGGTTATAATTCAGTTGAGATTGACCATGAGGATAATAACCACCCTAAGGATGAGTAGGCTGCTGAAAAGTGGAACCCTGTGGAGCCTGATAAGTAGGGCGCAGCTGTTGATTTGGCTGCGGCATCGAATGTATCGGTTGCTGGGCAGGGTTAATGGAATGAGCGGGCTGCCCTGAGTGAACAGGTTGCCCCGACTGAGAGGGTTGCCCTGAATGTACAGGTTGACCCGGATAGACAAGCTGCGCCGGTTGCACAGGCTGACCTGGCTGTGAAGGAGCCCCAGGTTGTACCGGATGAGCCGGTTGGCCTCAAGGCGGAACACCAGGTTGTGCCGGATGGGCCGGTTGGCCTGGTGGAGGAACAGGGCCAGGTGGTTGCTGGAAACCGGTTTGACCTGAAGCAGAACCGTAGGATGGTCCCGGCTGATATGCAACGTTAGAGACAACAGGATACTACGGTTGCATTGGTAGAGAAGGCTGGATTTTCCCCCCCAGGACCATAGATCGGTCCCGGTTGGTACCTCGGCTGAGGCTGAACAGGTTGGTACCTCGGCGGACCGTACGATGGCCCTTGTTGGCCCGCAGGATAGCCTTAGATGGGCTGCCCCTGTGGGTCATAAGGATAGCCAGGTTGGCCCGAAGGTTGGCCTTGGAAAGGTTGCCCTTGCGGGTTATAAGCCTGGTTCTAAGGTAAACCTTAAGCATGGAGGTAAGCCTCAGGAGAGGGTAGACATAAAATGTCCCCGTGCTCGTCATACTGACCTAGAAAAGAATACACGAGTGTACCATCCTGTGCATAGTGCGAAAAATAAGAGCGGTTGGGATCCTGGGAGGATGGTCCAACCTTGGGGTTCGGCTGTTGCAGAGACAACCGATACTCCTCCGGAGAGATGTTCTCCGATATAGCAGTCTCTAGATAGATATCTTCAGGAGTTGGCATAGCCCTGGCAGAGGGTGCTGTGACAACAGGAGAAGAGGTGGCCACACAAACAGTGGGCCGAATGGGTACAGAAGTAACGGGCGTCTGAGGAGATACCCCGGGTGAAGGAGCAGCTGGCCTCGGAGAAGGAGCTGACACTCCCATAGAGGCTGCGGCAGAAATGATCTGACCCAAAGACCTGTACCCCGGTGGTAAAGAGGGACTGGCTATTGACATGTCAGCCAGTTCAGAGTTGTCTCCCAGAAAAAATCTTCGTGGGAAGAGCTGATAGTCTTCACCAGACGTTGGGATTTCCTCACTAGAATCACTCATGGTTGAGCCTGCCGTTAGATCGCGTAATAGACGGCGAGGACTAGGAGGAAATACAGCGGCAACAAAAGGCGAACCCGATGTAAGAGAAAGGAAATCAGTTCCTAATCTCAATTCAGACATAGGGTCTGAAAAGGGCCAATCGAACTCAACTGGTCCCCCAAAGGGTTGCTCAGAAAGAACCGGTCCCCAGTTAGGAAACTCGGAAACAATAGGCTGCTGCGGTTCAGCAGAGGATTAGGAAACCTCTGATGAATCGTCTGTGTAAGGACTACTAGTAGATGAAACCGAAGGTTCCGCCACTATGGCAAACGACAAGAGAAAAAGAAACAAACACACACACGGGCTGAAAAAGAGTCAAGACACACGATCAAACGGTCAACAAGAAAAATCTAAGAGGGCGTGTAATCGTGGGTGATTAATTTTTACCACATTGAAAAATAAGAAACTTTACCGTTTCATGTTTTAAGAGTCGAGAAACGATAAAAAAAGATGACTCTATCTCTTTCAGATTTGACACAAGCGTGAAAGGACAAGCACTTGGCGATCTTTTCCAATTTATGGAGTCAGAAAAGATCAAATGACTGCTCAGGAATACTAGGCAAAAGGGTGTACCAAATAACCGCGAACTGCAATATACACCTTGGTTTCAATAATGAAAAAGAAATCGACCAAGGACTTTCCGTACGTGCAGGCAATCTCCTTGAATGCTGTGTTCGGTGTATCACGGGTATAGGGCGGCAGACTCAGCTTCCTATGGATAAAGGATTGAAACCTAGAGGGGTCTTCTTTTATATACGTGATGGTACGAGGAGCACAAGTCCGTACTAGCGCTGTCTAAAGCCAAAAGGCGAACGACAGCTACTAGGTTTAAAGACGCCGGAACATGTCTCTAGCCTAGACCTCTAAATGTGTTTCGTTAGATTTCAATGTTGCCTTAGTGTAAATTGAGTAGATTTTAAATTTGATCTTCAATTATGTTTCAGTTTTCAGGCCCTAACGAATTTTTGGTCTCTAAAATTCCTAAATGAAAAGCTACATGCCACAGTACATCATTTCGTTCGATGAAAACTAGCTACAGAAGAGTTGAGAGTTTTTACACAAACAAAATGATCGGAAGACAATCAATGATATCTCTAATGCAACTAATGAAATCGAAAAATTTTCATTCAAATCACTAATTACTAGTAAAATCGAAAAGATTTCAATTTGCACTAATCAACCAAAAGCAAAAGAGATTTTTTTTTTTTAATTTTCAATGTTTGATGGCTAGATGCACTAAACAAACTTAAAACAAAAGAGAAGCAATTCGAGAAACGATATTAAGAGAGCAAAAACAAACAAGTTTCACTCGATGACACAAACAATCAGATCTCAAATCGACCAAAGTCTCTCAAAACCAAGAAAAAGTCTCAAAGGTTCCAATGGACCGTGTGATCTAGGCCCAAAGCAAGACCAAATGAAATTTGAATGAAGAAAAGAGCAATCACCCAAAAATCGCAACGAAACGGTGAACAACTACTAAGAGAATGCAGAGGAGCAATCAGAGAATTGACTGGACTAACAAAACACCAAAACTCCTAAGGAGGGCTCGCTACACAAAGCCACTAGATGCCCTAGGGCTTAAAACGTGAAATTGATGGAGAAAAGCAAACAACCAAAGGACAAAGGCAAATTTCCAGTCAAACAGGACTCCAACACACTCAGGTAGCCGAAAAACCAAAAAGAAAAACACTGACCAGACCCAGAGAGCTCAAAACTGAGCAAACCCTAATGCCACACACGAGTGGCGCGACTGTGAGGTTGTAACTGGCGCCAGAAAGCAATTGGCGCGGGCAATACAAATGCAACATGCGCCAATTGGCGCGACTGTCGAGCTAAAAAGCGTGCTAGCCGAGTTCCTCAGCCAAAAATAAAAAAGAACTACTCCAGAAGTAGATCAATGATAACTAAGCAAACCAAGAAGAAAAAAACAGCAAAAGAACCCAGCCCAGAAGGCTAACCAAGCAAGGAAAACCACGAAACAATCAAAACGAGACAATCAAAACTAGACGATCCCCAACGGAGTCGCCAAATTGTTGAGGAGGTAAATCCCCTCTGTGGATAGAGGCGATCCCTACTAGCCCAGCACAAGTCTAGCAACAATAATCAAATGCTACAGTGCAAGTTCCTAATTACGAATAAACAGACCAACGATGGAGGCTACCTGGAGTCCAGTGCTATGATTCGTAGAAGAGACAGCGTTCCCGTTCCTCAGCCTCGGCAGATCACGATCCCCACGATCTCCGTGAATGGACACTTGCACATGCAAGAAACAACATGAATACAAGCATAAAATCCAGAATACGCAACTATATATCAGTCAGAAAGGATATAACTCATCATTATCATAAGTGAAAAACTGAGTGGAACCATAACCAGTAGTCATTCATTAATAAGCAATCGAAAGAAAGTACAACCAATGTTCTGACACTGAGGTCTCCTTCGGAGGGGTCTCCAGTCGTGCACGTCTCGCAAAGCCTGCCAGGGATGGGACAAGCCTCTCTTAGAGTCTCTCGACGATAGTCTCCTTGCTTGAGTCGGCCTTAAGGGAAGAATGAGGGCTCTTGCAGCATGAAGGCTCTTGGGAATTTGGAGATTCAAAGCTTAGGCACTTCAAGACTAGCTTGCAATGGCAATGAGCTAGCTTTTATAGATGGAGGAAGGGAGTTGGGATCCCTATAATCGTGGGATTGGCCCTATCTTCAAGGAAGCTTCCATGAGAGGTGGCAAACCACTTCCCTTTCATGGAACTCCCGGAGCCAAACCTCCCAACTCAAGATAGATAGCAGTTCCTGAGTCTGTTGAAATGAAACTTCCGCCATCCTTATTTAAAAAACACTCCTTAAATTGGCTGGCGCGACTGCGACTCTGGGGCAGAGCGCCAGTTGGTGCGGCCTCTTTGTAGGATTTTCCTAATTGGCGCGAGTGATGAACTGGCTACCTGCGCCAATGCAAAAAGGGATGTTTTTATGGTTTTTTGCAAGGAGATGTCTTTAGGGCAATTGAAGCTCATGTTTAGAGGAATGCAATGATAATGGTTTCAAGGCATGACATTGCTCACAGGTCACATAATGGGCCCTCCAATGTGCGGGATGGAGAATGGTAGGGACGGTGACAAATTACTGTGTAACAATTAGTCTATTTGAA